>OY757188.1:44973581-45518876 GCA_963583895.1 Melanophora roralis
TTTTGTTGTACCTAGCCTGGCGGTAGGTAGAAGACGCATGTTCAACGGCTTTTTTAATATTTTCATTTAGGACGCTCAAACAATCATCTATGTCTCCGGGAGTTTTTAGCGTTGGTTCTCCGCGCAGTGGGTACAAATATATTTTTTATATTTCAACCAATTAATTCTTTTAGATAAGAAAAACTCACTAGCTGTTGTTTGGTGAGGAATGCAAATAGTGATTATTGTGGGTGAGTGGTCAGAAGATAAATCCAAGGAGGCTTGAGCCTCAATGAGCTCCGAGGATATACCTTTTGCTACGCCAAAATCAATTACGTCTGGAATTTTATTGTGGTCTGTTGGCCAGTAGGTTGGTTGTCCAGTTGAAATAACATAAAGTCCCATTTTAGACACGGCATCATACAAGACACGACCTCTGGGACTAATTAGTCGGGAGCCCCAGTACGTGTGCTTGGCGTTATAGTCTCCAGCAGCTATGAAGCGGGGACCTAAAGATTTGTAAAAACTGTTGTACTGATCCTTCGTTATGATGAATCTCGGTGGACAATAAGCTGACGAAATAAGTAGGTTATTGAAAAATTCATCAATGCAGACGTTTGTTGCTTGCATATAACATTCAGATAGGCCACCCAACCATTGGTGCTTAATTCTTGATTTGATTAAAATAGCAGAGCCACCACAGGATCTATCCCTGGGATCTTTTGAATCATAAAAATTGTATCCACTAATTTTAAAAGTACTTCTAGATGTCATATGAGTTTCGGAAATCAACATGACATCGATTTTTTGGTGTGTTAAAAAGTATTCGAGCTCGTTTTTGTGTTGGCGGATGCCGTTTGCGTTCCAGAAACAAACCCTGAGGCAGTTCATGGTCTTTTAAGCATGGCCTGCAGAAAAGCAGACTGCATTTTCTGCATCTCCTGCATCATGCTAGCCATTTGCGCCATTATCTGCGTAAATTGTTTGACCATATTGTCAATTACGGCTTCCAGGCGGCTAAAATTGGGACCAGTTGGTTCACTTGTTGGCACTTGTTGTTTTGTGGTTGGTTGGTTTGGCCTTTGTGCATTGGACTGGTTTGACTTTAGTGCGTTGGCCTAAGAAATTTGACTTGTAGTTGGCTGTGCTAACTGGGGAATGTTTGTTGTTGGTATATTAAACGGCTGGGGAGGGGCAGGAACTACCTTCGGCTTAGATGAGCGCTTAACTAAATCAAAGACAGGACAACCTCTGTAGTTGGCAGTGTGGTTTCCACCGCAATTGCTGCACTTCTTCACCCTAGGATCATCTTTTGGTTTGTCGCACTTGATTGTAACATGCAGATCCCCACATACAACACAAACAGAAGGCAACTTACAGTAAGTTTTTGTGTGGCCATATTCCTGACAATTTAAGCACTGTACAGGTCCAGATCGCTTATGCGGGACTTCCACTGTAACTCTACGGTGCATAATATATCTTAAACCATAAATGGGGTGAGTTTCGTTTTTCTTTAATTTGGCATCACCAGGCTCAAGTTCAACTCGAAACAATGGTTGAGGGTATTTTTCCCTGTTTCTAATATTTGTCACAGTCCTGACCTTAAAACCTTCGTGGCACAGACTGGTCTTTATCTCCTCCGGGTCAACATTTGAGTCAATACCTTTTATTACTACCTGGAGGCCTTTTGCGTTTTTTAGCTGGTAAGTGTAAAAGTTCTTTTTTAACTTCTCAAATTCCGACACCGTGGCGCGGTAAGCGTTCTCGTTATTCACTTGGATTTTGGTCTCATATATATTACCACGTTTTATGTTCGACACATAAAAGTTCTTTTCGCCTATTAATGCAACTAAAAACTTAATGAGGTCGTTCGAGTTTTTTTCTCTTAAATAAATTGGAGGAGGCTTATAATTTTTTTCCGTAACGGGGCCATCATTATCATCTGTTTGCAGAATGGCAAAGCGATTTTGCGATGTGGTTGGTCTTTCATCGTCTTTTAGAATTTTTGCAGGTTGATTTACTTCTGCCGACTTCGGACTTCTCCCCCTTTTAAGAACTGTTACGTACCTGTCCATCCCTACCTGGATCTTAGGAGCACACGCTGAAATTGGGCCTGGAGCGCCTTTAGCAGTTGTAGGTGCGACACCAGAACTTGATAAAGAAGACCGCGATAAAGATATTTTTTTTATAATTTTTAAACAGAGATTGGGCTAAATTTGTCCCTTGTTCAGTACATTTATTTAAGTTAGGCACACTTGCACTTAAATTATTTGTATTTGTTTTCGGTTTTGCACTTAAATAGTTTCTATTATATTCAGGGTTTCTAATGTTTTCATTGCTAACGCTTTCTGAGCTAAACACAATGTAAGCATTTCGGCTATCAGGCCCACTGTCACTACGATTACTGTTACTCATTAACCGTTTGGTTTTTTTGTTTTGTTTAGTTTGTTTTTATTTTCGATTCTCACTTATGTCTTGTAGGTATGTATATTAACAATTTTTTTTGTAACTTATTACAAATATAACCTATTACAAATATACACTCGCGTAGACACGTCTGTACACTACGAGATTAAGAAAGCAACTTGAAACTCTAATGTGGGTGGTAAACTATTTTTTGGGGTATTTTGTGTGCTTACCTTGTGTAAGACGTATGGCGAAGAACGGTTTAGATCGTATTGGGTATGTCTATTTCTCTTTCGAAACTTTGCTTTATTTGGGTTATCGTTCATGCTAGACCATGGGATAATGCAAATTTGTTCTAATTTTATCTTAGCAAAATTTTTAACGTTAAGATAATCACAATAAGATAATTTTAAACCAAAAGTGCACAGAATTCAATAAATTAAAAAAAAATACAATATACACAGTCCTCACTACAATTAGTAAATAATATGGCATGCAAAATATATAAATACAAAAAAAAATCAAATAAATAAACATAATAAAATCAATAAAACAAAAACTAGAGAATAAAATATTTTTATAAAATTAGTTTGGTTATCTTTGATAAAACAAAACAAACACAACAAACTAATTCCAATATTCAACTAACTAGGTATATAAAAAGATACAAAAAAATTCAATTAACTTAAATAAAATTTTTTTAGTAACAATCACAAAATGTATATAGAAACTGCGGCTATAAAAACAAAACAAAATATACAAATTAACGTATATAAAAAAAACCAAAATATACTAAAAACCAATAAAATAAAAATTAAAATTATATTATAAAAAAAAAATAAAATAAATAACAAGAGCAAAAAAAAATTTAACTAATTTTATCTTCTTTCAAAATCAAAAAACTATGCCACAAATATTTTATTTAAAATGTGCAAGAAAAGGTTAAATATAATTCAATTAAAAAATTTATATTTTATCAACTCGGTGTAGGAATTTATGGGCGGATGTGGTGGTCATTATGCTTAGGATTATTTTTATGTGGCTCTATAACAACTTTACTTTAAAAAATGTAAAAGCAATTTACTTTTGGTGTGGTTACTCGTACTTCAACCAAAACTTCGTCCCTTTGGCGAGATTACGAGCAACTGCTGATAGTTAGTGATACAACTAACCTCGTCGACCCTATTGTCACGAGAGGTATCACTCGCTATTCAACATAACTATTCAACATAATATCACTGGTTCTCAACATTACGTTACAATTCTAAATATGTATGTAGATATCTTTTGTACTAACCGATAATTTCATGATGAATTTTTGCTCATATACAACATCTCCTTTCTTTATTTTCAGAGTGGCTATACGAACTTACCATCCGCATGTTTAACGGGTTTCCTTGGGCTATTTCATTTTTAATGGGCTATTGTTACATGCATTGCTGACGTCACATGTATCACTTATATATAACTTGAATACCTTTTCATACTTATATCTACTTCCACAAAGGTATCACTAGCTATATACATTTAGATTGGGCGCCATTTAATGTTACGGACCGGTTGTCCTAACGAGGTTTCCGACTAGCTCGTATGTGCATTCCTCTTCAGGGGGTCCCAACCCTTCCCGCCAGACGCGTATCCGAACACCAAAAAAAACAGGAAATCAAAAAACACCAACTTTCAAAGTGACCAAAAACAACGGTGAGCTCACACACAAATAATCTTGGAGACGGATGTTGTTGTCCCTTCTCGCCCTCCCAGTTTGATTCCACAAACACTTGTATATACCGCGACCCATGCACAAATGACCAATTTCTCACCACTTACCTTCCCATCATTCCTATACCTTAAGAAAAATTAAGCAACCTTAATTAATTTCAATTAAATACTACAAATAAATCATTATTTATTAATAAAAAAAACAAATAAATTTGAAAAATATAATGTTTCAAACACTTATAATATAATAACTATATATGAAATGTAGACACAAAAATAATACAAAAAAAAAAAAACATTAAAAAAAATGTAGCTCATAAATATATAAAAAAAACAACAATAAATTCGAAAATAAAAATGGTTTTGAACCCCTAATACATATATAAATTAAAAAAAAAAGTTAGATAATAAAACTTAAATATCTATAGAAAGGCGCATCAAAAATAATATATTGTTTTATTTTCTGACACACACTAAAAAAAACGCAACAGGTAACTATATAAATATATCTTTCGAATTCAACTTTTTCATTCTTCACGAAATTATTAATCTTTATACTCTCGTCCTAGAACTCAAGCTACCTTGCTTTAAAATATTCCAATTGTACCTCTTCTACACTTTCTCAACAATATTACATACCTAAAGGAGCTCCCTGAGGCTATTTTTTTCACTACCTGTCACTCTCCAGGCTTTACTCTATTAACTCCTCTTTTTATAGCTTCAGCTCTATACGAGAAATCACCCAAATTTTTACTCCCTTACAAGATATATGTTTATATGTAGATTTACTTCATACAAAAACCTCACATACACTACTTACTTTCTTTTCGAGGGACTACTGTAAATAACTAAAAGAAACACACGCACACACTAACTACACACTCTCGATATTCTTACAAATTTTCACACCTTCGCACAACAAAAAAAAAATTATTTATGTAACTTAAATAATCTTAATTTCAACCGTTACTTATATAACTCTTATTCTAAAAATGTAATTCTCAAAATTTTATTCGGGTTTGTAATTTTTAATTCCTTATACACTCTCCCCTAGAATCCATCCTGACACCTTATATGTTAAAAACACTCGGATCACTGGTTCTTGGTTTTGTCCGCAATCTTCTGCTCTTTTTCTTTGATATAAAAATAATAAAAAAAACTGGGCTTACCTGGCTATTATCCTGTGCGGAGTAACACACAAGGACTTCGGGACCCGTTAGCACACTTCCTTGCCTTCCCCACTTAATAGCCAGCCGTTATAAAAAAATATAAACATTTTTTTTAATTAGCCACTGGGGTTTTATTTTATTATGGACCATTTTTGTTTAAATAAAACAATATTTTTTCCTTACTAGCTTTACAACACCAAACCTTTTTCAAACCAATAAAATTAATATGTTTTCTTTTAAACAAGAAGGTCGCACTATTCCACATAACTATTTTTTCCCCTTCCGGTTAACTTACGTTTTCTTTCTTTTTTTTTTCCAAAATTTAACTCAACCACAAAATTCTCCACTTCACCGAAATTCTTCCACAGGACCTTATTCCACTTCTTAATTATTATTATTTTTATCCACAGGATTTTTATTACTTTACTGTCCTTTCCTTCACAAATTTTAAAGTTTCCTTTATTTTTTTGACTTATACTTAAGCACGCACTTTGCTCACAATTTACTTTAGAAATAAAATCTAAAACTTTCTTTCCCTCGCTTAAATATCCAATTAGGACATATGTCCTTACATACTTCACCTACTCACACACAAAAGCTATGTATACACCAATACATATATGTTTCCCCAGAGACAAAAGAACTACCGGTAGATAACTCACGCACCGGATTTCTACCTGCTTTACAAAAAAATTTAACTTTAATCTATAACGTTATCTATATAAACGTTTTTTTCCCTTTATCATGATCCCGCGTTATAATCATGAACCTTTTGTTTCTTCAAAACCAAATGACAAAAATTAAAATAAATACAAAAATAATTTTCGCGCTCTAAAATTTATTATATGTATAACTTTAGGAACTTTAATTCTTAAACCTATAATAAAGGACACTCATCCATGCACCAATACTAGGCGTTCAGCAGTTTTAGCATACTACTATTTTCATTCATATCTTTTACTATATTTCCAATATTTAAATTTGTATTTAAAACTAGCTGACCCGGTGAACTTCGTACCACCTGACAATTATTGAATATATGGATTTTTTTAAAAGAGTACAAAGTTTATTTAGTCAAATAATTCATTGGAATATATTTATAAAGAAAACAAAAATTCAAAAAGATTGCAAAAATAAGGCGTTTCAGATAAAAGCTGTTAAGGAAGCTATGTATTTTCGTGCATGGGTTACGTTTGGGTTAATTCCCTTCAGTGTAGTATCTTTTACTATACGACATTTTCCTTTTGTTATCAGGCGCAAGTACAAATAAAGCAGATGGTTTGCCCACATGTGAACATGTAACGTGTATTTGGCCATGAGAAAAACATGTACATATTTTCTAAGTTTAGACCACAAATACTCAAGGATTGTCCTTGTGATTTGTTAATCATCATTGCGAATGCAAAACGAATAGGAAATTGAATTCGCTTAAACTCAAAAGGCATATCGGTTGGTATCATCGGAATTCTCGGAATGAAAAATTCTTCACTTTTGAATTTTCCTCTAAGTATAATTGCGTGAATAACATGGACTATCAGTTTTGTTATTACTAAACGCGTTCCATTGTAAAGTTTTGGTTGATTTAAATTTCGAAGCACGATAACTACCGAGCCAACCTTCAGTTATAAGCTGTGCGGTGGTAAGCCAGTCACATTCAAGAAGTTTAAAACTTCAGTTGGATAGTTGGTGGCTTCATCTTCGTTTGTTGCACAATCAATAGATTTAAAAGAATGCAGAGTACCAACGATTTGATTCTGAACTATATTGTTTAAATTATCCACATCTATATTTTTAGTAGCTATTATTGCCCGTTCACTCAACCAGTCATAATTTTTCCCGTTAGCAATTATGTTGGGGAAAACTTTCTGGATGAGGTCTTTTTTTTTTTTTTTTTTTGACGATACAAAATTACAAAAATTTTGAGGAAACGAAATAAATCCGTTTGATTCGTCGACAGAAATACGGCCATTACCGATAGTCAACAATTGGTTGGAGAAATCTTGAGCTGATAAATCGTTGAGCAATGTAAGTAACTCTAATGTTTCCTGTCAACTGCAGTATTTTGCACAACGTTACAGACTTGAGGATTTAACGTTAGCATTAGTTCGATCAGCAGCCGTCGATCTTGGAATGACTGGCAGTGTTTGGTGGAAATCACCAGACAGTAAAATCATTGCACCTCCAAACCATCTTAAGTCCCTGCGCAGATCTTTAAGTGTTCTTTCAAGAGCTTTTATTGCGCGTTTGTGTGCCATTGTGCATTGATTTTACACGCTACTAAAACTTTGGACATGGCGGAGTTATTTGCAATGTTACGTGTCGGTTGCTCTATATTTTGAAGGTTTAATGGCAATTTTAACGCTGAGTGAGTGCGGCATCCTTCTAACAATGTGGCCGCTATTCCAGTTGAAGCTACCGCTACAGCAATGTTGGATCTCGCACGAACAGTGGATAAAATCAATGACATGACGAATGTCTTCCCAGTTCCACCGGGGCCATCAATTGCCTTCAATATTATATCATAGACTTCCTTCTGTTGGAGGTTTAAGAGGGAAACATTGGTTTGAACTAATTGGTTCAACTAATGTCGATCGTATTCACGTTCACGCTCTAATTCTCGATTTAGTAGTTCATTCATTTCATGTTCTGGTGCTGGCAGTCCTAACCTGACTAACGAACTGCCGCGAATAAGGTAGCACATGTCTTCAATTAAGAGCAAGGCCCGGTTATGCATCTTCGCATTGACTTCAAGATCTGGATTTCTTGAACTGACACGATATTGATGTAAAATGTCTTCTGACATATTGTCCTTGTATTTGTTCCATAGGTCACTTGGATTTGACGGGAAACACGTCGAAATGGTAACAGCAAATAATGTTCGTATCTGGCTTGGATATGTAGAAATAATTGCCTCAGCGATTGTCGTATCCCAATGAGTATCGTTTTCAAGCAATTTGAGTTCTTGACATGCATCACGAAATGTTGGGCAGACAATACCATTAACAATACGAAATGCTGCAAATGATGTTGCAGCAACAACCGCAAATAAAAGCATTCATCCCTCTCCGGATGCCCAGAAACCATAGTGCCTTTCTTTCGACGTAAAATTTTTTTTGAAGAAGCGTTCCAAGTGTAATACCGTGGCATCTCCGAGTAAAGTAAAGTTTGTGCAAACGGATCGCTTTGACAAACAGCAAAGTAACTTGTCAATGTTGTCGCTGGAGGTATTTCAGCACGTTGAACAATATTTGCCGCAGTGAAATATACTCATTGGCCATTCTCCAGATGCACTTCTAAGTGTGCAACAGTGGGATGACGTTCGTGAATAGGAAATGAGAAAGTACGCCAAACCGCCTCATTGCAGTTAACATATCGCCCAACTTGATAACGCGTAATTTTATCGTTGCCATTGGAGATTTGGATGCTAAAAACAGCCTTTCGTGGCATATTTGCAGATGTACTTGATCGACTTCACTGAATTAGAATATTCAACATTGCAATGTGTATTATCACTAAATCGTTTTCTTTTACTTTCTTTGTAATAGTTTGACCGTTGTCATTGGGCGATCAACGCCGATACAATGGATAACCGTCATTGCCCGTGATAGTTTCCGCCGTCAATTTTCGTGGATAATGTTTGGAACACTTGCCGTTGACCATGCACGAAGATTAGGGGTTGATGGTGCCACACGGTGCATGAAACAAATTTGTAATTACAACATCATGTAGTTCTTGATCTGTTTCGGGATCAGGGATCTCAGCACTTATAGTATCATCTAACTGATCTGGTCGAACTTTTTCGACTAACCAAATTTATTGAATACATCCAGCATCGAGTATCTCCGAACACGTATTGCCTAACAATATATATAATCAACAAACGAATTTTTTGCCTAAACACACACAATTCATAAAATATTATCCCTAATAGCATGTCAATAACGTTATAAACATGTTTTGTTTGTTTCTTGGATAATTACTGAAAATTACTAATAAAGCGTAAATAGAAAAGCTCTAGCCTATCGCATCTTTTATAATGGGAAGCTATTACCAAGAAAAACTTCACAAGTAGTTCAGTTTATAATTGCTTCATTATTTTGTAGCCCTATCCGCCACTTGTAAATAATTTTTTTTTTTATTTTTTTAAATGTTTGTTGTGCTTACAAAACAATGTATAGAAAAAAATTGCGTTAATGACTCGCTAACTGACAGACAGATTCATCATTGCATAAACTAAATTCTTAGGGCAAGACTTAAAAAAAGTATTGGTTAATTTTGTAGCTTCTGAACTAAAAAAAGATAGAATTATCATTTAATTTACGCTCGAAAGGTTTCAAAGCTATGAATGCATTTTTCGTACATTTTTTTTATATATTAGACCATTAGAGGCGAGACAGGGTAAAAACCCATATTTCGAAACTGCTTATATCCATTTTGTACCTTCGGAACCGAAAAAGATAAAAAGGGGCTCAAATTATATTTTGAAATTGCGTTTGACAGGTCTCGAAAAAATATGGTTATAAAATTTTGATAATTTTGATCCTAAGAGGTGAAAAGGGATAAACATTTTATTGGTTTTTTGGGTTATTTTTGTTACTTTTAAAATAATAATTTTAATTGCGTTCAACTGGTTTAAGGAAAATATGAACACGTTTTTTAAAGTTTTTTTACAGTTATTGAGACTTATATAAGAAAGTATTTTTGTTGTATGGGAGGTACCGTACCCATTATTTCCTTTTCTCCTAAGTATACTCACCTCAATTATGCATGTTAGCAAACATTAACATCCATAGACGATTTTGAGACTCTAGCTATAAGAACTATTAAAGTACATGTAAAAAAATCCAAATGTATGGGAGGTGCCGCACCAAAAAGTTTGGAGACCGAAGCCGTCACAGTTAATTAGATACACATATAAATATTTCCATGCTATTAGAGGTTCCACACCCATAATTTACTTTCTGCCTATACTCATTTTAGTTATGCATATTAGCATAATAAATACCTATATTGAATTTGGAGATTTCAGCTCTTACATTTATTGACATATATGAATATGTAAAAGATTTTTTCTTGTAAAGGAGGTGCCACGCCTATTATTATCTTCACGCCCAAACTCAGCCTAATTGAATTATGCATATTACCATTATAAACATCTTTACAAAGTTTTAAGAGTTCAACTGTTACAATTATTGAGATATATATAAAAAACTATTTTCGTTGTATGGGAGATGCGCCGCCTATTTATTTTTTCCCGCCCATATAACTCAAGTATGCATATTAGCACTATAAACATCCGTACGAAGTTTGGAGACTTCTGCTGTTACAGTTATTGAGATATATACAAAAAACTGTTTTCGTTGTATTAGAGGTGCCACGCCCATTTATTTCTTCCCGCCCATACAGAGCTCAATTATGCATATTCGCACTATAAACATCCGTACGAAGTTTGGAGACTTCAGCTATTACAGTTATTGAGATATTTATAAAAAACTATTTTCGTTGTATGGGAGGGGCCACGCCTATTTATTTTTTCCCGCCCATACAAAGCTCGATTATGCATATTAGCACTATAAACTTTTGTACCATGTTTGGAGACTTAAGCTTTTACAGTTATTGAGATATTTACAAAAAACTATTTTCGTTGTATGGAAGGTGCCACGTCCATTTATTTCTTTCCGCCCATACAGAGCTCAAGTATGCATATTAGTACTGTTAACATCCGTACGAAGTTTGGAGACTTCAGCTATTACAGTTATTGAGATATTTACAAAAAACTATTTTCGTTGTATGGGCGGTGCCACGCCTATTTATTTTTTTCCGCCCATACAAAGCTCAATTATGCATATTAGCACTATAAACCTTTGTACGAAGTTTGGAGGCTTCAGCTATTACAGTCATTGAGATATTTACAAAAAACTATTTTCGTTGTATGGGAGGTGCCACGCCCATTTATTTCTTCCCGCCCATACAAAGCTTAAGTATGCATATTAGCACTATAAACATCCGTACGATGTTTGGAGACTTCAGCTATTACAGTTATTGAGATATTTACAAAAAACTATTTTCGTTGTATGGGAGGTGCCACGCCTATTTATTTTCCCGCCCATACAAAGCTCAATTATGCATATTAGTACTATAAACCTTTGTACGAAGTTTGGAGACTTCAGCTATTACAGTTATTGAGATATTTACAAAAAACTATTTTCGTTGTATGGAAGGTGCCACGCCCATTTATTTGTTTCCCCCCATACACAACTCAATTACGCACATCAATAAATAATTTACCTGTACCAAATTTGGAGACTTCAGCTATAATAGGTATTGAGGTATGTGAAAAAACTGTTCGATTTGTTTGGGAGGTGCCACGCCCAGCCTAAAACGTATTCCCAGATATCGGGTATGTCTTTTTTTCAAGTTTCATTAAAATCGGTCCAGCCGTTCTTGAGTTATAAGCGGTGTCACTAAAAAAAAAAAATTGTTCTTTTATATATAAGACTACTGAAAGAAAAATACAACTCCGCCATTTTTCCTGAAGTTACAATACCAACTTTGCATACCTTTTCGTGAAACTACAACACTTTACAACACTGAATTTCTTTTTTTTATACTACGTTTCCATCTACGTGACTTGCGCCAAATCATTAAACTTGCTCAAATTAAGTAATAGTACGTTTCCATTATAAGCAAATTAAGTAATTTTGAGGAAATCATTTCGAAGTGTTTCCATTACGTTGTAAGTAATTTTATGTTCGAATTCAATCTGACACATATATCAGGTGGCCTCGGTTATTTAGCTGAAACCGGTGTTTCGTTATTAAAATATCAAATTTTGTTTATGTTTATGTATTTGATTCTTTTTTACAAACAACAACTGTAGTTTTCTAAAAAAAAGCTTAAAAGAAGGAAAAAGATTTTGTTATCTGTCTTGACATTCTTATGACAAATTAAGTTGTTTTTGTAGAACTGCTCCCACCTGATGCATGCTCCTTGCAATCAGCTATCATTTTTTCGCATTTGCTACTCACCAATAATGGATTCCCCAAAGTTGCATTTGTAAAAATAGCCTCCGCGCAGTGTTGCATAGACAAATTTCGAAATAATCTTGAGCAAATCAAGTCATTTGAGATGATTTGCTCATATCAAAAATATATGGGAAATCATGTAGCAAATTACTTAATTTGAGCAAATTAAATGATTTGGCGCAAATCACGTAGATGGAAACGTAGTATTAAAGTGCAATAAAGGTTTGTTGTTTAAAAAAAAAACGGATTTTATTTTTTGGAAATCGTTTGTAATTTGAAACACATTAAAACTTACACAAAGTATTGACGTGAGTAAGTTTAAAATCAATTAGTTTGAGAAAAAAATTATAATCTAATTTGTGAAATATTTTACTTAGGTTTTTGAAGAAAAAAAATTTAAAACATGTCATCACATATTGCCAAAAAACAAAAGAGGAAAAAAATATGGTCAAATAGAGAGGAATCCGTTTTGTGTGACCTATGGGCCAGTAAAATTGACATGTTAAGAGGCACCAGGAAGAATTCACATGTTTTTGAAGAAATGAGACGAGAAATGAAAACTATGGGCGGAATTTTAGTTTCTACGGATGAGATAAAATTAAAAATACATAATTTGACTTCAAGATACAGGTAAGCAATATTTCACCAAAAAAAATAAGTTTACCATTAATATATGTAAGTAAATTTTAGAAAGGAGAAAGACAAAATTGGCATTTCAGGTGGCTCCCCATCCTCCTGGGAATTGTACAAGAAAGTACATGCAATTTTAGGGGCATTTAAAATGCAAAACTTAAAGGATGTTGTGCATGAGAGTATTTCTGGTAAGGCTTTCTATTAAAAAGCTTCAATCTAATATTATTAATATTATATTGGTTATGTTGTTATATTGATGACAAAATTTATAAAGTATTTCTGCAATATCAAAAATAAATTTTAGAAATATCTACTGATAACTAATATTTATAATGAATTTTAATAATAACATTATAAATTTCCTATAACATTAGAAACTTGTTTTTTTTATATTTTTATTAGGTAATAACATATTTTGTATTGGTTAATGACATATATTATAATTTTAGATAACTCCCAAATAGATTCAATTGATGGATACAGTGATCTGGAGGTGTTACTGGATGAAACAATTAATTTTGACGATATTCCATCTACGTCTCAAACGAATTCGGATACTACCTCCTCAACTCAAAATTCAACCACTTTCAGGACTGAAAATAAAAATAAAGATAATATTCTTCAAAAAATTTTAAATAAAATAGAAAAGTTAGAAGAAAAAATGAAAAGGATAGAATAGAGCAAAAAAATTGGGAAGAAAGAATATATAATTTAGAATTAGAAAAGAATAAAATTTTGGAAAAAATTTCAAATGATAACGAAGAGGTTAAAACAGAAATATTAAATTTTTTAAAGAAAAAGTTTTAAGGTTAGATCTTAAAAAAATACTTTAAACACAAAAAAATGGCGTGAGGGTATATTCATTTTGCATTTCCGTTTAATTTTAAGATGTTTTTGTTTTTTATTAATGAATTAGAAAAATTTTTTTGTTTAAATAAATAATACTACATATATTATAATAATGGTTTTATTACCAGTCATGTACGCATGTATCCACACAATGTAAACTAAGTGCTTGACGTATAATTTCAGCCTCATGTGTTGTGTCATCAAGTAAGATTTCATTATCAGGGTAAATCCTATTTTTTTCAAAATTCTGAAAATCAGTTATCCACTTTTGGTTTATTTTATCATTATTTGTGTTTAAAAAATTATGAAGAACACAACATGCTTGAATGATAATGTTAGCGTTTTTTATATCATTATTAATCCCCTTTCCTACACGACGAAAACGGGCCTTCAGATTGCCGAATGCATTTTCTACAACTCTTCTCGATTTTGACAAGAAATAATTAAATGTTTTTCTTCTGTGATCATTATCGGCATTAAATGGATAAGGCTTCATTAAGTTTTTTGAAAAGCGGAACGCTGAATCACCGACAATATAAACTTTACTCCACATATATCTTTAGAATTTTTTAACAAAGATTGGCTTTCATCAAGCGATTTCTTTAATGTTGATTTTTCGTATATTTGAGAGTCGTTACACCTTCCTGGACTTTCTACATTTATATAAAGAAACCTATATCTAAAAATATACATAGGTTTATTACTATTTAATTTTTCTGAAAAATGTTTTAAATTGGTATGCATACTTGTAGTCCACTAGAGCTAATAAAATAGTCGAATACCAACCCTTATAGTTATAGTAATCAACCGCGTCATCACAAGTTGGATGAACTTCAATATGACATCCGTCTTGAAGTAAAATGTTTGTAAATTTTATTAAGCATATACATATGTACATACATATGTATCTACAAACAAAAGAGTACATACCTATTGCTCCAAGACACTGGGGTAAACCTTATATCTCAAAGCCTCTTACGCATTCTTTTACAGTTTCATTGCACAAAGGAAACTTATTTAAATATATTGGTTTTAATTGTCTATACGTAAGTCTACCCAGCCTACAACACAACAAGAAGTGCCAACTAGCGAACCAACCGGGCCTAATTTTAGCCGCCTGGAAGCCGTAATTGACAATATGGTCACACAATTTACGCAGATTATGGCGCAAATGGCCAACATGATGCAAGAAATGCAAAAAATGCAGTCTGCTTTTCTGCAGGCTATGCTTAAAAGACCATGAACTGCCTCAGGGTTTGTTTTTGGAACGCAAACGGCATCCGCCAACATAAAAACGAGCTCGAATATTTCTTGATGAACCAAAAAATAGATGTTATGTGTATTTCTGAGACTCATATGACATCTAGAAGCACTTTTAAAATTAGTGGTTATTCTTTTTACGATTCAAAGGATCCTAGGGATAGATCATGTGGTGGCTCGGCTATTCTAATCAAATCAAGAATTAAACACCAATGGTTGGGTGGCCTCTCGGAATGTTATATCCAAGCTACGAACGTCTGCATTGATGAATTTTTCCATAACCTTGTTATTTCATCAGTTTACTGTCCACCCAGATTCTCCATAACGAAGGATCAGTACAACAGTTTCTACAAATCATTAGGTCCCCGCTTCATAGCTGCTGGAGACTATAACGCTAAGCACACATACTGGGGCTCCCGCCTAGTTAGTCCCAGAGGTCGTGTCTTGTATGACTCAGTGTCGGAAATAGGACTTTTCGTTATTTCAACTGGACAACCAACCTATTGGCCAACGGACAATAATAAAATTCCAGACATAATAGATTTTGGCGTGGCAAAAGGTATGTCCCCGGACCTTATTGAGGCTGTAGCCTCCTTGGACTTATCTTCTGACCACTCACCCACAATTATCACTATTTGCAGTCCTCACCAAATAGCAACTAGTGATTTTTTCTTATCAAAAAGAGTAAATTGGTTAAAATATAAAAAATATATCAGCTCTCACTGCTCGGAACACATGCCACTAAAAACTCCCCAAGAAATCGATGATTGCCTAAATATCCTAAATGAAAACATTAAAGAAGCCGTTGAACATGCTTCTTCAACATACCGTCAGGTCAAATACAACAAAATTTTTTCTGTCGATGTTGAGGAGCTTTTATCTGAAAAAAGGAGAGCGCGAAGAGAATGGCAACAGCATAGATCGCCCCAACTTAAAACGAAGCTAAAAGAGTGTACAAATCGCTTAAAAAACTTGCTGGAGGTACACAGAATTGCATCAATTAAGAAGTATTTGGAAGGTCTAGACGCAACCCCTCAAACAAATTATTCTCTATGGCGATCAGCCAGTCGTCTCAAAAGACCTGTAATCGCCAAACCACCACTGCGCAATCTAAGAGGATCCTGGGCTAGAAATGATGAAGAAAAATGCGATCTGCTCGCAAGCCATTTAAGAAACGTGTTCACTCCTAATACATGCACTGACGTGAGGGAATTACCGCCTGTTGTTTCTAGACGTCCTATAGAAATACGTTTCCGATATTCAGATGTGGTAGAAGCTATTTCTAACCTTAATGATAAAAAAGCTCCTGGCGTTGATAAAATAAGCAACAAAATGCTCATTGAGCTACCTTTTACAGCAAAAAGAATAATTCTTTTTATTTTCAATGCCATAATACGGCTTGAACATTTTCCACCAATATGGAAAGTTGCCTTAGTTAAGATGATTCCTAAGCCTGGTAAAGATCCTTCTAAGGTGGAGTCTTATAGGCCTATAAGTTTGTTACCAACTTTGTCAAAACTGTTTGAAAAGCTGCTTAAAAACAAGCTTACTCCGATCCTGAATGAAAACAACTGCATTCCAGATCACCAATTTGGCTTTAGAAGTCAACATAGCACAATAGAACAAACTCACAGACTGGTGAAGGTTATAAGAAAAACTTTCGAGGAAAAAAAGTACTGCTCCGCGCTTTTTATAGATGTCTCTCAAGCTTTCGATAAAGTATGGCACGAAGGCCTGTTAAACAAACTAAAGCTGAAACTTCCAGCTAATATTTTCAACCTACTAGAAAAGTACATAACCGGTCGACAGTTTAAAATCAAAGAGGGAAACCAAATAAGTTCTTCTCAAACAATAGCGGCTGGTGTACCTCAAGGGAGTATACTAGGTCCAGTTCTGTACTTGCTTTACACAGCAGATATGCCAACCAATAGTTTTACACACACGTCGACATTTTCTGATGATACTGCTTTTCTTAGTATTCATAAAGACCCTAAAGAGGCTTCAAACCAATTGCAGCAACACGTAACCCAAGTTGAAAAATGGGCAAAGTTATGGGGAATAAAAATAAATGAACAAAAATGTACCCACGTTACTTTTACTTTACGCAAAGAAACGTGCTCTCCAATTCTTATTAACAACCATATGGTGCCTCAACGAACCGAGACAAAATATCTTGGTATTCACCTAGACCGCCGCCTCACGTGGAAGCCTCATATAGATGCGAAGTTGACGCAAATGAAACTTAAAGCTACACAAATTCATTGGCTAATCGGCAGAAACTCTGTGCTTCGTCTTGATTGTAAACTTCTACTCTACAAATCGATTTTGAAACCAATTTGGTGCTACGGTATACAATTATGGGGCACTGCTTCCGCATCCAACATAGGAAAAATTCAACGCAGGCAAAACAAAATCCTAAGAATGATAACTGGGGCTCCTTGGTATGTTAAAAACAGCAACATCCACAAGGATCTACAAGTTCCACTAGTTAAATGCGAAATCCTGAACTATGTGGACAAGTATTTAAATAAGCTGGAAGCTCACCCAAATCCGCTCGCCCGAAACATCCTGCAACATAGTGGGCACACCCGCCTGAAAAGGAGGGATACTATTGCGCTTATATGAAGCTTGATAATTAATATGAGAACTTAAATTTTAGTCTGGCACTGGCTGGACTTATATTAACTACCTAGTTTTAAGATTTGAACACTTATTGTTAGTTTGCCACAGGCGAAGATTCAATAATAAATATATGAAAAAAAAAAATTGTCTATACACTTTCGTGCAGAATTCTAATAGTATTTTGCACACCATTGACTTGGAAACTCCAAACAAATTGATTGCCTACGCTTCTATATTCGGCAGAAGATCCTAAGGCATACAAAGCTATTGCTACTCTTTTTTCTAAGGAAATAGCACTTCTAAAAGCTGTGTTTTGTTTTTTCATGCTTTGTAAGTATAAACAAAGCTTGTCAAACGTTTCACGAGACATCCGGAAATTGTTTTTAAAGATTTCATCTTCGTTTTCTTCACAGTCGTGTTCCCAAAATCTTGAAGACCGATCCTTTAAATACATACATACACTATTAAAAACATTTTGCAAAAATACATGCTAACGCTCACCAATTTCCAAAATCTTGGAGATTTTTTTATTGTAGTGTTCGCAAGAAGAATTAAAATATATTTTTTAATGCGATTCCTTCTGATTCTTTCCATACATATTTGGCGTTGACGTTGACACAAGATTAATAAATAACAAGGTTACGACATCCCAAATTGAAAACTTGCATTTTCTGCGCATGTGGTCAAATGACGTCACGAAACAGTCTGACATTTAAAAATAATGTAAACATAACAGTGGGACAATTTCCTAACTTTTGGAGAAAATGTTTTCTAGTTTGTTTTTTGTTAATCGTGTTATAAAAAAGTTAAATGTTCAAAGAATTTATAATATTAAATAACATTTAGAAAAAAAAAAATTAAAACATTTAAAATTAGTTTATTGTTTTACTAAATTTTCGTTTTTGGTTATTTGTGTTTTGCTTGATTTCCGCATTAAGCGATCTTATTCTAAGGTTTATCCACACAAACCAAAATACTGCTAGCTTACCCATTTCATATTTTAAATTTTATTTCAAAATCTTCCTGTTTTAAATGTAATAAGCAAATTCTCTCCCTATATATTTTATTCGGTGTGACCAGATTTTCAAGTAAAGTTAACAAACAAAAACTTAAGGCCAAAAAATAAAGCTAATTTTTTAATGCGTTTTTAAAAAATTTCTTCGTTATTAAGATATTTTTCATAATATGGACGAAACGTTTGTGTGCTAAAAATATTTAAAAAGAAAATTTGTTTCAAAAATTTTGATTTTATTTACAAAAACTTGGTAACCCATACCTTAGGTAAGAAAAAAAATAATATGTGTTCATATACAAGAGATTTTTAAAAAAGTTTTTAGCAGCAGGTGTTAATTTGCTGCCTGTTTTGGTAAAAAAAAATTTGTAAGATCCCTGCAGGAAATGTCAATAGAGAATCACTAGAAACTCACTACTGACATTGTCACCAGTACTACTGTTAAGCTATACCTCAGGCAATGCTCTTTGCTATTAACAAAAAATCAACTGCTGACATTGGTACTATTGACAAGGTGGTTCTTTTGGGGTCATATGTACACATTGAAACCAGCGATTAACTAGTACCTTTTAGCAATTTTAGTATACAGTACTACTGATAAGCTAAACCATTGTCAATGTGTTTTTGTAATAGACATTTAACATGCGTCTGTCATTGAAAACAAGTATGATTTGTGTATATAAATCACTTTTATAGCACAGCAGAAAAAATAAAAAAGGCCATTATGTTGCTGATACATTTTTGCATTTGACGGCAAACTGAAGCATTAATTTGCCGCTGACAGTTTTCTTTTCTTCTTATCAAAGCTTAATATAAAACTGTAGACGTACTGTTGACAAAGTCGCCAAAAAGGCAACATAATAGTCGATAAAAGTGTTGACATGGGGACACTTGTTCCCAAGTTTCCTTCAGGGATATATATAAAAAAAACAAACATTTGTTTTTGTTTTAAATATAAACACTCACACACTATTCGTTAATTTTTTTACAAAAACACGTAAAATTTAGTAGTTTATTTGTAAACTTTTTTCATATAGACAAACACATGAATCCAATAAAAAATCGAAACTATAAGATTACATTTACATGATGCAATTTTTTTAATATTCCTTCAATAAAATTTTCGTTTGTTGACAAAACGAGTTGAAGTGACTACTTTTTTACACAGTTCGTTAAAAACCGAAAATTTTCATTCAAGTTCATACTTACATGCATATATCATGAAAAATGCCTTCATGTTAATTTTGTTCAAGAAAAGAAAAAAAGATAATCTTTAATGTAAAAAGTTACATTGTAAGAAAGCATTTATAAAGGTATTTTTATTTTTACATGTGTGCCTCAATAAGTATTTAAAACCAATGACTGTTAAAATTAAAAAAAAGGAAAAACAAAAAATAAAAAATATCATTTTTTTAAACTTATCTATAAAAATAATAATTATCGTTGTTACCCGTTTTTATCAAAATCAAAAAAATTACCGTCCTACTAAAAAAAAAAATTTACAGAGAACATGATATTCAACAAATATAGTTTAGTACTATCAAAATGGTGAGCTTTACTTGACCCTCCGATGTTTCATTGTTCCTCCTTTTTTCTTGAAAAATTATTTCGGTCCTGTTGGATTTGATTTTTTGACAAAAATACACTTTAAAATTCTTATTAAATAACAATATAAATATTATAATTTGTTTCAACGAAAGACATAAGTGTTTTTACATCTTTGAGCAATATATTAAAATATTTTTTAATTTAACCAAAAAAATTTTTTATTACTGTCAGGCCGATTGCAAAATTTTATCCAAAGCTTTTTTTGTTGTTCATGGTTTTTTGGGAAAGAGTAAAAGGACACAGCTTAAATAAGATTTGTTAAAAACACGCTCACAATTAGTTTTAGCACAATTTCTCACTTGAATTTTTCTGATCGTTTTGCATGCATTGCCCCACTGCACACTTCATGTTTACGATTTGCTTCGAAATTTTAAATAAGTTTTTTTTGCTCTTATAGCTTTTAAATACACTTCGCACACAATTTTTATAATAACTATTACTTTTGGACTATATTTAATAAATTTAAATTAAAAATTCTTTTTAATTAACGAAATTCGACAAATTAATTTTTTGGAGAAATGTCAAAGTGATTTTAGTGCAGGGTTGTCAAGTCTCACATAACATATAAATCTTTTCCGGCAAAATTAGGAATTAATCTAGAGCAATAATTATTTCAATTTTAGTGTCAAACTCCATACAAAAAAAGCAAAGAGTAAGAGAATGACGGTCTTAATTTTTTAGGGATGTTGCACCTAATGAGAATAACAGACAAAAATTGGCGCCATGCTCATGGTTTAACGTTAGGTGACGTAGTTGTTTCTCTTTAACTTTGCCAGCCGTGTATAACAAAGGCTTGCTATAGTTGTTATCATATTTCTTGTTTGGCACTAAAGGTTTCAAAAACAGTGCTAAGTGCTGGTTTTCTTGTGGCTATAAATGCTTAAATAATTTTGTTAAAATTGATTCAGCATTATGCATAATTAACAGAAAGTTAATATTATTTTAAACGTTTATGGATACAAAAAAACAAAATTTTTTTGGGTAAAATTCAAATTAGAAGATGAAGTGTGATTTAGTTGTTTTTCAAATATCTAGCGCTTTATTTTTAAGCAATTAGAAACTTTGTAATATCAACTTATGACAACACTGATATAGCTTTGACAAGAGTATTCACACACTAATTAAATTCACAATGAATAAATTCATGCATTGACCAAACGAAGATAATTTTATTCGAGGCAGATTTTTGTTCAACTCACTCAAATCGCTTAAGAATTTAACACCAGATAAAATCAAGAGAAAACCTAATTATGCTATTCTCTGGTACGTAAACATACTACTACGCCATTTTTCATTGTTAATGAGAAAATTACAAACGAAAAAAAAAAAAATTTATATTAAAACAAGATTTGTTTTTAGACAATGCCTTCTGCTACCATCGCATTCAACTAATTTTTAAAACGCTTCACCCACGCGTTAAAAATAAAGCGCATTCTTGCAGTGCTTAATTTATTAAAATTATATGGTTGGAGAAAAAAACAATGTTTAGGCAAAGATAAATGTACCACACGTCAATCTTCTCCAAAGTGGGAGAGCAAAGGCTCGCTATTTAGAAGAAATTAAAACGTGTGTTGTTACCACAGATTGCATATCACAACATTAAATTAGTTTAATTTGGATCTGGAAGATAGGCCAGAATATATCCCTGCTACATATTTAATAAAAATGCCTGCATAGATTTGTATTTACCTTCCCATATTTTTATTTATGTTGCGTTATGAATGTATTTATGTTGTACGTATTTTATGTACGTTCATACTAATTTTAAATAAAATTTTATTTGGAATTTTCTCATTTCCAATTGAAATATTCTCAATTTCAAATGCAAATTCTCAATATAAATTTTCTCATTTACAGCAAAAAATGAACAAAACTGTTAAATCGAACATTTGTTCTTGGCTTCCAAAAGGGCTTTTTATAAATTCAATATTGAGTAAGTAGCCAGGTTGACACCGGCTTCGGGAATGTGTTATCTTAATTTCTGGGGTATCTTCAGCTTAATATTTTGTTGATTGGGTCCAAATATATTATATCCGTAACTATGTATATAGATATGCAGGCATACATCCTTATTTCATTAAAATTAACGCATTACAAATTATTACGCTCATTTTCATATTTTAAATTTAAAATATTCTCATTTGGACCATTAATATTAGTCATGCAAATTTAAGTTTTTAATACAAATAAAGCCCTAAATGATTTAAAAATACAAAGAATAGGCAACCCTTGCATGGGTTAAACTACGTCATCAGAGAGGCAAACATGCGCAAGTCGCAATCTCTTTGTCTATCATTCTTGGACGTTGACACAAAATAGTAGCACTTGAAAAGTAGTTACATACTTTTGCCATTAAGTTGTTATTTTGTTGAACATAATTTAATATAAATTCAATGTTATTTTCCATATTTTTATATATATTTATTTTTTTATTTATCTTTATTTATTGTAAATTGTTATTGAACAAAAATTTTTTTTGGTAAAAAACATGTACATATGTATATGTAAACTATACACGTGCACAAATAGAACAAATAAGTATTGCAAAAACAGATATATCTTGTACATCAATGTACATACCAGTTATTTTTGGTGTAAGTGTGTGAATAAGTGTAAATGATATTGTATGGTTTTGCTTTTGCGCACTTACTCTACTCTTATAAACAAATATTGTTGTTTATGGTTTTGCATTGAGTGTGGAATGTATTTGTTTTTTTTGTGCTGAATAACAATGGTATCATAAATATTTTCTTATTACTGTTGATACAACAAATACACAAGATCGTTTATATAAAAGGTTGTGAATGAAACAAAAATTTGATTTTTAAAGTTTATTGTAGCTATAGTGTTTAAAAATGAATAAAATAAATTTAAAAAAAGCATTTTTTTTATCTCAAGCTCAAAAATTAAGATGAAATAATATATATTTATTTTGTATTTTTTAATAATTTTAATTTTAATTTTAAATTTGACTTAAATGTATATAGTTACGATGCAGTTTTAATTTTTTTTAGCTAAATTTGTTTAATTTATTTAAAGAAAATTTAAAAAATAGAAAAACTGGCTCATTTAGCCAGAATAAGAAAACACACCAAAAGTATTTATGGTTAAACATCATTATTTGTATGTAACTGTTTCACAAAACATAGAAAAACAAATTTGTTGCTCTTGCTCTCATTTTACCAAACCACACCATATTTAGTTAGAGAACACACCAATACCAACTTATAACAAAAACACAAAGCTACTTATCAATACACACTAAAAGCTGAAAAACACACAAACTGGTTGTTAAAGATATAACTTTGCAAGAGTTTAATGTAAACAACACAAGTGTCAAATTGAATTCGAACACAAAAACACTTACAACGTAATAGAAACACTTCGACATAATTTCCTCAAAATTACTTAATTTGCTTATAATGGAAACGTAGTATTAGTATACATAATTTTGCTGCAAAAAGACACACCTGTTAGTATTTTATTTTAAATTTAATTGTTTTCCCTTTTATTATCTTTTCAGGACTCAAAAATTCTATAGATAACTACCCAGACGATAATGTGCCGTAAGTATAGTAACGGTGTCGCTCCTTTACATAAATTTCCATATTTTAATCAATTTTCTACTTTCAGCTCCCCCAACAACAAAAGCATCCACCATATAACGAAATGACTAGTACAACAAAAAAAAACTACACAAAACTTTTTACAATGAAATTATTGAAACGCACTGGGACTCTGGGCAGGAATTAGTGCACCATTGGCCGCATGCCCCTCCCCAAATCCTCCTGGCACATTATCTAGGCAAGTTGTTTTGCCTTGTAAATTTCGATACAATTTTATATGGTGGGCTTAACGTACATAGCCGTCACATTTTCGACATACAAAAAACTACATGTTTGAACCATTGAAATGCAGAATAAACTATGGGGTCGCTACATGTATACTACCCATATACAAACAGGACGACATATCGTAAGCTAAAATGCAACACAACGTACTTAACAACTCTGAAATCGATTTTTTTTAGCCTGTTTGAAAAAGGATACAACAAATAAAAACAATTTGCAAACACTGCCTCTGTTATTTCAAACATGAGGTCTGTCTGCGTACTTTTCCAGTAGCAAATACTCAGTAATATTTTTTGGGAGAGTAAGACCAATTTTACTCTGTCGGCTAAAAATGTATCAAAAAGTACGCAGACAGTATCCAGTAAAATCTTGCAAGAAAACAGCTGAACGGTGTGTAAACAATTAAAATAACAAAGCAAAAGAATTTTAGCATATGTGTACGCGGTAAATTATTTGTATATTTGCACATTTCTGGCATTAGTAAAATGTTATGTTTATTATAATTTTTTATAAACGTTAAAAATCAACACAATTCTAACTATTGTTAAATTTCAATTTTTATTTTCGTTTCACAAAAATTATTTCATTCAATTAGTAAATAAAAACAGCTGTTCAAACTAGTTGCAAAATCTTACAAGAAGAAATTTCTCCAGTAACATTTTGCAAGTTCTCTAACTTCCAACTGTCAAAAAATACTCTTTTTGGCTCTCTCGCTGCAAGAGATTTGGAGTACGCAGACAACATTTTGTAAGATTTTGTAACATTTTGCACAAAATGATACAAAATATGTGTACGCAGACAGACCTATGTTTTTGCTTCTACCAAAAAAAAAAAAAATGAGTTTCGTGGCTTTGCATTTAAACTAACGATATCTACATCGCTGCGCTCATCACTATGTGAAGGGTTATTATTATGTTGAACCTCGCCATACCCACAAATACATTTTGGCTTTTCGTGTAGCGCTGTATGAGGGGGTAGTTTAATTCTCCTGTCCCTGACCGTAACAAATTATATGCAAGAATGCTGAAACTTTTTTTGGGGATTTATTTATGTATGTATATCTAGCAGAAAAGTTCTAACAAAATACAAGATCTACACCAGGGTTGCAAACGTTGGTACAATTGTACTTTTTTTGGTACAATTCAAAGCTCAAAAGTACAATGGTACACCAATGACTCATTTGGTACAATTTACAAATTTTCTCATTTTAAGTTTATTTTTTATGAAAAAAAATCCCCTGTTTATACACGACAATTCATGCTGTACAATTTGATGGCTGAATGTGCAATTTTGATTGTGTATGGGCTTGTTTAACAGTCATTACAAAAACAAAATAAACATGCCCATCTAACAAGTTGTACGACGATACTACAAGTGTATGGGCACCTTTTGCTATAATTTCTTTCTGATTTAGTTTTTGCATCACCTGTTTATTTTCAAACAACTACAACCAACTTACTTTATTTTTTTTTTTAGTTTTCTTTTATTACAACAATCTTTAAAAAAAAAACGATTATTCAGTGAAAAAGTAGTGTTTCATTAAAAATTTACATAAAACAATCTGTATTTCGATGATTTAAATAATGGAATCTGGGAAGAACAAGTAGTATAGTGCCCTTTTTAGTAAAAATGGTTCCAAACGAATATAACAATTTTGACTCTATTAACACCCAATTTAGATCCCTGGCTGATATAGAAGTACTAAAAGATTTTAAAAATGAAAGCATTTGCAACTTTTGGACTAAAGTTTCTGAAATGAAAAATGAATTGAATGAATTCATGTTTCCCGAACTTTCAAGGATTGTAGGTGGGGTGTTATCTATTCCACATTCCTCTGCGAATGTGGAAAGGATTTTTTCTTTCCAAAGTATCATTAAAACGAAAGAACGAAATAGGCTTCATGTGCCTACAGTTTCCGGTCTTATACAAACAAAAGATTTGTTACGGTCCTCAAGTTCTTGCTGTTTTAGTTTTAAAATAACAAATAATTTATTATCAAAAAAAATTTGATCTCATGAATATATTGATAGACTATTTATGTACCTTATTTTACGTTAAAATATGTACCTATGTATACCTTAGAGTTGTTTTTTAAGATCTACTTTTAAAGTATAAATGAATTTTAAGTACAAATGTTAATTTTATTATTACAAAAATGAATTTTTATGTACAATTTTATGTTTTTTGTTGTTTTTGTTTAAAATAAAAAAAAAATTAAAAAAATAAACTAAAAAAAAATTTTTTTGGTACAATTGGGGTCGAAAAAGTAATGTTTTATGAGTTTGTTGGTACAATTTTGATGTTCTCATTTTGCAACCCTGATCTACACTATGTGGTTTGAGGCTGAAGACATGACATCATGGTGAAATAATCGTACCAGGTGGTGTTACAAGCACAGCTGATCTACTTTTTTCATACATAAATCGAGGCTGGGTAGTCAAAGTTGTTTACATTAACATACATTTTTTTGACAACAGAGCCAACGAAAACTACAACAAAAACGAAAATTTTATTCACCAAATTTTGTTGTTGTAAAATCAACACTACCTGATAAATTATTGCGCCATGCATGACATTCTACAAATTTGCATACATATTTATGTTTATACGTAGTTGTCGCTTCATTTGTTTTTTTAGTTTTTATTGGTTTTATGTTATTATTTAAAATAAAGAAAAACAATTAAAATTTATATCATGGTAAAAATTTCTTAGAAAATAGTCGGATTCAGCCGACTTGAGCCGCCGCCAGTGGTTTTTTGCTCAGCCGTCGCGGCCGATAATTTTACAACGATACAGACCTCTGGCTTAAAAAATTTATTAAAAGGCTTGAATGGGCGTTTTCACACAAGACTAATTGTGCAGGCATAAAATCGCAGTTTGTTGGGTTTTTCGGTGAAGAGTGGTTTTTGGTTGGCACAATTGTTTCAACCAGCTTCAACCCCGCACAAGCAGAACAAAACTAACATATACACACGTGGCAAACGTGAAATAACCCTGCAAAAAATCTTGGACCACATGGTCCGTTTTAGCTGAAATGGACTAGTTACAACATGGTCCTTGTGTAATGCAGTCATGGACCATGTCATTGTCAAACAAGAACTTGTAGTTACTTAAGTGATATGCGTTCGTGTTTTAACGATTGCGTACTGAGTTGTCGTTGTTTGTAGGTAGGATAGAGTAGTTTTAAAACTACTCCGACGTAATGCAAATCTGGGTTAAGTGGTCCGGCCCTAGGACATCATAATGTTAAAAAGACCATGTTTTTCACATGCATTTGGGTTAGTTTTGGAGTAATCCTACTCCTTTATGGACTAGTCCATACACGCATGAATGGACTAGTCCTGTTTTCTGCAGGGAAACAAAGAAAATACTAACACACACAAAGCTGTGTATACGTGCACATCTTTAAGCCAGTATAATTAGTCTTGTGTGAAATTGAAAGAACAAAAGTTGTGCGGATTAAAAATTAGTCTTGTGTGAAAAACCTCAATGTCATTAAAAAATCTTAATTATTAATTACAAGTATATTCAGCTTCTTTTGAGATTTATATTTTTCTGTGAACAAAAGTAAAACAACAAAAAAAATATTTTGTACTATTGGGGTCAAAAAAGCATTAACAAGAAAGATACCCAAATGGAAACTTCATTTTTCGTCACTGACATCTCGTATAAAATGAACTACAATTTTCAAAATATTGCTTATCTTGTAGTTCTGTGCGTTGGAGTAGGCTTACGTGGGATTGTTTCTCTAGGTTCCTATTCCGGATGTTCTACGCCTCCACTTTTTGGTGATTACGAAGCACAGAGGCATTGGCAGGAGATAACATATAATCTGCCACCAGAACAGTGGTATAAAAATTCTACCGACAACGATTTGCTTTTTTGGGGAATAGATTATCCACCTTTAAGTGCATATCACAGTAACTTTATGGGCATAATTGCAAGCCGTTTAAATTCAAGCTTTGTTGTACTTTTTCATTCTCGTGGTCTTGAATCAGAAAATCACAAAAGTTTTATGCGACTAACTGTGCTAGCAGCAGATTTATGTATTTATGTTCCAGCTATTATTTATCTAATGATATCATTGAAATCAATAACATCAAAAAATATGTTGCCCGCGCTGATGTTGTTGGTGTTTTATCCAGGACAAATACTTATAGACAACGGACATTTTCAATACAATAACATATCTCTTGGATTTTTTATTTTTGCAGTTGGATGCGTAATTAAGGGGCGATACAATTGGGCCAGTTTTGTTTACTCCTTAGCGCTTAATTATAAACAAATGGAATTATATCATGCTTTGCCATTTTTTGTATATCTTCTGAAGGCGTCGTTTTTTGAAAAATCGTAAGTATGTTTTTACAATTTTTTTTAAAAAGCACATAATTTAGAAGTTTGGACTATCCCATCCAGCAATTTTTTCATTTTTGAATCAAATTTGAGCCTTTTTCGACTCCACTGCGCGATTAAAAAGGCAAAATATTTGCGCATTTTCTGATCATAAAAGATACTTTTGTCGGGAGAAAAACGTAACTACCCGCAACTCTTCTTGATAAATGACTGAGTCTTTTTTAATATTAGTTAAAAGTCATTTTCGACCCCTTTTCTAGTAATATTTAAAGTGTTTTCTGATCATAAAAAAAGCCTTATTTAATTCGTTTGTGACTCTTTTCCGAGTCGTTTTTCAGTCAAATTTATAGCCGCTTTCGAGTCTTGTGAGTAATTTATCAGTCCTTTTATTGCCATTTATCACACATATTTCTAATCATTATGGAGTTTTATTATTTATTTTATTATATATTATTATTTTTATTTACAAAATACATAACATAAATATAAAAAAACAAAAAAAGATGGTAATTAAAATTAAGTTGAAGAAGATTTCTGGAAGTGTCGTTGGTTCTTACCGCATACTCGCTTTCCGTAAAGAAAATAAGGTGGTGCTTGACTATTTGTCCTCCCCGTATACAGCGAGTACAGAATAGTATCCACTATGCCCTTTAGTTCCCAAAATAAAAGACTTTGCTGGTGCATCCATAACCAAACAACCAACTTTAATATTAAAAAACCAATCCTTCCATCAGAGCATTAAGTTCTTTTAAAAAATTGCTTGCGCAATTAGACTTTGAAATTCCTTCAAACACGCGAATAAGGAACACATAGCTTGATCCAACAATACTTCCTAAAATCGCCCAACTTGCTAAGAACTGCTTTTAAATAGTGGCAGACCGTCAAATCCAATATCTAGAACAAAATCCAGCGAATTTAAAACCCCGATGTTACATTTTTAAATAACCAAAAATTTAACTGTTTGACATTTACTTAACAAGCAGTGTTCAATCATCTATCTGCGCAAAATATGATTATAAAATACATCCTTTCAATCACTTCTTAAACACCTGCATGATCTGTTTTTGATTAAGCATTTTTTAATCTACTAAGTGAGTAGAAAATGATAATAAATAACGAAAAATGTAGTCACATTTTAAACGTCTGTATGGTTATTTTGCGATTGCTATACAATTTTTTATTGTGTTTAAAATCAAACTCATTTCAGTCAGTAGCGCGGATCATTTTCTGGTCCTTTTTTGATCGTGTAAGTGATTAATCAGTTTTTGATCACCAAAAGTACTCTTAGAAGACTCAGCAAGGTGATTTTTAAAAAAACAATCTTCCAAATGCTATCTGGGATTGATTGCATTTAATTTTAGTAATATGTACTAATATTAGTAATATAAACATACATACATACATAAATATACACATACAGTACTGTACTAACGTTAGTAAGTCTGTCTGCGTACACATATTTTGCATCATTTTATGCAAAATGTTACAAAATCTTGCAAAATGTTGTCTGCGGACTCCAAATCTCTTGCAGCGAGAGAGCCAAAAAGAAAATTTTTTGACAGTTGAAAGTTAGAGAACTTTCAAAATGTTACTGGAGAAATTTCTGCTTGTAAGATTTTGCAACTAGTTTGAACAGCTGTTTTTATTAACTAATTGAATGAAATAATTTTTGTGAAACGAAAATAAAAGTTGAAATTTAACAATAGTTAGAATCGTGTTGATTTTTAACGTTTATAAAAAAATTATAATCAACATAACATTTTACTTCATGCTAGAAACGTCCAAATATACAAATAATTTACCGCGTACAAGTATGCTAAAATTCTTTTGCCTTGTAATTTCAATTGTTTACACACCGATCAGCTGTTTTCTTGCAAGATTTTACTGGATACCGCCTGCGTACTTTTTGATAAATTTTTAGCCGACAGAGTAAAATTGGTCTTACTCTCCCAAGAAAATTTACTGAGTATTTGCTACTGGAAAAGTACGCAGACAGACCTAGTATCACTTAAAGTGTTACACCACGATTAAGCAAAGGAAGTCTAGTTTACCAACACACCGAATAAGAAAAAAGTTAAATAAATTGAAAATCCTTCTGAAACGCTTAGTTTTCGAGTTATGGGCCGGTAGTTTTAATATAAACTTACGGTTTCCGGCTAGTTAAACGAATTAAACTAACAAACAACTTCAAAGATGTTCAAAAATAAAATATTAAATAAAAAAGTTCCGGAAACTCTGTTTTTAAGTTATGGATAATTAAACTTTTTATATAAAAATAGAATTACATAAATATATGTTTTCAATTTTTTTAAATGTACTTGGTTTTCTCTTAAGAATTGCTGCTATTTGGGCTGCATTTCAGTTGTAGACTACTTAATGATTATATCTTTTCTTACTTGGCTGGGGAGCCAGAAAATTATTTGGAATTTCTCTTATAATTTTTTCTTTTTTTCTCTAAATTGCTTTAATATATTACTGTTTCTGTTGGATTGATTAGCTATAATCTTATAGAGAAGTTTTTATATTGATACATTTAGATTTAAGAACTCAGGATAGTGTTAACTTTGTAATACATATATATATTGGCCTTGTGGGCTTTGTATTACTGTGCTGAATAAATAAATAAATAAATCAAGATAATTGAGCTTAACTCAGTATCGCAGAGATAATTTTCTTAGCGATAAGTCTTGCGCCCGGCAGAAAGTTGGATATAAGTTAACGAACTAACCCGTTCGTTCTTTATTGGGTTAATTCATTTTACTTACCTTTGATTTTCATGTGGCATATGTTCCCATTAAGAATTAATTTTTCCTTGGTTTATATTTCATTTCTATTTAATAATAAAACTGCTGACGATATGTCTGCAGTTTCACAATTGTAATATTTAAATAAAATTATAATAATAAAACTGCTGACGATATGTCTGCAGTTTCACAATTGTAATAATTAAATAAAATTATTTACCTGTTCTTATGAATTTACCTTAATAAGCATAATTGTCTGTTGCTATTGTATTTATTAATGTGGAAATAAAGAAATTGAATTTAGTCGTAGTCAAGTACTCGAACAAAACTTAAGTTGTTTTATTTACTAAGGAATTAACTGGCGCCCGAGCAAAAGTGTTTTTAGTGTTTAAATTCTATAGAAAAACAACACACATCGCGTGTAGTGCACTAGAGGGAACCTAAGTAAATTAAAAAATTAAAAAGGACAACTTCCCCGGTGCCGGCGATTAAATTAAGTGAGATAGAGTTAAGAAAATAAAAACTAAATTAAGTGAAATAAACTAAAAGTTAAGTGAAACCAGAACATTTAAAACTAAGTTGTAGGCCCTAAAGAAGTGCCACAAATAAATTATTTAAAATTAAAGAGTTAAATTCTACCAGCCAATATTGAGACTGCAGCTATAAAACAAAACAAATTTAACAAAAGCTAACAAAATTTAACAACTGTAAAGAATTAAAGAAGAGTGTCACCAAGCAACGATTTTGCTTGGGCAGCGATAGAACAACAACAGCAACAAAAACAACAACAAAGATAGTGACTGCCCAACAATATCAACAACATTTACAGTAACAACAACTCAGAATACCCAACAACAACAACAATATCAACAACATTTACAGTAACAACAACTCAGAATACCCAACAACAACAACAACATCAGCAACAAAAAAATGGCATTAATCAAAATAACAATTTTATTGACATTACTTGCTTTAACAAAAACGGAGACTCAAATACTTGACTATACAAATTCACAAATTGTTACAATAGAGACTGGTACGGCAAAACTCAAGACGGGAAATTTCAAATTGGTCCATATCATAGACTTGAAACAGTACGAGTCCTTATTGGATCAGATATACGAGACTATAATACAAGACATAACCAGAAAGGACAATAACTACCAGTTCCTTGTTAACGAAATAGATACCCTATATAAAATGCTCAGAGAGCTAGGTCCTTTACGGAAAACTAGATCGATTGAGATTCTAGGGACGGCCTGGAAATGGATTGCGGGAACACCCGATCATGAAGATTTTCGAATGATTACGGACAGGGTAAACGGTTTGCTCGAGGGTCAATGAGATAACTGAGATGACTAACACTATACTGAATAATATAGGGACTAGCGACGCACTGAAGGTAGAGATCATTAAAAATGTCGAAAGAAAACTGAAGATAATGAAAGAGGAATTGACTAATATTAATTATTCAATTAAATGGGCAAAATCAGGGATAATAAATTCTTTTATATTTTCTGGGTACGAGTTAAACGTAACTAAGAAGCTTCTCGAAGATCAAAATTTCCCTTACTCAAATCTGATCGAAGCTTTAGAATTCGGAGAAATAAAAATTAGTATGAATCAAACGACGCTAATTTATGTCGTAAATCTTCCTAGAACGGAAAAGGAAACTTGTAGAAAATTATTTATAAAACCCGTAAAACAAAGCAGAATAACAATTAAATTGAATAATGAAAATTTTATAATTTGTAAAAATTCTATAATTGAAATTAAAAAACCATGCAAAATGATTTTTGATATTAGCGTTTGCGGAAATGAAAATCTGGTAAATATCACTTCATCCAAATGTCTACCAAATCTATTATCCGGTATACCCTCAATATGTCCAACCTCAAATGATCAACACATAGCTACAATCACTGAGCTTTCACCTGGCCTTATAATGCTGAATGGTTATGACGGTCCTATAGAAATTGACAGAAAAAATCTCTGGTTAAATGGAACTTATCTTATTAAATATCACAATGCCACGGTTCACATAGAAAACCGAACTTATTATAACAACGAAATAGCTATGTTGCAGCCATTACCGGCTATATTGAAAACCACAAATTCCATAGATAAGTACGAAGAGATGCTATCATTGGAAATGTTAAAAGATCTCCATATAAATAATGCTGCGGAGATTCAACAACTGGTAAAAAATTATAAAACCACACTCACAACAAGCATCTTAACTCCCAGTGTCTTTGGCGTAGTATTGTTACTATTATTATTGAGGAAATTGGTAAAAAATAGAAAAACATATGAAGTTCCAGTAAAACTAAATGATGAAAAATCTCCTGAAGCTATTGCTAGCATTGATAATTACCCATCCAACGAGGACGTTGGAATTTAAGAGGGGAAGAGTTAACGAACTAACCCGTTCGTTCTTTATTGGGTTAATTCATTTTACTTACCTTTGATTTTCATGTGGCATATGTTCCAATTAAGAATTAATTTTTGCTTGGTTTATATTTCATTTCTATTTAATAATAAAACTGCTGACGATATGTCTGCAGTTTCACAATTGTAATATTTAAATAAAATTATAATAATTAAACTGCTGACGATATGTCTGCAGTTTCACAATTGTAATGTTTAAATAAAATTATTTACCTGTTCTTATGAATTTACCTTAATAAGCATAATTGTCTGTTGCTATTGTATTTATTAATGTGGAAATAAAGAAATTGAATTTAGTCGTAGTCAAGTACTCGAACAAAACTTAAGTTGTTTCATTTACAAAGGAATTAACTTATACAGTGAAGCTTTATTTACCAAAGCCGGTGTTCGTTGTACTATAGAGAAGATACAATTTGTGTCAAGCCGAAGACCGGTTTTGTAGGGAAACTTTCGTCATCAATGCCGTTCGTTATAGGTACCATGGAGGAAATAATCTTTTAGTTATTCAGAGGAACTAGTTAGTGGTGCCAACTAACTAGCTGCTAACAATTTCTTGTGTAAATTTTCGTAAAGGGAAAATAGCAGCTCGTTAGTTAAGGTGGTTTTATGCGAGATGTATTTTACACATGACTTGTCACTTTTGCAATCCACATGTAATTGCGTATGTCTGTCAGAATTGCCATTTTACAGATGGTTTACAATTTTTGCTTCCACACGTACGCATGTAATTACATTTTACATAATCTCCAAATTAAAATAAACAACTTACTTTTCCTTGTTGTTGTTCTAAAAACAGCTGATGACACATGCTTTGTCAGATGAAAATTGAACGCGCTCTAATTAAAAATTTGTCATGTGACTTTTACATATGTGTTTCACACAAACAATGTTGCTACGCGTTCACACAACATGTATCAACTTTGCAGTGAAAAATTTGACAGGTCATATGTAAAATACATTTCGTATAAAAACAACCTTTAGCATAAAATTTTTGATATGCATAAGACCTTAGGTTTTTAAATAAATTTTAATAAACTAGTTTCTGTAAAGTTTATTAAAAACTACTTTGGCGTCAAAAACGTTATCAAATGTTAACCAATTTTACATATTAAAAAAAAATTGTGTCAAATCTTCTCAAAGATACTAGTACTGATGACAAAATTTTCCAGGTTTTAAATTTTCTGATATTCAAATTTTCTACTATGTAGATATAAATTTCTTCCATTCGGATGTGTGTTGGTAAACTAGACAGTCTCTTTTTAGTATTTTGTTGAATATCATTTACTTATTTTTTTTATTGATATAGCCTAATAGATTTGGATTCAACTAACCTCTAAATAATGTCGGCGGATTTTTTTTCAATTCTACTTTTGTAAACTATAAGTTCGTTCGTTTACTCAAAGTTTTTAAAAGTTTTTTAATATTTTTACTGGATTGCGTTCGTTTACACAAAATCCAGTAAATAAGAACACAAACTGAGAGTATTTAAAAGTTTTTACTAGACAAAATTTTACTAGTAAAAATTTCTAGTAAAATAAATCATATATTTTCTGATGTGAACAAAAAAGTGCAAAACAAACAGCTAACAAATTGAATAACAAAAAAAATTAAAGTGGTATAAAAAGTAATTTAATGTTCACAGGCGAAACAATGGAACAGCTAAGAGATATAGCTAGTACCTCAAGTTTAGGGGAAAGAGTAAATGTAACCAGACATGCCTGTTTTGCAAATCGCAGTATTGTACCTAATAGAGTCGTCATCTGAAAGCAAAGATGAAGAAGATATAATTTTGTTTAAAATGTTAAAAAAAGCCAAGATTTTTTAACCCTTTACTTGTGCTTGAGAAAGGAAAGAGTATTACGCAATGCTGGTAAAAGCTACTTGCATGACACGGTTCCGACCTATACGGATGATGAGTTTCGAACACATATTAAAATATACAAATCATTGTTTAAACGCTTAAGCAATTTTGAAAACAAATGTTTTTTTTCCAAAAGTCAATACCCAAAATTAAATATTCGTGTTTTTGCTATTCCCATTTATTGTCGAACTGTTCCTAATACAAATGTTCGCCTCCTAATTTGGCCTAAGTTCATATATGTAATTTCTTTTTATCAGAAGAAATTAATATTTTTCCGTTAATGTTGAAAGAAACTTTTATTTAAAAAAAAGCAGGTTTTTCTACCGCTACTAGCCGAGTAGAATGCATTTTCGAAATCAGCTACGCAATTTCATCATCAGTACTCTTTGAACGGTAGTAGTGTCTTTTGGTTGTAAACATCACCTCTTTAACTTACATGTAACAGAGGAAGGGATACGGTATGAAAGTTTTCATTTTGTTTTATTTTGTAAGTTAGGACGAAGTTTACTTTTCATATACATTATGGTTTTTTTCATTAAAAGTCTCTTTGGCAACACTTGGCTAACGGACAAGCATTAATCCATCTCTCAGATGGAATGAAATGCTTTTTTATTATTGTATATCATACAATAGGGGCGTTAAATCTTTTTTATTTCTTTTTTGTCAACGACAAATGAACAGAAATTTAAAGATCATTTTTCACCGTGCCACGTGTGGTTCATATGATATTCCCATTTATATTCGAACTGTTCCTAATACAAATGTTCGCCTCCTAATTTGGCCTAAGTTCATATAGTTTCTTTTTATCAGAAGAAATTAATATTTTTCCGTTAATGTTTAAAGAAACTTTTATTTGAAAAAAACAGTTTTTTTACCGCTACTATCCGAGTAGAATGCATTTTCGAAAGCAGCTACGCAATTTTATCATCAGTACTCTTTGAACGGTAGTAGTGTCTTTTGGTTATAAACATCACCTATTTAACTTACATGTAAAAAAAAGGGATACGGTATGAAAGTTTGAAAAAATTAAACAAATTGTAAACAAATATATAAGCCCTGAAGAAGCTACACATTGAGGTAGCGCAATATTGGTTAAAATAAAAAATAAATAAGAGATCTAAAGATTGAAGAAAACAAGAAGAATATTAAATAGGTGGTGTTTACAACAAAAAGACACTACTATCGTTCAAAGAGTACTGATGATGAAATTGCGTACCATAATGTATATGAAAAGTAAACTTCGTCCTAACTTACAAAATAAAACAAAATGAAAACTTTCATACCGTATCCCTTCCTCTGTTACATGTAAGTTAAAGAGGTGATGTTTACAACAAAAAGACACTACTATCGTTCAAAGAGTACTGATGATGAAATTGGGTAGCTGCTTTCGAAAATGCATTCTACTCGGCCAGTAACGGTAGAAAAACCTGATTTTTTCAAATAAAATTTTCTTTCAACATTAACGGAAAAATATTAATTTCTTCTGATAAAAAGAAATTATATGAACTTAGGCCAAATTAGGAGGCGAACATTTGTATTAGGAACAGTTTGACAATAAATGGGAATAGCATATGAACCACACGTGGCACGGTGCAAAATGATCTTTAAATTTCAGTTCATTTGTCGTAGACAAAAAAAGAAATAAAAAAGATTTATTGTATGATATACAATAATAAAAAAGCGTTTCATTCCATCTGAGAGATGGATTAATGCTTGTCCTTTAGTCAAGTGTTGCCAAAGAGACTTTTAATGGAAAAAAGCATAGTGTATATGAAAAGTAAACTTCGTCCTAACTTACAAAATAAAACAGAAGGAAAACTTTCATACCGTATCCCTTTCTCTGTTACATGTAAGTTAAATAGGTGATGTTTACAACCAAAAGACACTACTACCGTTCAAAGAGTACTGATTCAAAAATTGCGTAGCTGCTTTCGAAAATGCATTCTACTCGGCTAGTAGCCGACATTAACGGAAAAATATTAATTTCTTCTGATAAAACGAAATTATATGAACTTAGGCCAAATTAGGAGGCGAACATTTTTATTAGGAACAGTTCAACAATAAATAAAAATAGCATATAAACCACACATGGCACGGTGCAAAATGATCTTTAAATTTCAGTTCATTTGCATTTAACAGGAAAAGAAATAAAAAACATTTAACCCCCCTATTTTATGATATACAAGCATAGTGTATATGAAAAGTAAACTTCGTCCTAACGTACAAAATAAAACAGAAGGACAACACTCATACCGTATCCCTTTCTCTGTTACATGTAAGCCAAATAGGTGATGTTTACAACCAAAAGACACTACTACCGTTCAAGGAGTACTGATGATGAAATTGCGTAGCTGCTTTCGAAAATGCATTCTACTCGGCTAGTATCGGTAGAAACACCTGCTTTTTTCAAATAAAAGTTTCTTTCAACATTAACGGAAAATATTAATTTCTTCTAATAAAAAGAAATTATATGAACTTAAGCCAAATTAAAAAGCAAACATTTGTATTAAAAACAGTTCAACAATAAATAAAAATATCATATAAACCACACATTGCACTGTGCAAAATGATCTTTAAATTTCAGTTCATTTGTAGTTGACAGAAAGAGAAATAAAAAAGATTATATATATAATATACAATAATAAAAAGTGTTTCATTCCATCTGAGAGATGGATTAATGCTTGTCCTTTAGTCAAGTGTTGCCAAAGAGACTTTTAATGGAAAAAAGCATAGTGTATATGAAAAGTAAACTTCGTCCTAACGTACAAAATAAAACAGAAGGAAAACACTTATACCGTATCCCTTTCTATGTTACATGTAAGTTAAATAGGTGATGTTTACAACCAAAAGACACTACTACCGTTCAAAGAGTACTGATGATGAAATTGCGTAGTGTAATATCTGCATTCTATTATAATTAAGAAGACCGGTTTCATCTATTGTTTCATGCAGACTGACTCGCGTTTATTTTATATCAAAACGAATATACAATATAAAGTATATGAAGAGAGTGCAAAATATTCTATTACTATATTAGGGTTACCATATTAAGAATGTATTAATACTAATATCAGGAATAGCATTACACCTCCCATTTTATTTAAAAAAAAAGTTTTAAAATAATGAAATTAAATATAAGAGTTTTGTTGTATAGGGTTGGTCGGTATACCTCCCTTTTTATTTATAAAAAATTATGAAATAATCAAGGTGATCAGTCTTGGTTATTTCATGATTTTTATGTTACGTATGTTAAAATAATGAAATATTTCTCATTTTACAAAAATTATAATCTTTAAAAGTTGTTTTTTTTTTTTTTGTTTTTTTTTTTTTTTTTTTTTTGTATGTATATCTACAAGTGTTAAATATAGATTATATTTTTCTTATGTTACCGAAAGTTATTCTATATGTAGAATTAAAAATAATATATATATATACATATATATATATATATAAATATTTTGTTTTAGTTTTTAATTATTTACAAAAAATGTTTTGGTTTATCAGATTGGTAATTTAAAAATATGGTTGTGAAAACATATTAATATTTTCTTAATCTATTTTTATGAACAGTCTTTTCTTTTTTTGTTAATTTGTTGTAAATATTTACATTAACACCATTAATTTCCTTTACAATATATGGACCATCATAAATGTTTTTAGGTTCCTTTTTTAATAAAACAATATCGTTAATTTTTAGTGCAATCGGTTTAGCAAATTTATCATATAAGATTTTATTTATTTTCTTGTGTTTTTCAATTAATTGTTTTGCTAATAAATTTGTTTTTTGTAATCTGTATTTAATTTCTTTACTGTAGTTCTCTAAGTTATAAATAGGATCAAGATTCGTATTTATTTCATTTGGCAATTTTGCATTTTTACCAAAAACTAATTCATACGGTGTAAATTTATTATCAAAAACCGTGTTGGGTGTAGTGTTGTGTTAGAAAGTGAAATACTTCAGATAAGTGTCCCAATCGGACAAATTGTCACTTAAATATGCTCTAATATATTCATTAAACACGCGATGGCTACGTTCTACTGTGCCTATTGTTTGGTGATGATATCCTGTTGAAAATTTTATTTTAATATTAAGGAATTTACACATTTCAGAAAAAATTTCATTCTTAAATTCTGTTCCTAAATCAGATTTTATGGTGTCTATTTTCCCATAGACTAAAATGAAATTTTCAAATATTGCTCGGGCAACGGTTTTTGCTGATTTGTCAGGAATAGAAATTGTAACTAAATATTTGGATAAGTCGCACATTAATGTTAACGCGTATTTATTACCATTAGTAGATTGTAGTTAGGGACCTATTGCGTCTAAAACAACTATGTCAAATGCCTTCACAGGGGTCGGAGTTATAATGAGCTGTTCAATATTTCCAGGCTTAACTTTGTTTAAAGAACATTGTGTACACTCTCTAACGAATTTTGCTATATCTTTTGTCATTTTCCTCCAATAATATTTAGTTCTTATTTTCGCATATAATTTCTTTTGACCACAGTGTCTGCCTATTATTGGATCACTATGATATATTTGCATTAATTTTTGTTTTTTGTCTTCCTCAGTTACTATTTCAGTTGGTTCCGTAAGAATTATTTCCAAAGTTTTCAATATTTTGTTACCATAGTCTTTTAATGTTTGAATTGTACAAATTGTAAAAAATATATCGTTTTAAGTCCATTCTGCCTTGTAAATCTTGTGATTGTTGGCCTCTACTTGTAGCCTCGAAAGCACATAGTCTAAACTAACTGTTTCGTTAACAAAAACAAATTCGACAGATATCAATTTTCTAAATTTTTCGTATATATGTATGCGCAATTTTTTAGAGTTTTCATTTAAATTAATAATATCTGTTTTTATTCTTGCAATTTTCTTACTGAAATCGTGAGAAAATGTATCGTAAATTTGTAGTTTTATATTGTGTTCATTGTTAGTACATTTTTCTGATTCAATTTGATTGTCATTTAACTTTTTTGACATAGCACGGGTTTGTATGGAAAGTACTTGATTATCACCGTTTTTCAATTCGTTGATTGAAATTCTCGATAGAGCATCCGCACCCACATTATGTTTACCTTTTATGTATTCAACATTAAAGTTGTACTCTGAAAGTTCTAATCTTATTCGGGTAAGTTTTGAAGATGGATCCTTGATGTTACAAAGATAGACTAATGGTCTGTGATCTGAACGTACCGTAAAAGTAGTGCCATAAACGTAAGGACGAAATTGAGTAATAGCAAAATGAATCGCTAGAAGTTCAAGTTCAATGGTTGGTTTTTTCTGTTCAGCCTGAATGAATGACTTTAATGCAAAGTATATAGGTAAATCATTACCGTTGAAATTCTGGCTTAATATAGCTCCGCAACCAAGTTTTGATGCATCCACAGTAATTAAAAACGGTTTTTCAAAATCAGGATACTGTAAAATTCTTGGAGATAATAATGCAGATTTTAGATTATCAAATGAATTTTGACATTTATCATTCCAGTTGAATTGAGCATTTTTTCGCGTCAAAAAGTTTAAGGGTGCCGCTAAGGTAGCGAAATTTGGTATAAATCGCCTGTAATAGTTGGCAAATGCTACAAAACGTTTAACTGCATCTTTATCAGTTGGTACTGTATAATTTTTTATTGCAGTTATTTTTGAATCGTCTGGCAACAAACCAGATGATGTGCACTTATGACCAAGAAATGTAACTTCCGGTCGAAAAAAGTTACACTTATATGGATTTATTTTCAAATTATGTTTTCTTAAAATTTCAAAAACGTCTCTTAAGTTATTAAGGTGGTGTTGTTTGCTACAACCAATAATGATAATGTCATCGACATATAAAAAAGCTTTGTTAGGCTCAAGACCAGAGAATGCTATAGACATCATTCTTGAAAAAGAGTTAGGAGCCACATTCAATCCAACAGGCAAGACTTTCCATCGAAACGATCATTTGTCAGTACTAAATGCAGTAATGTCACGTGAATCTGGATGTAAGGGAATTTGGTGAAATCCAGAAAATAGATCAATGATCGAAAAATGTTTTGCACGTCCTAAATTATCTAAAATATCATCAATGCGTGGTAATGGAAATTTATCGGCAATCAGCTTTTTGTTTACTGCTCGATAGTCAACGCACATTCGATAAGTTTCCTGATTGTTCGGACTTTTCTTCGGAACAAGTATTAAGGGACTATTAAAGTTTGAACTACTGGGCTCGATTAAATCATTTTCTAATAAATTTGTAACTTTTCTATTGATTTCATCCCTTTGTGTATGTGCTAGCCTGTAATTTTTGATATAAACTGGTGTTGAATCAACTAACCTAAACTTCTGTTCATAGAAATTATTAATTGTCATTTTGTCGTCTTTTAAAGCAAAAATATCAGAATATTGTTCACAAAGTGGCATCAAACTACTTAGGACATTGCTGGGCATTTGGTTATCAAGAATATTTTTTAATTCAGTGATACGTTGGTTATCTATCTCATGCCTATTTATTGAGTATATATAAAAGTTTTTCAGCTTTTCCGTTTTGACTTTGTCATTTGGTATACTTTTAAATTCATCGGTAGTATTAACTATACGTAAAACTGGATTATTCGAATCAATTATTCCTCTTCCTATAAAAACACCTTTACAAACTTCATGTGAATCAACAAACATAGCTTCTGTAACGTTACATAAATGAAATATTCTATAGACTTCGCATCTAGGGGGGATTATGCAAGTAAAATTTTTAGTTCCCTGTAAGATTGGTATTACTAACCGCGTATTCCTAACACAAACTGATATAGTCATATTCCCGTAGTCAATTTTGCATTTGTTGTCCTTGAGAAAGTCTTTTCCTAGAATGCCATTTGTCGGGATGTTAAAATCATCACCAACTATGTGAAAAACTTGTGGAATTAGATAGCTTGAAATAACTAGACTTGTGCATATCGTTCCTAGTGTTTGAATAGAATTTGGTGTTAAACCGGTTATACTTATAATCTGATTTTCGTTCAAAATTATATTTGGATCTAAACAAGAAATTTTAAGTAGCGAGATGTCTGCTTGCGTATCGACTAAAAAAGTGTTTGATTGCCTTGTATTAACGCAATTCAACTTGATGAAATCAGAGTAGGTTAGGTTAGGTTAAAGGACATGCAGTGAGATACGCTCACCGCATCACCCAGAGACAATTTGTCCATTGTGACTGTCCTATAAGAAAGAAGTAATAAAATAAAGAGTAAATATAAAGGTATGCCCAGATGTAGGAACATGAAAGAATAAGGTAGAAAGGACAGAGGCTAGAGTAGTAGTAGTAGAATAGTAGTAAGTAAGTGAGAGTGTGGCAGTGTCCGTCACGAGTCGTTGCCGGTTGTCCATTTGGCACGTATTTTGCTTCGGATATCAGTTGCAACCTCTCGCCAGCCATGCCATCCCTCTCGCAAATCCTAGTAAGACCCTTGGGTCACAGTCGGCGAGCTCAGAGAGGTGGTCATAGTAGGGTACACCAAAGTACCGGTTCCTCCTCCTGGCGATCGCCGGGCATCGACACAACAGGTGCTCTACAGTCTCGATCTCCTCTTCGTCTTCGCATAGTCGACAGAAGTCGACCGAGTTTGGCTTCCAGTTTGCCTCCAACGATCTTATACTGCAGTGACCAGTCAAAAGGCCGGTGATCAGCTTAAGGTCCCTCTTACCCAAAGATAGAAGGGTCTTCGTCCGGTCTTCCGAAGCTGCTTTCCATAGGAATTTTGAGACCCTACATCCAGCAGTATTCGTCCATTTCTGGTTCGCCAGGACTCTAAAGTACCCATCGATTATTCCGTAGAGTTCGCACAATGGGGGAAGGATCGATGTGACCGCCCCAGTGGCAGGTAGTTCGGTTCCCTTCCGTGCCAATTCGTCGGCATATTCATTACCGGGTATCTCGGAGTGACCGGGAACCCAGCACAGCCTTACGGCCCTACCAAGCTTCCGAAGCGCCGTCCTACAGTCTCTAACCGCCTTCGACCTCACAGAGTCTGAACCCTAAGCCCTTAGGGCGGCTTGACTATCCACGTAAATGGTGACCCATTCATTGCGGCCTTGATTTGTGCGTCCAATCAATCTTGCGGCCTCCTGTTTTGCAAATATTTCCGTTTGGAAGACACTGCAGTGATCGCCTAGCCTGAAAGACTCCGCAATGTCAAGTGCTTCGCTGAAAATACCAGCTCCAGTACCACGATCAGTCTTCGATCCATCAGTATAAACGACTACTCCTCCGTACGGAACGTGGCCATCATCCCATACCGACCTTTCAGGAATGGTTATCACAGCGGCGGAGTTGAAGTCCAGGTAAGATGGCAAGTAATCCGTCCTCCCGACTAGGTCTCCTAGCTGCTCAAGCCTCCCCATTTCGATCAAAATGCTGGCATGTCCCGATTGAGAGTCGCGCCAAGTTCCTGATTCTCGAAGTCTCAAGGCTCCTTTAACCGCAAACCGCTTCACAAAAAGTGCCAGAGGTAGAAGGTTCAGCATTGTATCCAGTGCAGCCTGTGGGGTGCTCCCGAGCGCTCCCGTGATACAAATAGAAGCAGTCCTCTGCACCTTGTTCAGCGCTTTGAGGAGAGAGGTTTTCGTTGTGGCCGTTTGCCAAACCAGCCCCCCTGTTCTGTAACTGGCGAGAAGTTTTCGCAGCGAGAAAATTTTTTTTATTGTCATAGTCTTCCGTTTATTAACAGTGTGACTTAGATAATACATAAACTCATTATACAACGTTAAAAGTTAAAATAATTAGGTTTATCGTGTTCATCCTGTCTTTTACAAGGCGACTATAAACTTTTCGATGCGAGAAGTTCTCACTAAAGTTACAGAACACAGGCACAGGCAACCATAGGTAACAATGGCTCGAACAATTGCCGTGTACAACCAGTGGACAGTACCAGGCCTCAGTCCCAAACTCTTCCCTATCGAGTTCCTGCACGCATATAGAGCATTCAGCCCCTTCTTAACCCTTTCCTCGATGTTCCTTTTCCAGTTAAGTTTCTGGTCCAGGATAACGCCAAGGTATTTGGCTTCCGGAGACAGTTGTAGCTCTACTCCATCCAGTACCGGTCCACAGAAATCCCCGACCTTCCGCTTGCGAGTAAAAAGAACTAATTCGGTCTTCGTGGGATTTACTCCAAGTCCTTTGGACTTGGCCCAGTCAGACAGTGATCTCAGTGCCCCTTGCATCAAATCAGTTAATGTAGACAAGAACTTCCCTCCAATAAGTATGACCACATCATCTGCGTATGCCACGACTTTCGTTCCTTCCCTCTCGAATTTCTCAGTATACCATTTATCACCAGAAGCCACAAAAGAGGTGAGAGGACTCCACCCTGTGGTGTGCCCCTGGTAACAATTCTCCGTATGGAGCCTTCGCCCATTCGCGCATTGATAATTCGGCCCTTCAGCATTCTATCAATCCAGCTTATGAGGAGAGGGGAAACACCAGTTTAAACGAGGGATTCATGTATCGATTCCAGCTTCACATTATTGAAAGCCCCCTAAATATCCAGAAAGGCCGCCATCGTAAAGTTGGAATTCGCCATGTTGTGCTCGATAGTCCTAACTACATCGTGAAGCGCACTCTCCACCGACCTACCCTTGCGGTAAGCATGTTGACAGGCACTTAGTGACGTAATGTCCATCGAACTCCTGATATGTAAATCTATCAGTCTCTCCACCGTTTTCAACAGAAAGGAAGACAGGCTGATAGGTCTAAAGTCCTTCGGCTTGGAGTGAGACGTCTTCCCTGCCTTCGGAATGAAGACAACGCTGACCTCCCGCCAGGCCAAGGGAATGCACGATAGTTGCAGACAGGCCCTAAAAATTTTTGACAGTGATGGTAACAGCATTGGCCCTGCCATTTGCAGCATTGCTGGGATGATACCATCCGGCCCAGGTGATTTGAAGGGTTGGAAGGAATCCAGCGCCCACGCAATCTTTCTATCATCCACTATACAGTCAACTAGGGGTACCCCCATGCACGGATCGACCATAAAAACGTCCTCCGTCATGGTTTGTGCCCCATCCATTTCCATGCATCCAGGAAAGTGAGTTGCAGCAAGTAGATCCAATGTCTCCGAGCTCGTCTCGGTCCATGAGCCGCCTTCGCGCTGGATGCTATCCAGGGTTTTCGGGTTCCTTGAGAGCAGCCTGCGGAATCTCGCCGTCTCATTTACGCCTTCTATCGATTCACAGAATCTTAGCCAGGAGGCTCGTTTCGCCCTTCTGACTTCGCTCTTATATCGATTGAAACTAACTTTATAGTCGTCCCAATCCGATCTCTGCTTGGTCTTGTTGGCCCTGTTGTACAATCTCCTCGAATCCCTTCTTAAAAAGCCCAGTTCTCGATCCCACCATACTGGCTGTGATCTTCTACCTGGGTATGACAAGGGACAGGATTCTTCAAAGCTCTCTGTAAGGTAGCCAGAGAGTCTATCAACTGCTAAGTCAACCTCCGTTTTCGTCGTGCAGGCGTTGACCGGATTCAACTCAAGACGAGAGGTAACTAGTTCCGAAAACTTCGACCAATTCGCCCTTCTAGGGTTCCTAAAGGGTTTTTGCCGGTTCCTCCTAAAGTCTAACTCAAAGAGTATCTTTCTGTGATCCGAAAAGGTGCACTCGTTGGACACTCTCCAATTTCTTACGCGCGATTCGTCCAGGTTAGTCAACGTTATGTCTATCACCTCAGCCCTATCTCTAATTTGAAAGGTGGGGGTATTACCCCTATTACAAATACGAAGACCCGAGCGTAAAATGAAATCAAAAGTTAACTCACCTCTTTTATTAATGTCCTTGCTGCCCCATTGCGAGTGGTGAGCATTGGCATCGCATCCCAGGATAATATCCCTACCGTGCAAGGCGTTATTCACCAGATTCCGGACATTAATATTTGGAGGATCGGGCTCATCATACGGCATATAGACAGATGCCAGGATTAGTGGTCGACCAGCAACATTTTCCAGGCATACTGCCGTCATATCTCCGCTACTGTAATTAGAGAGGTGGATTAAGTTTAAATCTTTTCTACCAATTACACAAGTTCTAACCTTGTCCCCTTTAGAGGATGCGTATAGATTTTCGCTTTGTTAAAATTTATTTTACAACCAATAAAATACAAACAAAAATCAACTTGCCCACTATCGTTTAAAACTTCTTAGTGAATCACTTAACCGTAGCAGCAAACAATAATTTCTGTCGATAAATATGACGATCGTCGAATCGTTAAAAGTTACTGAATCGCACTACTGGACTAGAGCAATGTCTACTCGGGCTTTTGTGAGGGAGAGTAGGAGTTCGTCAGAAGCTGCTTTGCAGTGGTGCAAATTAATTTGCACTATGCGCAGCTTCTTCTGAGTTCCTCCTATCATCAGGATTGGGAAGGCGGAACCGAATGGTTCCAAACCCTAACCTTACCCTTCCCTCACAGTTCCTCAAGAATTTTTCCGATTCGGCGCTCAGTCTCACCCTCAGATTCAGTCCGCCGTTTTCCGCACACACAGAGGATGACACTACCACCCAGCTGTCTGTGCGAAGACCGGCGTTCTGCTTTCCAATGAGCTTCAGTATTTTATCGGTATCCTTAAACGGAGGTGGAATCCATACTGAAACCATCGGCCTCAGAGGAATAGCAGACATTGGTACAATCTCCAACTGAGCTCCTGGCCAGGCCTCGCCAATCTCACTGACCGCGCAGTTAAGGAAATTCAATGACTCCTTATTTGCGCAGCCAATGATTTTGACACCTCTTTGCCAGGCCGCCCCGTCGAAGAGCACATCGCTGCCGCTCCATCTGTCTGAGAGCATCGCCTCCATCAGCTTCTCTTCCAGTTGCAGCCATCTATCAGGAAATCAGCGTAACTAAGATCTAGATTATAAACTGATTTCTTAAAATTTGTATCATCTAATTCTGTGTTTCTTCGTCTTCCCTCAACAGTGTTTGTTGAGGGACTTCCATGTTTAAAGACCTAACAGAAGCCCTTTGATTCCTAACATTTGGAGAAAACCGGTTTGTATTGTTACCACGATAATTGTTCCTATGCCAGTTATTATTCGTGTAACTTCCATTGTTACCTCTGTAATGACTTCTACACCTTCCACGATAATTTCCGCGATAACTATTTCGGAAACGATCAGAATTATTGTTCTGATTGAAATTATTATTCCTAATGTTATTATGTGTACGAATTGACAAAACCTGTTGTTCCTTTGCCTCAGTGGTTTGTTCAACTACTAATTTGGCCACAACCTCTTTGGGATCTGAGAAAACGGATGAAGCTAAAATAGACTTAACTAAGTCTGACTTTGCGTTTAATCGACACACAGAAACTGTCTGCTCTATTGCCATTTCATGGGCTTTGATCTTAGTCACTCCCTCAATAACCAAAGAACGCTTTAATGCATCCGCAAGTTCCTCTGCTTGTCTAGAAAATTCTGAGTAATTGTTGTTCCTAACACTGAGTGATGCAATTTTCCTGCTATTACCTTAGAGTTGTCCGGCCTAATTTTACTCTTCAAAGCTTGTTTAATGTCATCTATTGTAGTAATGTTATCAGGCAACACTTCACGAGCCTTGGCCTCGAGTTTCGATTTAACAAATGCCAAAAATGTAGGGTTAAAATTTGATTCAGTGATATCATTAATAAGTTCGATTTTGTCTAAAAAAGAATCTAACGTTAGAGGGTTGCCATCGTAGTTTTCCCTTATCGATGCACACATCGTAATATATGATTTTTTTCTGTTCTGCTGTTGCCATTTCGTTACAAATTTGTATATTAATTTCCCTGCAAATGTTTGCTTTACCTTCTGATTTAGAATGTTTTTCACCTGTTTCACTTTCCATCAGAACATCTACATCTACAAATTCTAATAAATTTACATTTTCCGGAACTTTAATCCTACAATTTAGTTTTTTAAAACAATTTAACAAAAGTTTCTGACACTGTTCGGTTCGAGTTATAAACGGTTTTCTGTCTACTTGTGACAAATTTCCAGTTCTTGTTTTTGTATATTCAAGTATTGAATTGTAATGTTCAATTAATAGTGTTATATATTCGTTAATTTTAGTTAGCTTTCTTGTTAAAGGCCTTTTTTGTAATATTCTTTTTTTGACATTGTAAAATTTTGAAACTAATTCATTAAATTTATTAATATCAAATTCTGACATTTGTTATAAACATTTTGCTTTACTTTAATTTCGTTTTAATTTGTTTTGTTTTTTTTTTTTTACAATTTCATTTTTCTTTTATTCTTTTTACTTTAGAATTGTTTACAATTAATATTGCTTATCTTTATTCTCTTGCATTTATTAACTTTGTTGATATTCAATTTCGCTTTTCGTTACTTTTTTTTTTTAATTTTTTTTTTTTATTGACAATTTTTAAACTGACATATAAGTTTCTTTTCCATATCATTTCCAGTATAAATTCAATCTTCCTATTTACCTTTCTTTCTCATTTCTTCTGTTTTATTTGACATCTACCTATTTATTCTTTAATTATTTTGTTATGTTATGTGTACAAAGCATACATAGTATACATAGGTTCTTGTTATATATTTATAACTTTTAAATTTGGAAATTACCTTAAATAAAAGATTTTAATATTATATATGTATAACAAAAAAAAAAATTTTTCTATTTTGTGTTTTTTTTTTGTCTTTTATTTCGCTATTGTTTTAAATTTAATAATTCCAATAATTTCCAACAAAATTAAAAATAATTTTATTTTATAATAATTAATGTTATTTTAAAATTATTTAGTAAAATAGGTTTCTTGTTATAATTTTAAATAATTTAAATAATAATATGGAAAATTAGCATTTATTTTAGATTTTTCGATTACAATCAATTCTCTTTTAAATTTGTTTATTTGGTGGTAGTGATAAAAATTTAAAAGTATTAAGGAGGAGAAAAAAATAAATAAAAGTAAGCCATGTAATATCTGCCATGTTAGGTTAAGTTGTAGGGTTAATATTTAATGTTAAGTTTGTTCTCTCTTCTATTTCTGACTTTCCCTTTTGTTCATTTTGTCTATCAAATATATAAATATTGTAGTATGTATGTAGATCTTCTTCACTTTGTTGTTGAGATTTTGCTTTTGCCGGTTGGAATTTCCAGTGACAGCGCGACTTTGAAGTTCTTTATTCAAGGTTAATTTGAAGAAAAAAAATTTATAACTGTTTTTTTTTTTTATAGGTATATATAACTGTTGTTTCAAGCCAAATTAAATGCTGAATTTACTTCAAATTTTTACACGTTCCTTTTTTTTTTTATTTTTTTTTTTGTTTGTTAGGTTAAAGAATTTTTAGTTATTTTTCCAAGCATAATTCTGTTTTAGCTTAAAAAGTTTGTCTTTAACTGTTGCTGAAACTAAATTTAGCTTTGAAATGTTTTTAAATTTTGCACAGTTCTTTTCCTTAATATGTTGTAGTCACTCTTTTCCCACTTGATTTTTTCAAGGTTAAGTGTACTTCTTTTTCCCAAAATTTTTCTACGTTTTCTTTTTTTCTAAAACACACCATAACGTTCCGCTGATTATTTTTAAGTTTTTTTTTCTTCTTTTATAAATTGTTTCACGAGTTTTTTATACTGTTTACTTAAGTCTTTTTTTTAAATTTTTTAATTAACTTTTTTTTTTGTACTAAGTTTAAGTTTTTTCCTGAACTTTTATATATATATATATATATACTTATAAACGGTATATATATGGTCCTGTCACGGTCGCCATGTAATATCTGCATTCTATTATAATTAAGAAGACCGGTTTCATCTATTGTTTCATGCAGACTGACTCGCGTTTATTTTATATCAAAAAGAATATACAATATAAAGTATATGAAAAGAGTGCAAAATATTCTATTACTATATTAGGGTTACCATATTAAGAATGTATTAATACTAATATCAGGAATGGCATTACAGTAGAAAAACCTGCTTTTTTCAAATAAAAGTTTCTTTCAACATTAACGGAAAATATTAATTTCTTCTAATAAAAAGAAATTATATGAACTTAAGCCAAATTAAAAAGAAAACATTTTTGTTGCAAGATATATGTATTTATGGCCGAAACAGAAGTAGTAGAATCTCACACTTTTCTTACCAAATATATAAAATTTCTTTTGAAAATCTATTAAAATGTCGTACTCTACAATTTCTACACAAAATTATCTATAATAAAACACCTCAGTATCTTTACAAAAGGGTAAGTTTTTCGAGGTCCAACAGAGGATGCAGAATAAGCTTAATTCGTTACCGAAAACTAATTTCAGAAAGGCACTTCTTTGTAAACGCAATTCGTCTCTGAAACGAACTCCCACCCAATATACAAATCCTTAGCAATGCTAAGCACTTCAACTTTGCACTTTTGTGTCATTTTGGTTAGCAAATTTATAAACATATGTAAATGTGAACTTTTTTAAATTAAATTTATTATTTTATAGCTTATTGTTATATGTTAATGTTATTACTGTCAGAAAATGTTAAATTTGCCATAGCATCAGCAGTACTGTTAAATAAGATTAAGCCTGTTTGTACTGTAATTTCCTTAAATAAATATAAATAAATAAATTTGAGTCAATACCTTTTATGACTACCTGTGGGCCTTTTGCGTTTTTAAGCTGGTAAGTGTAAAAAGAAAATCAAAACAACGAATAGCGAATATTGGTTTGTTGGAATCTTAAAAAAACTTAAACGTTTTGGTTTGGTTATAGTAATTCTCATTTTGTTTATTAAGGTTATTATATAAAGACAGAAAATATTCATGAGTTTTTTAAGAATTTGGGTTGAAGTCTACTGATGATTTTGTGTAAGAACCAATGAAATGCATATAGACAAACTTAACCAACAACAAACCCTATAAATGTAAGTTTTTTTTTAAATTTTTCAAATTTCGACACCGTGGCGCGGTAACCGTTCTTGTAGTTTACTTGTATTTTGGTCTCATATATGTTACGACGTTTTATGTTCGACACATAAAAAGTTCTTTTCACCAAATAATCCAACTAAAAACTTAATAGGGTCGTTCGAGTTTTTTTCTGTTAAATAAATTTTCCGTAACGGGACCATCATTATCATCTGCTTGCAGGTTGGCAAAACGATTTTGCGTTGTGATTGGTGGGGTTTTATCGTCTTTTAGAATTTTTGCAGGTTGATTTACTTCTGCCGACTTCGAGCTTCTTCCTCTTTTAAGAACTGTAACGTATCGGTCCATTCCTACCTGGATCTTAGGAGCACCCGGTGTAATTGGGCTAAATGTTCCTTTAGCAGCTTTTTGTAAAAATCTAGAACTTAGTTAAGGTGAGCGCGATGACAAAGGTTCCTCGGTATTTTTTTTTATAATTTTCAAAAAGAGGTTCGGTTACGATTATCCCTTGTTCAATACTTCTATTTAAATAAGGTGCACTTGAACTTAGATTTTTCGTAACTGTTTTTGGTTTTGCACTTAAATAGTTTTTATTATACTCATTGCTCACACTAGTGGAGCTTAACACTATGTATGCATTTCTGCTATCAGATCCACTGTTTTTTCGATTACTGTTACTCATTTACCGTTCGCTTTTTTTATTTATTTGCTATTTTCTTTTCTCACCAATATGTGTATGTATGTATATATTTATAAATTCGTTTGCCACTTATTACCAGAGAAAGTAAAATACAAACCAAAAACACAAAATTTTATGATTTTATCGAAAAAATAAAATACATTTGTGTACAAAATAAAAAAACTTTTTCTATTTGTTAAAAATGGAAAAACTAGAAACGAGAAAGATATTTATTTTTAAGGTACAAAATAATTGTGTGCATTAAAGTACAAAATAATTGTGTACATTAAAAAAATATAAAAATTCAAACCCTTTTTATTCTGTTTGTGTTTTTTTTACGAAATACTTTTTTTAACGTACAAATAAAGTACCTATTGACACGAATATACATATTAAAACAAACGGTTAAAAATGCAGAAAATAATTTAAAAATTAAATAAAAATAGAGTAATAGTATTGTAAGTAACTACATGGATATATTATAATATATCCATGTAGTTACTTACAATAATTATCCATTAATTTAGTTTTGAGTTTAAGTAGCAATATGTTTTCTAAATGCTCAGCACTTAAGTTTCGTCGGTACTTTGTCATAACAATAGGTAATGTATTAAATGCCCTTGCTGGTACAGCTAACGCTACTATTGCAAGTTTTCCTATAATAGGGAATTTAAAACTTTTAGCTTCCCAAAACTTCAAAATGTTTGCATTAAATGGTAATTTTTCTTCATATACACCTGTATTCTGCATTTCGATTCGAATCGAAATTTTCTCCGTCGGCCTTCTTTACTGTGGAATAGTTTGGCCACAAATAACTTTTTCTTAGTATATTTTGAATTTTTCCTCTGCTTGTACTAAAATCTTGTGCTTCTTAATATTAAAATTGGAAAAATAAATTTTTTATTTCTATTTTGGTATACGCGTATTTGCGTGCGGAATCGTAATCGAAATACAAAATAACCCCCATTGTAAATTATCTAGGCACTCTTGAACAGAATCACTACTACGACTTAAAATATTAACAGTATTCATTTCCAATTTTCGATATCGATCTTCAACGCTATCAATGGTCGCCACAGTTTTGTTTATTCGACATTCGTCTACAATATTGTCAGTTATTTCCCCACAAATCTTCAATTTATTGTAAATTATTAGGAGATGAGACTAAAAAACATATATTGATTAAATGTATATGAAACAATACATACTTATACTTAAATGTATTATGAACCTCAATAAATAATGTACTTACAATTGCAACTTTCTTTGATCCTCACTGAGGTATATACATAGATCCTTTAAAGCAAAATCTTTGGTCCATATATGAGGCAAAAAATGCTTTATTGTCAACCAGAGTCGCTTTTCTTTTCTTTAAGGATTCAAGTAATAACTTGGCAATTGAGTTTGTGTTTGACATATCGTTAAGTACGGTTTCACACAAAAGCCATTCCCTATAAAAATCTCCCATAACTAGCTGATTGTATTGCAACAAAGTAGTAGCATCTGCAATTGACTTGAAACTTTCTTTAAACCGTGTTGCAAATTCCCAGTCTATGATTTACGTAAACATATTTGTTACCGCCGTCAACAAATAGTTAAACAATTACTCAGCAAAACCTTGGTTTACCTGGTAAGTTAGCAGGTAATATTGGAGACGGAGAAACACTAGTTATTTTTTGACCGAATAACTAGTTATTTTTGTTTGAGTTGTCGCGAAATTCACAACCCCCGCTTACCCACATGCTTACAAAAACAGCTAAATAACTAGTAACCAAACAACAACCAATATGTTAAATTATAACTAGTTATTTTTTTAATTACCGCTATGTAGTTGTTTTTTGCTTACAGGTGGTGAAAAAATAGGTACTTACGCAAATAGGGAGTAAGATGCAAAAAATTATTAGTTACTAAAAAGATGCACTTCACAATTTTAAAATTAAAAATTTAGAAATTTAAGGTTATAAAATTTACATTTATTAGAAATAAGAAAACAAAAAGTTCAAAAAATAACTATACATACATACATACATATTTAATATATTTAAAATAACTAGATACATATTTAATACACACTAAAATAAAAATGATCATTTTATTATTTAATAGAGGTACATGTTTTTATCTGAATCAGATATAAAGTTTTAGAAAATTTAAATGTTTAATTTTTCTTCTTCTAGTTTCCTTTTCTGTACAGAAATATTTCTGAAATGGCGGTTTTTAATATTTCTGAATGCAGTCCTTATACCTTTATCAAATGAATTCGGGGAATTTTCATTAACCTGTGAAGACGAGTGAGTCACTGAAAAGATACGAATAAAAGTAAATTGAATTAAAAGGGCTTATAGCGTTCAAATAACAAGTCTACAAAAAATCGAAAGAATACAACATACTTTTTAGTATCTTAAAAACAAAATCTATTCTTGAAATTACTTACAGTTTTTTACCTATGAGTAGAAAACGTCATAAGAACTTGTTTTAACTTACAGTACAGCACATTTAGAATATTATGAAAATCTTTAAATCTTTTTTTAATTATGAATCCCTTCCATATTATATTGGAATAAAAATTTTTCGGATATTAGTAAACTTAAACTTTTGCTAGTCCTTTTTCACCCATTACCATTTTAACCTAATCTAAAAAAATGTACATTTTGAAAAACTCCTTTGAAAAATATTAAAATCGATTGTCTGTATAAAATAACAAACCATTTGAGCTTTTTTGTCTTCGTTAATATCGCCCTCCCAAGAAATAAGATCATCATTAAGAGAATTTGGAAAACGGACTTCTGAAATAAGAACAAACTCATTTTTGTATGGAAGTTTAACAATTTTTGCAAAAATGCTTTCAAAGGTATAGATTTTCTCTTCAAAATTCATATTTTTGACGTATGCAGTATTAATAACCATTATATTTATAGGCTTGAAAAAAAAATTTTACAGACTTGTAAAAGATTTTCATAAAAATTTTTTTTTTATCACTTATAAAAAATTCCTGTTTGTGATGAAAATATAGGTGAATACTTACTTTTGATTGAAACAGATTTTGATTTATGCTTTGATGAACACTTTAAATATATATTTATTTTTATTTATTTCGTTTATATGTAAAACATTTTGTCACTGCACAAAAATTTTAAATTCTTTTTATAATATTTTATGCACAAATTTTCCGCGTCTCTAAAGATTTAATATAAAGGGTACCTAAAAAAGACATTTTGCATAAGTAATCAGTACCAATAATTTCTAAAAGCAGATAATTTAATTAGGTTAGGTTAGGTTAGGTTAGGTTGAATAGGCGGCTGCGGAAATGTTGAAGTAATAGTTGTGCAGCCCACTTGGGTCCGTTTCCTCGGTCCCTTTGTGTTACCTGGAGAAGAGAAGAAGAAAAAAAGAAAAAGATAAATTAGATTAGATCAATAGAGATAGAGAGTTAGAAGGAAAGGAAGGAAAGGAGAGTTATCAAGTGTGGTCAGCGGTAGTTGTCCCATACTGGCCGCTGTCCCCAAACTAACCGCTATCCCTAATAAAGGACGCCAGGTTGTTTATGACAATGTTGGCCACGTCCGACATGCCATTCAGTCTACCAATACCGAAGTGCCTGATCCGAATGTCCTCCAGTGCCGGACAAAAACATAAGAGGTGCTTTACGCTCTCGGTCTCCTCTTCGTCATGACAACTTCAAAAAAAAGTCATTCCAAGGCAATCCCAATCTTTCGGCATGGGTGCCAAATCGGCAGTGGCCGGTAATTGCGGCCACAGTATCCCTTATCCTTCTCCTATCCAAATCAAGGAGAGACCTCGAACGGCCCGGATTCATCATCGGCCAGGTCATCCGAGTAGTTCCGCATCTGGGTTCGTTAGACCATCTAGCCCCTGCAATTCCCCAAGAATATTCATCCACGCGGACTTTGCAAGAGGAGAGGGGGATGCCACAAAAGTGGTCAATTGCCCGATCATCCAATCTAGCACCATTTCTGGCAAGTGCATCAGCAGTACAGTTACCCGTATTGGTCCCGTGTCCCCTCACCCACGCCAAGGTGATTTCAGAATGCATCGCCATCCAGTTAAAGGATGCCCGGCATTCACGGACTAGTTGTGATGTTGAATATACATCAGTAATGGACCTGATGGCAGCACGGCTGTCAGTGAAGATTCCGATATTCCTGCCAAATATCCTGTAATACCGCAACCAGTTAGCCGCCTTGCATATCGCCGACAATTCAGCCTGCATAACACTGCATTCATCCGGAAGTCTAAATGAAATCCGGACTCCTGCCTGAACAATGTATATACCTCCACCAACACCAGTTCTCCCCTTTGACCCATCCGTGTACACCTCCAGATCGATGGGTCCCGAGGAGATCAATTCATCCGCCCCTCCCTCTGAAACAACGAAGGAGAATTTTCTGCGTATGAAAGGTTCCGGTGTGCAGTAGTCAATCAGATCGGGAACAATATTGACCGTCCCGATAATACTCGCGTGGCCGCTTGTCCTGTGCTTCCATCCTCCCACAGCGTGCAGCCTTATCGCGGTGTTCAGCGCCAGCTTCCTCGCTAGAAGATCCGCTGGGAGCCAGTTGAGTAGGGTAAAAAGCGACCTAGTCGGAGTCGTCCTCGTTGCGCCTGTTATCAGGATCGTCGCATTGCGCATCGCTCTCTCAATACGACAACGATTCGTGACAGAGTCCATAGCCTTCCACCAGACCATAGCTCCGTAAAATAGAACCGGCTCTATTACCGCCCTGTAGAGCCAGCTTACATTACGGGGACTGAGTTCCCAAGTTCCGCCAATGGCGTGTTTGCACACATACATCGCAGTCTGTGCCTTCGCCGCTCTCGCCTCTACGTTCGGCTTCCAGGACAGCTTGCTGTCCAGAATGACTCCTAGATATTTCGCACTATCCGACAAAGTCAGTCTCACCCCGTTCAGCGTCGGGAGTTTAAATGAAGGAATCTTGTACTTGTTCGAGAACAGAACGAGCTCCGTTTTTGAAGGGTTGATAGACAAACCGTTCTCTCCGCTCCACTCACTTAATGTCCTTAGAGCTATTTCCATCCCGTCAGAGATGGTATTTAGATGGATTCCAGATATCGCAACTGCCACGTCATCCGCGTATGCGATGGTTCTTAGTCCCATTGAGTCCATATTCCTGAGCAACAAGTTCAGTGTCATGTTCCACAGCAATGGTGATAGGACACCTCCTTGAGGGGTTCCTCTATTAGCCGATCTCCTAACCTCAGCTTGACCAATTGTAGACCTTATGATCCTACGTTCCAACAGGTTGGAAATGAGTGCAACCAGAGAGTCATCAACCCCTGTCCCGCGCAAGGCCCGGAGGACACTTGGTGGGTTGACGTTGTTAAAAGCTCCCTCTATATCCAGGAACGACACAAGTGTATAGTTCCTAAATTCAAGAGACCTCTCAATATAACCAACTAGCGAGTGGAGAGCCGTTTCCACCGATCTGCCCTTGGTATAGGCGTGTTGGGACCCCGATAGGAGGCTGGGGTGGATTGTCGCCCTAAGGTGCACGTCGACCAGCCTCTCCAGTGTCTTAAGCAAGAAAGACGTGAGACTTATCGGTCTGTAGTCCTTTGCTCTTGTGTGCGTAGTCTTACCTCCCTTAGGTATGAAGACAACATTTGATTCCGTCCACTGTGTTGGGATATATGACCAGGAGAGACAAGCCTCGTAAATATTGAGAAGCCATGGAATAACTAGCTCAACGTTACGCTGCAGGTCCGCTGGAATCAGTCCATCCGGTCCAGGTCACTTAAATAGTTTGAAGCTGTTGATCGCCCAAAGCAGCATATGATTATCCAATTGAATCGGTGTGGATACCGATTATAGGTGGTGTTAGTGGGCACCCTATCCGAGATATTGAGAGATCCCGGGAAGTGGGTGTCCATCAGTATTTCCAGTGTTTCATGGCTGTTCGTAGTCCAAGTTCCATCATCCTTCTGGATATAGCCAAGGACGACGGCTGATTTGGACAGGAGCTTGCGCAGACGGCTCGTCTCAGACGAGTTCTTAACGCTGCAACAGAAGTTCCTCCAAGTACCGCGTTTGGCACTCCTCACTTCGTTCTTAAACTTGTTCAGTGCGGCCTTGTACAGAGTCCAGTTGCCCGTCCTCTTTGCCTCATTGAAGAGTCTCCTGCACTTCCTGCGGATTTTATCTATAGTAGATGACCACCAGGGCGGTTTCTTCCTGCCTCTAGGAAGGGTCGGGGGGCAGGACATTGTCGTAGCCTCCCTAAAGGAGCTCGATAGCGTCAGTACAGCTCCCTGTATGCCACCAACTGTGGCGATAGTCAATGCCGAGGGTAGCATGTCCCGCAGATAGGCATTCTGCATCTGCCAGTTTGTCCTCCTCCTATTCACGTAGGGGGTCGCTCTGTCCCGATTTCCCAAAATAGAGAATTCAAGGTACCTGTGGTCTGAGAAGGAACAGTCATCTGACACCCTCCAGTCCCTAATTAGGTCAGCACTTTTCACACTGACCAATGTTATGTCCAAAACCTCCTGTCTGTTCGCAACAACAAAAGTAGGTTCTGAACCTTTGTTCACAACTGTCAAGTCAGTCTGTAGTATGAAGTTCATCAAACACTCACCTCTAATATTGGTGTTCGTGCTGCCCCAGATTTGGTGATGGGCATTTGCATCGGCTCCAATGATGACTGGAATCCGGTTTGCTCTCGCTGCGCCAACCGCTTTACGGACAAGATGGCTTGGTGGTGAGTCCTTGTGGTCGTGCGCCATGTAGCTTGAGAGGATCCACCATGTTCTACCATTAGTCTCCCAAGCTGCGGTTACAGTATCTTCATCGCTGTAATCAGACAGTATGAAGATATTAAGTTGCCTTTTGGCCATTATACAGGATCTAATCTTACCATGTACGTTCGCATACAAAAGTTTGTAGCCTCTAGCACTGAGTCCACGAATTGTGCCGCCGAAGATCCAGGGTTCCTGGACTAGTATTATGTCTTCGCCCCGCTCTACGGCACGAAGAACAAGCATCGGAGACCTTGACTACCTTCCAGTCGTGAGTGGGGAGGTCAGGGTTACCGATCCTTATGAAGCCAAGAATTTCCTCGGGGTCATGTGGTTCAGCGGGAATGGTCGCTACGGATCTCGGACGACAAGGGATATCGTCGACCGTGACCACGTCCAACCGCGCGCCTGGCCACACTTCTCCGAGGGCTGCTATGGCTAGTTTCAGCAGATTGGCCGACCGCTCGTTGGTGCATGCCATGAGTTTAACGTGGCCTTGAAACCAGCCAGCGTCGTTGATTTGAGGGGCTGGTCCGGGATTTTCCCTAAGGATACTCTAGAACACCCCCATTATTTTCTGACGGATTATCCCCCAATTTTCTTGAGAGATAGCTCCGTCACTTTTGCTCCTGTCGATAACAGCCCTTACAAGCGGATTCTTAGCGACTTCGCTGTAAGGCCTGTTAACAACACGAGAGGATTTAGGTCTCTTCGCATCCGATTGGTTGGTGGATGCGTTAGAGGTGTCCTCACCTGATCGTTGCCGTTTGGGCGCGGCAGAAGAGCCTGGATCAGGTTCGGATCCTACCTCAGCAATAAACGCCTTAGCCCAATCTAGTGACAATCTCTGATCGACCGTCAGGGAATCAACCGGTTTATCACCGTGTCGTACAATAATACGCGTAGCGGCTCGCTTGGATGCGGCATCTTTGCGTTGTTGCTGTCTGCGGCTTTCTTCAGTCGCATCTGAAATATTTGGCGCTGCTGCGTCAGACAATGATGTTGCAGGTGTTGTGGGGGCACACACATCACCTGCTGTGGTTGCCGAAACGGCAGGGGGTTGGGCAGCTTTGGAGGTGCTTGCCACGAGGGGCAGAGGCACATCACTGCTTGTGGGTCTACTGTCATCTGAAGAATGATCAGTAGATGTGATGTAGGTAGCCAATTTGGGTTCACCAGATTGACCATCTGCAAAGTTTTTTTGTTTTTGTGTTTGTTTTTGTTATAAATTATTAGGCATATGAATCCCACGAGTATGCACGTAAAGGGAGGACCATCCGCGCAGTGACGGCGTACGCGGACTGAGCTACTAAGATTGCAACCGACCATTGCTATGGCATCGGAGGTGACAACAACTTGGAACTAGTCTTCTTTAACCACTAACTAGCCATTCAGGTTATCGGCGCTGCGTCCACAACCTTAACCTTACAAGTGAGTTAGTTTTGGTCCGCGGGATTGCATAATGTAATGTATGAAGGATGGAGGCATCACCAGGAGTGCTGGACCAGCTGTAAGATGTATCCAGAAACCCCGGTACTACCTAAGAATAAAGTGTAAGCAGAGTATGGCACACTATGCATTACCCTGCCCACGCTCTACCCTTGCAATGTCAAGAGTGCTGGACCATTTGTCAAATGTATCCAGAGTCCTGACATTGCCCATAGACCTGAAATGTGTGTTGAGTGTGCACACTATGCTCCACTCCACCCACATTGTATTCTCTTGTTCCTTCTGTTACATAGCAGGATCCTGGCTTTGTCGGGGAATAAGGGGACCCATTGCATGAATAGTATCACGATATTCCTCAACTAGCTCAACCCCTGATATAGCTGTTCGATTTTCGCACGCAAAAGTATCGATAGCTTATCAGAGGTCCCCCCTATCCGCCACCTGGGGACGCGTCCAATGGGAGACTAACAACTCCACAGGGACTAACAACTCCACATTAAAAACTGGAAAACTGAACATTATCAAATAAAATAATATCGAATGTAAATGCAACGTAATAACTTAAATATTTAGATCTTGAAATTTAACACCAAAGCTACAGGTACATCAAATAAAGTTAACAAGTAGTCAGTTATCAGATAGTTGTAACAAAGAAATAACACTTGTTAAATTTGTAAACAGGGATGCCCCTTTTTTCCGTTCGAAGCAAAAATGGGAATATTCATCCACACAAAATAACATTTTGGAAAGATTAAAACTATCAAAAATATTTCAATAAAATAAAAACATAATTTTATTGCTAATTAACTTGCGTTAATATATGCTTAAAAAAAATTTTGATCTAATAAATTTATATTAAAATACAACAATACTTTTTTAAAACTATTTTAGTACTTTTTGCGAAATCTTTTTTGCAAAATTTTTTTCATATTTTATAGTTAAAAAATCACATATATAAAGTAAAAAAACATTAGTTTTTAACGAGGCATAGTTAAACTTATTAGCGTTTTTGTTTTATTGTTTTTGGCAACACTTTTGTTTGTTTATTAAAACAGCTGATTTGATCAAAACAAATAAGTTATTGTGGGTATACATATCAAGAAAGTTAAAATTTGAAAAATAATTAAAATAATAATAATATCGAGTTGAAAGAAATCTGTTTTTTCTCAGAATATAACCTTTTGCTGACAATTCCCATATTGATGTGTGTTGTTGAATTCCAGTGCATGGGCGCTTCATTGTTGAAAATAAAAACAACAGAAGAAAATAATTTGTATGCTTTAGAATATGGAGACAACTACTGATGATTTCAAAAGATATTGGTGAAGTATGGGAATGGCGATATGTAGTTTTGGATCAAACGAAAAATATGGAGTAAAAGCTTTGTACAAAACAAGAAGCAGAAGGAAAATAAGCTGCTTTGCATATGGTGCACAAGTTTTCATGTGATTTCCTTGTTTTGAACATAAGTATACTAATAAAAATAAATTATAAATAAAATATTTCCATTAGTTTATGTCAAAATGTATGTATGTGCAAGTTTAATAAATTACCCATACCTATGTATATACATGGATAAGTACACCAATATGTGTAGCTTATTTTATCTTTTTTCGTATTTAAAATCATTTTCATACTTAGTCTAAGGATTTAAAGACAAAAATGTTGTCCAAAATCTGCTTTATAATCCATTATTACGTATGTAACATGCATATATATGTATGTATACACATGCAGTTATTATTATGTAACATTAATTTAAAAGGGCCAGTAGTTATAGAAGTCATTACAGGCATGTAGTACATTCATTCTAGAAAGCATTCTACCGATAAGTAGTTACTAAGGTCATTACCAATAGGTCAATATTCTGTATTTCAAAATAATGATGTTGGTAATGACCCTTTATTACTTTGTAACGTATGAAATAATGACAACCTATTACACAAATTCGAAAAGATTTTGCTGGGTACACACAAAATATTGTCGCACCCTGTTCTACCTTTTATTTACTTCAAATTCTTTTAAAGTTATTTGATATATTCGCTTTGATCTTATGTTCTTATAATATAACGGTTCTTTGTAAATGTTAATACCTAGAGACAAAACATTTATATTAGTTACTTTATTATTGTATACATAATACACATATGTATGTACACACGTTTGTGTTTTTAAGGAATTTGTAAATACATACAAACATGTTGTTAAGACACATAAAACTAAAGCACATAAACACAGACAAACAAAACATACAAAATACACAAAAATAACACAACCTTCATTTAAATTTAAGTTCAACCACATTTCAAAAGTCCAAAATCAGCATTTGTATTGTACTAAATAATTTGTCGTTCTACATTTTTATTTTAAATTTTGTTTACACTATTATTTAAGTATGTTTGTTGTAAATTTTGTTTACGCTGTTATTTATTTAGATTTAAGTATGTTTGTTGTATTTAATAGAAAACTATAAAAATCAAAATAAACAAACATTCAAGGCTCAGTAGCATAACAAGCATTTGTTTCATTGAGTACTCTTAGTGTTTCTACTAAGGGTTCACATGCAATATAAGTACAAGGTGTTTCTGCCTGTGCTTGATAAAGTTAGTAACGAACTCAAGTTTTGTACAAGGTGTTCTGCCTGTACTCAACATTTTTGGTGACCCCGAAGGAACACATAATCCTTCAACTTAGAATGTTAATTGGGATCATTTTGGTCAAGTTAACATTTTGGTGTAGTGTTCATATACACTTTCATAAACGCAATCCTCATATAGGATTGAAAGAACATCCAAGAGTGTTCAAACACAAAATATACATAACAATTACCGAAACACACACACAGATTTGCATCACCATTTGGTGACACTGAAGGAACACAAAATCCTTAAAATCAAAACACAAATTGGGATCATTTTGGTGATCTCAACAATACAAATACCACCACCTTTTGGTAAAATATCCTATCCAGACATAGGATAAGAGGAACACCCAAGAGTGTTCAGACATATACAAATTTGGTATTCATACATACACATTTCACTGCCATTTGGTAACCGAATATCCTAATATAGGATAAAAAAAAAACACAAAAAACTTTCATTCATACAAATACCGTTTAGGTCACACATACATATCCCTGATTGGCGTGACTTTCATTGAGTAGCCGTACGAAGCTGTTTTGAACATCAATCATGACTAATGTGAAGGAAGATACATTGATGAAGCAGCTGACAGAGGCTCAGCGAACAACAGGAGAGCAGATAGAATCAATAATCCGCAATTTCAAAAAGGATTTAGCGTCCAGAAAGACCCTAGACTACTATGAAGAGAGGCTTAGAAGGCTAGATAGTGCATGGGGAGAGTTTGAGATCGTTGATAACAAAATACGATGTCTCGAAAATCTTCAACTAGGTCACGGGTACTTTACTGAGAATTACTATCAAAAAATTTCTGACCTAACGCAAAAATACAGGGAAATATTTGAATTGGCCATTATCAATACCTCCAAACCGAGCGCAGAAGACAATGAACAACAGAGTATTGGTAAAAAACCAACTGCACCAACCAGAGCAACTGTAGCCAGCAAAGTGACATCGCTCACAGTCGCTTCAACAAACTCTGCAATTAAAAGACAAAATGTGATGATGGCATCCTTAAAGCGCTTACTAAATATGGACCCAACAGCAACTAATATGAAGTTGAAAGAAAAATTGTGGGAACAAATTCAAGAATTACATTTCTCAATATGGGAATCCGTTGATGATCCACTAATAGAAGGTTATGATATGAATACATACGCTTATGTGGAGAAGTCAATAGTTGAAAATTTTAAATTGTTGTCATCTGGAGCAGAGCAAGGTTTGGAACATGGGGCAAGCAACGGCCTTCAGCTGCCAAAAATTCAAATACCGAAGTTTGACGGAAGCTACCTACAGTGGGTAGCATTTAAGGACCTATACATTCAGTTGGTCCACAGCTCAACATTAAGTGATGTACAAAAAATGATGTATCTGACGTCACACGTAGCAAAGAAGCTCATAAAGCATTTGCCGGTGTCAGCAGCAAACTATTCAATTGCATGGAACATATTGGTGAGCAGATATGACAACAAAAGAATAATCGTTACAACATTACTAAACAATTTGTTGTCATCTTCAAAAATTAAAGAATGTGTTCATGGCTTGAAGGCGCAAGGAATTCCGGTGAATGAATGGGATGTCATATTGGTTCACATACTGCTACAAAAATTAGATCCGACAACACAAATAGCATTTGAGCAATCTCTTGATAACAACAAAAGATTGGTGACGTTAAATGAATTGCTAAAATTTATAGAGCATCGTTTTCAATCTTTGGAAACAAGAGAAAAACCATCCGAAGCGGCCGGGGGGAAAGATAGAGCAAAAGCAACGTCAACTACTGCATATATGGTAATCAGCTGCAAGGTTTGTGGTGCATCAGGGCATCCTATATTTTATTGTGAAAAATTCTTGAAGATGTCCCCAAAAGAAAGATTGCAATGGACACAAAAGAAGAGATTGTGTTTTAACTGTTTTAAAGCAGATCATGCTGCAAAGACATGCAATTCCCGCTCCTGCACCAAGTGTCCTAGCAAACACAATACATTGTTGCATCTAGGATCCACAGAAAAGGAACAAAAGGGTTCCAGCTCAAGCTCACCAACTGTAGCAGCAACCAACAAACAATGTAACAACGATGACTATATAATATTGGCCACAGCAAAGGTCAAGATAATCGGAAATAACGGGCGTGTGGGTGAATTCAGAGCCTTGCTAGATTCGGGATCTCAAGTCAATTTAGTCACTGAAAGATTGATATCAAACCTCTCCTTACAGTCGTCTGATTCGGCTCTTTAGATTGAAGGAATAGGCCGAAAAACTCGAAGTGTAGCCCAACGGGTAAATTTAGAGCTTCAGGCGCACACCGGAAGTTATTCAACTAGAATTGAAGCATTTGTTCTGCCAAACATTGTGTCACCACAGCCTACTCAATTCATCAATACCTCAAATTGGCCAATTCCTGACAACATAAATTTAGCGGACCCAAGGTTTAACCAAACTGACAGAATTGACATTCTTATTGGAGCCGAATTTTATCAACTAATGAGGTCTCAGCAAATAAAACTAAGCAACAATCTACCAGTACTACAGAACACGGCACTAGGTTGGATTATTACAGGAAAAATTGCAGTTAAAGGCAACAATATGGCAACTTGTGCAGTGTTTAGTCCTGATGAAGAAACAACAAATCAACTAATAGAAAGGTTCTGGAAACTAGAAGATGCAGCCGATACTGGACGGCAAATGTCCGAAACTGAGAAAAGATGCGAAACTCATTTCATTCAAAACGTCCAGAGAGATTGTGATGGCAGATTCATTGTTCGGTTACCCTTCTCAGAGAATCCCAGTATCTTGGGAAACTCAAAAAATATTGCGTTCAATAGATTTTTAGCATTAGAAAGGAGACTAAGCCGTGATCCGAAGTTACGGTCAGATTACAACAAGTTTATGGAAGAATATGAAACGTTGGGACACATGGAAGAGATACAAGAAGAAGACATCCCTGATCCACATTTTGTCATGCCTCATCATTGTGTAATCAAACCAGAAAGCTCAACAACAAAACTGAGAGTGGTTTTTGATGCATCAGCTAAGACAAATAGTGGATCATCCCTCAACGATGTTTTGCACTCTGGCCCGACGGTTCAAAGCGAATTATTCTCAATACTATCACGTTTCCGCTTGCATCGATTTGTTTTTACTGCCGACATTGAGAAAATGTATAGACAAATACGTGTAAATGAAGCTGATCAGATGTTCCAGGTTATTATCTGGAGATACAACCAAAATCAAGACATCAAATACTATCGACTTAAAACTGTTACCTATGGAACTGCTGCAGCTCCGTATTTAGCAACAAAATGTCTACAATATTTAGCAAAACAAGGTGCTTCAAAATACCCTTTTGGGCCAAAAATTTTGCATGATGACTTCTACGTCGATGATTGCCTTAGCGGTGCTGATTCACTTAACGCTGCGTTAGAGTCACAACGACAACTTCAAGCTCTACTCAAAGAAGGTGGTTTTAAGTTAAGGAAATGGTCTTCAAATCATGCCCAACTCTTAAGCGGAATTCCGGTAGAGGACCGAGAAATAAATTTGAATTTAGATGAGTCAGCAATTAAAACACTTGGGATAATATGGCTACCCAAAGCTGACAAATTGTGTGGACGAGCGCAAATAACTTCATCATCAAAGATTACAAAGCGTATCGTTAGTTCAGAACTGGCACGCATATTTGATCCATTGGGAATCTTCGGTCCGGTAGTCATAAAATCAAAAATTTTTCTGCAGCAATTATGGCAACTATCTATCTCTTGGGACGACGAATTACCAATTAATCTTCAAAATGAATGGAACAATTTCCGTACAAATATACAAGAACTCAACAAGATAAAGGTGGACAGATACGTTTTTAGAACGCAGAACTACACATCTCTACAAATTCACACATTTGTGGATGCATCAGAACGAGCATATGGAGCAGCTGTTTACATACGCTCCACATACTCAGATAAAACAGTAGCGACGAGACTTCTTTGCTCAAAATCAAGAGTTGCACCTATAAAAAAGCAAACTCTTCCACGTCTAGAACTATACGCAGCTGTGTTGGGGGTAGAGCTTACTGCAAGAATAAAACAAGATATGCAACTACAAAATACAGAAACATTTTTCTGGAGTGACTCTAAAATAGTTCTTGCATGGATAAATTCATCTGCTGCTTCTTTTCACACTTTTGTCGCAAACAGGATAGCAAAAATCCAAAACTTATCAGTTCAAACCCAATGGAGACACGTCGCTTCAAAAGAAAACCCAGCAGATGTTATATCTCGGGGACTAGCTCCAGAACATCTATCAAAGCACTTGTTCTGGTTTTACGGGCCACTCTTTTTGTCACACAGTACAAGTCAATGGGCGCTACCATATTCCAAACACAGTACAGAACCAGTTGATGTCGAACGAAAACATACAAGGCATACGACCAACACTGAAGACCTTGGATAGTAATGAAATGAGTGCGGCCATGGCCATCATTATTAGAGCTATACAAGAAACAAAATTTAAAGAAGATCTAGAAAGGCTAAAGAGTCAAACAACCATAAAGAAATCAAGCAAAGCATCCAGCAATACTACCTCACAATCACTCCATAGTCAACCTGCTGTTGCAAATGCTTCACGAAGAAAACCACCATTGCGGCCCGCAAGCATTGCTTGCAATATCCAGATCAAGGTTTTGGATAACTAGTGGAAAGACCACGACTCGCAGCATAGTGCACAAATGTGTACGATGTACCAGAGCCAAACCAAAGTTGTTCAATCAACTTATGGGTAACTTGCCAGCTGAAAGAGTGACCCCGGCACGTCCTTTTATTACTTCTGGAGTTGACTATTTTGGACCAGTGTGGATCCATCATAAAATAAGAGGCAAAAGACCTGACAAGGCCTATGTTGCTATATTTTGCTGTTTTGCTACAAAGGCAATTCATATGGAAGTCGTTCCGAATCTTACAACTGAGGCTTTCATAGGAGCATTAAAAAGATTCATTGGCAGACGAGGTCATTGTAAAATACTTTACTGTGACAATGCTACTAACTTTGTGGGTGCCAACAACAAATTGACTGAGCTAAAAGAGTCTATCTTTTCCAATGCCGCTCAAGAGAAAATAGGGAGTACATGTAGCAATCTCTCTATTGAATTTAGATTCATTCCACCAAGGGCACCACACTTTGGGGGGCTTTGGGAGGCAGCAGTTAAATCTGCGAAACATCACTTAGTTCGAAGTACCTCCTCGGCATCCCTTACATATGACGAGCTTGAAACTGTCATTATTGAAATAGAGGCAATATTAAATTCACGACCTCTTACACCCATGTCATCGAATATCAACGACTTTCAAGCACTGACACCAGGGCATTTCCTTGTTGGAGAACCTCTTACAACTCCAGTTGATGCGAATGCACAACACACAAAAATCTCCCTCGGAACTAGATGAAAAATTACAGCAGAAATCAGGCACAAATTTTGGAGAGAATGGATGCAGAATTACTTACATGAACTTCAAGAACGCGGCAAGTGGAAAACCCCATCCCCCAATATAACCGAAGGTATGATGGTAATCCTAAAGGAAGATAACACCCCAGTCCTTCAATGGCCTTTAGGCAGAATAACCCATGTGTATCGGGGAGATGATGGAATGGTTCGGGTCACTGACGTCAAAACAGCAAATGGGATCCTCAAAAGGCTTATCCATAGACTGGCCCCATTATTTCACGACTACAACTTAGAAGGCGCAGACCACGAAAATTTCGAGCGCACATTACAACCCCCAAAAAGAAGGAACATAGAGCAATCCGATAGCGAACCTACAGCTCAAAGGCGACGAAGAGTCTCCTATAGCTGCCAGAGTATATTTACAGTTATCATTTCACTACTACTTTTGCCACTAATACTAGGTTCACCAATTAACATCACGGAATTTTCTACCAGCCCAGGATTGTACTTCGAGGGAATTGGAACCACACAAGTTGTCACAGCTAATTGGAAATTCGTCATTTACTACGATCTCACACCAATATGGCAGCAAAACAAGGTACTGGAAGAGGGAATCACATCATTTACAGGGCTTTGTTATCATTCTGCTGTAAATGAGTCATGTAGACAACTCTCCGAACAACTTCGACATACCTGGGATGAATTGCTTCAAGAAACAGATCTCTTTACCCCGAGTCGTTCAAAACGAGGTGCTTTAAACATCATCGGAAATGTAGCTCACATGCTATTTGGAGTTTTAGATACCGATTATGCTGAAGATATGGCAAAAACCATATCGAATGTCAAAGAAAATGAGGAATACTTACACAAGTTAATCAAAACTCAAACGTCAGTTATCGACTCAACAATAAACATATTCAGAGAAAATGAAAATAATACTGCAATTCACCTGAATCATCTAAAAGAGAAAATTTATAAGGATCTTAACTCCATTGCAGATGAAAACTCCAACTTGCGACAAGCTCAATATCTCACGTCACTGGCAATTGAATTGAACATGTTGGCACTAGACTTAGAAAAGGTACAAGCAGATCTGATTGCAGCACTAACCCACACTAATCAAGGTTTTCTAAGCCCACTTATTTTAACACCACAACAGCTACGCCAAGAAATCTCCAAAATAAAGGCTCATCTTTCACCAGGCCAAACATTGCCAACGGGTTACAACAATCCATTAGAACTATACAGAATAATGCAAATTAAAGGCGCAGTTACTCAAAACAATATTATATTCGTTGCTGAACTTCCCCTAGTTAACCAGGAGGTTTTTCAACTCTTTAAACTGACTCCAATACCAACCCCAATAAACAACACGTTAGTAGCTATACGAACAGGCACCAGCTATCTAGCCGTTAATGATCATAGAGACGAATATTTAATGCTAAACCGTTACCAATTGTCTAAATGTGCAGTTTTGCGGGATGATAAAATCTTATGCCATAACTTACAGGTGCGTATCAGAAACTCCGATGTAAACTCATGTGAGATTTCACTCTTCAATAACAAATCATCCTCTCAATGCACTTTCGAACGTATCCCCAACAACATTTCGATCACTGAGATGAGCACCATCAACCGTTGGATATACGCAACAAGCGTCAACACTGAACTGTCTGCTGTATACGCTGGCGAAATAAGTTATGTGCAGCTCAAAGGCTCTGGCATTCTCTCAACGCTACCAACATGCACTGTGAAGGGTAGCCAGTTCATCCTACACGGTCAAAAGGTCGGCAGCAGCACAATTCACACTTCGTATGCAACATTTAGCAACACAACATTAACCACAAGAACCGCTGAAATAAACAAGCTATATGACCCAGATGTTAACTTAGATTCTAAACTGGAACAGCTTACCAATCTTCAAAAACAGCTTCAAGGCCACCAACATCTTCCAGCGGAACTCCAGCACCACACAAAATACACTGGACATATTTCACTGATTTTAATTATTGTTATATATACATCTATATATCAACTGAATTATTTAATTACAACAAATATATAATCTGGCAGCGCTTCTCGCATGTCAACTAATGAAGTAGAGTTTAAGAAATAAGAGAATAAAGATCATTCTGAATTCAACTGCATTCTAGAAACGTTGTTCTTACTTTTCCTCCCTACCTCGGTACATAACAAATTTGGCGACGAGGATGAACAAATAAAAAAAAAAAAAAACCAAAGAAATAACCGCGTGCATAACCTAAATTTTTAGGGATTGGCAAAAAAATTAACAGTGTGTAATAAAAAATTAAACAAACAAAAAAAAAAAACGAAAATTGCGTTAAAACAGTAAAATTTTTACTCATTATTTATAAATAAGTGGCTTAATAAGCAAAACAAATAAAACCAAAGCACCAAAATCATCAATATGATAGAAAGCAATATTGAAACACGCGGAGCAACCAATAACCCTAGCCCAGCCTCAATGACAGCACCAAACCAATATTTTACAACATTGTTACCGGAGTTTGCACCATCAAGAGAGAAATGGGCGATTTGGAAGCAGAAGCTTGACCTTCATTTCATGGAGTTAAATATCACAGAAGAAAATGCAAAAAAAGTAACCTTATTAAAGTTGGTAGGTACTGAGGCATACAACACACTACACAGCGTATGCAGCCCACATGCTCCAATTTCTATGGCTTACAAAGAATTGTGTAAACTTCTTGATACACACTACATGCCTCCAGTAATAATATTTCATGAAAGAAAAAAGTTTCATGCAGCCACAAAAGAATCAAGTGAAAGTGTAGCAGAGTGGTATGCAAGAGTCAAAAAATTGGCGTTAAGTTGTAATTTTGAAACCAATTTAAATGCATTCATTTTAAATCAATTTGTAATGGGGCTCCCCGAAAAAATTTTTGAACGAATGTGCGAAGAAGATGAACGGCTAACGGCAGAAGAAGCCTTGCGTAAAGCAATGATACTTGAGACAAAACTAGCAGCGAAGAACAGCGACGTCGACGTTAGCGCAGTTAATTTCATAAAACAACGAGGAATTAAGGGGCAGAACGGAAACAACAACAACAACAACAACAACAACCTTAAGCAAAACACGAATCGCAACAACAACAACAGCAACAGGAGAAGCAAAGAGAAAAAACGTTATACGTGCTCTCACTGTGGTTGGAAAAATCACTCATCTAGTGATTGCCGATATAAAAACAGCACATGCAATTTTTGTAACAAAGTTGGGCACTTGGCATCAATATGTCGAACTAAGTCTAACAAAATAAATTATGTATCTAATGATTATAATAAGCAAGATAATGATAAAGTTAATGATATTTTTAACTCTATTTTCAGTATTAACACGGATGGTAATGTGAGTGAGATGTATTCACTTTCAGTGATTATTGATGGGACAAAGGTTGTAGCAACGTGTGACACTGGCGCACCATGCATTTTGGTTGCTAATTCATTTTTTGAAAATCAGAAAAACAAAACCTTGCATAAATGTACTACACCTTATATTAATTACAGCGGAAATAAAATAGAGATATTGGGTGAGTACGATGCTTTGGTTTCATACTCAGGGATTAAAAAGAAATTAAAAGTAGTTGTTACGAAATCAAACAACCCACCCTTACTTGGTAGAACATTTTTACGTGCTTTTGGTTTCGAATTATTACAAGTAAACTCGGTAAATATCGAGGATGATCGCGAGGAAATTATCACGGAAATTAAACGAAAATACTCGAACGTTTTTAGTAGTGAATTAGGCAAATATAAGTTCGGTGAAGTGTCTTTGACTTTGAAAGATAACGTAACTCCAATTTTCTTTAAACCGCGGCCGCTTCCACTCGCCTGGAAGGACAAGGTAGAGACAAAATTGCGTGACATGATTAAAATGGGTATTTTGGAAATCGTTGACAACTCTGACTGGGGTACGCCTCTTGTGCCAGTTCTTAAGCCAAATGGCGATCTAAGAATATGCGCAGACTACAAGGTCACCATAAACAAATATTTGAATGATGTTAAGTATCCTTTGCCTCGCATTGAGGAAATTTTTGCTTCGTTGGAAGGAGGTCAGGTTTTTACAAAGCTAGATATGTCAAACGCTTATAACCAATTGGTTTTAGATTCCAACTCCCAGCAACTTTGCACATGGAGTACCCACATTGGCACCTTAAGGGTCAAACGTCTTCCGTTTGGCGTTAAAACTGCTGCGTCTATTTTCCAAAAGACTGTGGAAAATCTATTTCGTGGGATTCCACATGTAGTCGTCTATCAAGACGACATAACAATCACTGGTAGAAATCTGCGGGAACACGTACAAACACTAGATTCAGTCTTGTCTAAGCTGAGCTCAGCGGGCCTGACTTTAAATGAGGGCAAATGTATATTTTTTGAATCTAAGGTAACTTATTTAGGTTTTCAGATAGATGAATTTGGACTTCGGAAAACACCGGAGCGAGTCTCATGCATCAAAAATGCACCGGCACCAACTAATGTGACCGAACTTAAAGCTTTTGCAGGAACGGTGAATTATTATTCAAAATTTGTTAGTAATTTTGCTGAAAAAATGAAGCCTTTGTACAATTTACTATCGAAGAATGTCAAGTTTAACTGGTCAAAGGAGTGCCAGCAGGCATACGAACAAATCAAAAACGATCTTATGTCGGATCAAGTTTTAATTCATTTTAACCCCAAGTTACCCATTATTCTGACCACTGATGCCAGTAACAATGCTGTGGCTGGAGTGCTAAGCCACAAGCTTCCTGATAATTCTATAAAACCAATAGCATTTGTTTCTAGGGCGTTGACTAAGAGCGAGTTGAACTATGCACCCATTCAGAAGGAAGGTTTGGCTATTGTTTTTAGTGTTTCAAAATTGCGTCAGTATCTTTTGGGTAATAAGTTTACAATTTGCACTGACCATAAGCCATTATTAACTTTATTTGGTCAAACAAAAGGGATACCTGTCATGGCAGCAGCTCGTATCCAGAGATGGGCAGTAATATTGTCAGGATTCGATTATGTTATCGAATATGTGAAAGGTGAGCTAAATCATGCCGATGGTTTGTCTAGGATGCCCCAATCGGTCGTTGTAAAAGATTACCATGAGGATAATTATATAAATTTTATCGATTCGGAAAATTGCATGCACATAAACTTTAAGGACATTGCAAGGGAGACACGACGGGATCCGATATTTTCAAAAGTTTGTGAGGCAATTCAATCAGGCACTCTTCATAATTTGAGGGATTCAATTTTTGAACCATTTCGTAACAGAGCTGATGAATTGAGCGTAGAATATGGTTGTATAATGTGGGGATATAGGTCCGTTATTCCTCTAAAATTTAGACAGGAATTATTAGGGCAATTGCATATTTCCCATTTGGGCATTGTCAAGTCCAAGGCTTTGGCAAGATCGTATTTTTGGTGGCCTGGCCTCGATAATGACATTGAGGAGCTGATCAAAAATTGTGCTCCTTGCCAAGAGCTTCAGGCTAGCCCCGAAAAGAGCAAACTGATTCCCTGGAGGCCCACGGATTCCGTGTGGAGTCGTGTACATGCCGACTTTGCAGGCCCTATAAAAGGCTTATATTTTTTCATAGTCATAGACTCATTTTCAAAGTGGGCAGAAGTCTTTTCCACTAGGGATATAACATCTAGTTTTATAATAGGCAAAATGAGAAGTTTGTTTGCACGATATGGTATAATAGATACATTTGTATCCGATAACGGACGACAGTTCGTCTCGGAAAAGTTTCAAAAGTTTTTGAAAATCAATGGGGTCAGGCATATTTTAACAGCCCCCGGCCATCCTGCTACCAATGGCCAGGCTGAAAATTTTGTGAAAGTGTTAAAGAAATCTATTTATGCCAACCTTAAATGTGACAAGAATGCAAATTTAGACGCCATTATTTGCCAATTTTTAGCAGATTATCGTAATGCAAAGCACTGTACAACGAACGAGACACCATCAAATCTTTTTCTCAAAAGAACACCGAGGACAAGATTCAGTTTAATTAAACCCCCATTAGTAAAAGATGCAATAATTCGAAGCCAAAATAAAAGTATTACCAATTATCAAGGGTCGAGAAACGTTGAGTTTCATTTGGGTGAAAAAGTTTGGGTTCGCAATTATTCAGATCCTAATAGAGCCAGTTGGTCTGCTGCAACAATAAATAAACAACTGGGCCCAAGAACGTACCTTTGCGTTTTAACTGGCAACAATCGACAAATAAAAAGGCATCTAAATCAGATACGAAGTCCAAAGCACAATGTAATTCACAATGATAGCTTCACAATGAATGGCGCGGTAGACACACAAAATGGTGTTGCAGATTTTACGATTACCAATAATGCTATTCCCCCTGATAGAGACGCGGTTGAAGCTGAACCAAAACCCAACTCACTAACACATTACCACCCCGTAGATGGCACACCTAGGCGCCAATTAAGACCGCGTCAAGGTGGTAAGGTAGTTAAGCCTTAGAGAACACAGAATGTTTAATTTGTATTGAATTAAATTAAATTATCAAAAAAAAAAAAAAAAAAATAACCATTTATTCATTTACAAGAATAATTATCATTTTGATTTGTATTATTATTGGATTGTATTATTAGCTTTAAGTGGTGCATCTCAACAAAAAGGGGGTGCATGTTATATATACATCTATATATCAACTGAATTATTTAATTACAACAAATATATAATCTGGCAGCGCTTCTCGCATGTCAACTAATGAAGTAGAGTTTAAGAAATAAGAGAATAAAGATCATTCTGAATTCAACTGCATTCTAGAAACGTTGTTCTTACTTTTCCTCCCTACCTCGGTACATAACAATTATAATTCTCAGCTTCATGTTCATAGTTTGGCGTCTGACACTCAAATGCCGAAACGGATCCTCTGTCAGCATTTCTACTAGCCAACCACAACCAATGCCACGTACTCACGTTTCACAAATCTAAAGCAGTTATCGCGACTCGCTCAACGCGGCGGAGAATGTTAAGACACATAAAACTTAAGCACATAAACACAGACAAACAACACATACAAAATACACAAAAATAACACAACCTACATTTAAATTTAAGTTCAACCACATTTCAAAAGTCCAAAATCAGCATTTGTATTGTACTAAATAATTTGTCGTTCTACATTTTTATTTTAAATTTTGTTTACACTATTATTTAAGTATGTTTGTTGTAAATTTTGTTTACGCTGTTATTTATTTAGATTTAAGTATTTTTGTTGTATTTAATAGAAAACTATAAAAATCAAAATAAACAAACATTCAAGGCTCAGTAGCATAACAAGCATTTGTTTCATTGAGTACTCTCTTAGTGTTTCTACTAAGGGTTCACATGCAATATAAGTACAAGGTGTTTCTGCCTGTGCTTGATAAAGTTAGTAACGAAATCAAGTTTTGTACAAGGTGTTCTGCCTGTACTCAACACATGTAAAGAATTTTGATAAAGTTATTTTTTGCGAAAGTTAGTTAAGTTAAATCAACCGAACATCGCGGGTAAAAAATATTAAATTTTAAAGCGCTCTCTCTCATTTCGTTTTGTTTATCCTCTCGGTATTTTTAATAATAAAATAAATAAAATAAAGTGAAATTAATGTGTACAATATTCAATAAATAAAATAACACCTACTAATGTTAATTTTATTGTAAAAAAAGAGAATAAATAAATTTTTAAATAAAACGAGTGCTATCAAAAAGTATTTTTTATAATTTTCACGTTGCCAAGCCAACAATTCTTTAAAATTTAATAATAATTAATTGTGAAAATTTCCGCGATGTCTGACGAGAACGCTACCCAGCATAACTGTAGAAAGTGCAACGAGTTGGACAACGACCAAATGGTTATGTGCGATAAATGTGACAAGTGGTTTCATTATGGTTGCGTGGGAGTAGAGTTCTGCAACAACAGGCCATCCGCCGCTGCAAACCCAAACCAATAAAATGGTTTTGAGGCTCATCCGAGCTCATTATCATCACCATTAATTCCAACAACAATAGTTGCACCACCACTCGTGGTAAGTACAACGTATCAAAATTTATGGTTACAAGCGGTGATGCCGCCAGTAAATACTGCACCGTTAGTAGTAACGGCAACAGGTGTTCCGTTATCAAACTGGCCAATAGCACCAACAACTATGGTAGCGCACCCACAAATATATTCAGCGACAAACTACAGGCTAACGGCGCCAACAAATGTGCCACCGTTTTGTCCAACAACAAATACTCAATTTTACGGTACAATTCCTTCATATGTCTATGCACCACCACCAACAGCAATGCCTTTAAACGTTCAACAGCAGCAATTGCAAATAAATTTAAACAAAGAAAATGCTACAAAATGTATCCAAAGTAGTTTTAACTGTTTGGAAAGGCAAAAAATGTTACAGCTGGAGCAACTAGAGGAGGAAAAAAAAATACAACAAAAATTTTTACAGCGAAAATATGAAATATTGTCAAGAAACGACAACCCATCATCTGCAACAGCAAATATTAACATTTTTAATCAAAATCAACCACTAAATAGTACGTATACACAACGGCTCCCCACGAGTACTGTACTAAATGTTGAGCCAAGGTTTAACTTTCATCAGTTTGAACCAACGCCTTCACAACAAGCTGCCAGGCGGACTATACCGCGCGAGTTAAGTTTAATAAAAACACAAGATTGTTTTACTTGACGTGTTTATTATTCTATGATGGTCTTAAGACTAAAATCTAAAAAATTCTCCCATTCATACAAAGTAAGAATGTGAGAAAACAATATTTTTTCATTAAACTTATTTTGCTAAGGTAAGCAAATGCAATGCATTATATTACCTGTCTGTAAAAGTGTGGGAAACCAAAATGTAATCTAAAGCTCATTGATTCCCTACACTTTACCAGCCAATACTATTAGTTTAGGAAATGGGAATGTAACTCCTCCATCTCTTGTCTAAAACACTCCTGGGTTTTAGTGTAATATAACTAAGAGCATTTACATAATTAAGTATTTAACATTTTTAAAGTTACATACATTTTTCGTTCTTTCTTTTTTTCTCTCTTTTTTATTTTTTTTTTACATACTCGGTTTGTATTTATCTATGATATCTTTTATGTCAGGATTCTAAAATATAGTTACGACTTGTGTTCTATTTGTACCAGACTTTCTATTTTTTTTTTTATTACAATATACATTAATATGAGTACAATAGTGATAATTAGTGTTGTGTTTAATCCATATGAGACCTTACTATGGACTTTTAATTCATTTATTTGATTAATATTATTTTTATGTTCCAGCACAATGTTTTCAAATTCTATATTAGGTTTTGTTACATTAATAGTTTGTGTGGGTGGGAAAAAGAATTTTTCGTTTATTATATGCTTTTTATTTCTAAGTTTGGTTATCGATTGTAATACTACAATTATTTATACTTATTAGGTAGTTTCCTGATAAGCTTAGATTTCTACTGTCACAATTTTGTTTTAGATTAATTTTTCTAGCATTTCATCTTATTCTATTGTTTCCGTTTTGTTATTGAATATATACTTACAATTAGCTTTAATTGAACAACGGTTGCTCTTTTGGAGATGCTTAAATATACAATTTTCCTTATAGTGTAAAATAACATTAATTTCGATAATATTTTCATTATTCAGTCATTATATATATTTTCTTTTCCCAGAGGATACGAAACCAATTAGGTTTCGTTGCTTAAAAATTTCTCTCTGAGATTTTTAAAGCGTCTCATCAAGTACTCAAAGTCAATATCCTCGTCATCGTTACTAAAAGTCGTCTTTTCTATACTGTCAGCTTCATATTTTAAAGATCTTTTAATGTTATATTCATGTACATTCTGCAATGATTTTCTAACAAACTTAGGTTGTTCTTTGTGCCTTAGACTTCTATAATTTTTTACAAAGCCTTCTTCCCTGTTTTCCGTGTAGTTTTCACGAGATTTGTTTCTCTTCTGGATTATCCTATCTTTTAATCTTTTCCTTATAATGGTATGATCGACCAATCTATTTTGTACATCTAAAGGACTACATTTTATTGCGCTATGATAAGTGCTATTGTAGAATTTTATTGCCTTAAGGATATGAGTATTTATTGGAAGTTTTTCTTCCAAATTAAGCGCTCTGACTCTTTCCGTGACCGTATTATTGAACCTTTCAATATCCGAATTACCGGTATGGTTATTCGGTTTCGTAAAATGATATTGAATTCCCTCTTGGTCAAGGTAACTCCTTACATTGACATTATTGAATTCATTATCTAGCACAAATTTGGTAACATTGCCCTTAATGGCTAAAAATGCCCTAATTTTTCTTACTAAGGTTTGACTATTTCTGTCGATCAAATGGAATGAAATTACGTGTTTTGAGAATTTGTCGATAAAAATTATAAACAAGTGTTTACTGTTTACATAAGTATCGACGTGGATTATTTCATTTGTGGTGGAAGGGGTTTCAGTCGTTTTGAACTTATTCTTTATTGGGTTTCTGTCACATTTAGCTGACGAACAAATGTGACCGTTATTTATTATTTTATGTATCGACAATTTCAGATGTGGATTATATATCCTATGCTTGATACTCTCGTAAGTAGCGATTATACCTGAGTGTCCACTTTCGTATTTATGAAACAAAGATATCTGTCGATTGAGTTCAATATCGTCCTCAATATCTCTAGCAAAATAAGAACACTTGACTAATTTAAAATTATTTCTGTCGGGAAAATGATCTATCAACTTCAGTTGAGCCTTGTAATATTCGTGATCATTTAATTTGGAAAATATTCCTATTTTTCCTTTAGTAGCCTACCTTCTCAAAATATTGGATATCTTATTATTTTCAATGTCATGTCTGTCTATATAAATTCTTTTATTGCCAAAAATCTTTTCTATGTCTTTCTCCTTAATATCCACTACAATAATTTGAGTTCTAAAACGATTTACTACCGTATCCAATATTGGAATACCACCGTTGAGATCCTCCTCTTAAGAGTGTGAAGTCTCAACATCTAATAAAGAGCCCTCAATATTGCCTGTTTCACCGCAGTCCATCAATTCCTCTGATGCATTTATCTCGTTTCCCTAGACATTGATTCTACTTAGGAAATATGCAATATAGTTGCACTTCCCTTTTATATATTCTATCTTAAAATTATATTCACCTAAATCAATAAGGTATCTCTGTAGCCTAGGGCTTATGACTTTGCCTGCATATTTACTTATGAGCCACTTCAGTGGTTGATGGTCACTTTCTAGGTCGAATTCTTTCCCATAAATGTATGGCATAAAATATTTAACACCCCAAACTATTGCCAACAATTCTTTATCAATTGTTGCATCGTTTGTTTCGTGTTTGTTCAACGTTTGCGAAGCATATGCCACTGGGTTGAGTTAAGACAGCTCCAATTGCGTTATTGCTTGCGTCAGTGACGATTCTGAAACGTTTTGAAAAATTTGGATATCTCAGTATGGGTGAACTCGTTATAAGCTCCTTAAGTTTTTCAAAAGCCACTATATAGCTAGGATCATTCATATTAATTTTCGCGTTCTTCTGCAAATACTTTGTCATTGGGTATGCAATTTTGGCGTAGTTGTTAATAAATTTTCTATAGAAACCCCTCATTCCTAAAAACGACTTAACCTGTTTCCCGGTACTTGGTAGTTTTGAATTCTGTATAATCGAGATTTTGTTAGGATCTGCTTTAATACCATTAGTTGTAAAAACGTGACCCAAAAACTGTGTTTCTTTCTTGAGAAAGTCACATTTGTTAATTTGTATCTTTAACTTAGCCTTCCTTAAGGTCTTAAATATATCTTTTATATAATTGATATGTTCCACCAAGGATGAGCTGAATATCAAAATGACATCCATATACACTACACATGTCCTGTTTATGAAATTTTTTAGCACAACATTCATCAATCTTTGAAAGGTTGATGGTGCGTTACGAAGACTAAAAGGCATTCGAATAAATTCGTAATGCCCAGATCTTCCTCCCTAAGGAGTATTTGATGGAAACCTTTCGCCAGGTCCACAGTCGAGAAGTATTGAGCTCTGCCCAATTTGTCCAAAATACTGTTAAGGTTGGGCATGGGGTACCTATCTTCTACTGTAAATTCATTTAGTTTGCGATAGTCTATTACCAATCGCCATTTTTTCTCTCCGGAATTATCGGTTTTTTTGGCACAATCCATAAAGGACTATTGAAAGCAGAATTGCTCTCACGAATAATGTTTTGCTTTAACATATCTTTTATTTGTTTGTTTATTTCGTTTTCGTGAATTTGGGGGTATCTGTATATTTAAGAACAGAGGGGTTTGTCAATCGTAGTAACGATTTGATGTTCTATTTGGGTTGGGTTGAAAGATTATCGCCTTCTACATAAAATAAATCTTTAAACTCAACAAGAAGACTCTTGATTGTTCTACTTTCCTCTTCATTTAAGTGACAGAGGTCAAGTTTGTCTACGATATTTGTCTTTGCAACTGGTTCCAATACACATATATTTTCATCAAAGAAAGAACAGTATATTTCCTCGAAAAACAATTTGTTGCCAAAAATTTCCATATAACCATGTTCGTTATCTATTCTCGTCTTAGGGGGTATCAAAAAATTTTGTCCGATTATCCCATCATATTTATCATTGCAGAAATCAATTATTTTCCATCTTAAAGTTCCCTGAGCAGAAAATTCCCTTGGGAAGGGAGTTACAACTTTAAATCTAATTATGTTTGTACCATTAATTGTTCTGTATTGAACGGGTTTTTTTAATTCTTCTATCTGGAAAATTTCCTTCATAACGTGAGGCTTAATAATGCTAGTCGAAGAGCCAGTATCAATTAAAAATCGTATTTTCTGTTTTCCAATAGTGAGTATCACTATCGGTAATTGGATTGGGGAGGCTGTATTAAAAAATTTACCTCTTTCTCCTCTCCATTTCCTATGTCCATATGTGTAGTTTGCCGATCTACACTCATGTGAGAATTTCTTGTCCTATTCGAACCCCTTTCGTCTATTTGGTTGTTCCGAAGGTGATCCCTCTCATTATACCTATTTGCCTTATTCTGCCAATTCCCCACATTATTATTCTGACGGTATCGCTCCTGCTTATTTCCTCTAAAGTTTCCACTGCCTTGTTCCCGAAAATAATTTCCTTTAGAACTACTACTTGGCGCTCATATCGAGAGCTGTTTGTCACAGAATTTTCCCAATTGTTATTAGGGTTTGGCTCGGACTTTTGCCGGTTGTAGTTTCGATTAAAATTTTGTTGTGCGTCCGCCTTGTTCCTATAGTAATTATTTCCGAATTTCTTATCTGCCTTATGCCTACTGTCAATAGCCCTACTGTCGTCCAGCAATATAAGTTTAGTATATTTGTTTACTATGTCGTTTAATGTCAAACTTTCATCTAGACGCAGTCTGAGTGGTTCATCTATTTTCTCAATTAATATATTCGCCAAGTCCCTGTCTACATTTTCTGACCTATACAACATAGATTTATTGTCATCCAGTTCGTAAATTTCGCTTATTTAATTTTTTGCTAATTTGAAACAGTGAAAAAGTTCTCTTAAATTACTTACTTTAATGTATCGGCACCTGTTGAAAATCTCAGCATATTATTGATGTCTTCGGTCTGGCTTGGGCCCTCAACTTTGCTTTCAATTCATCCCATGAGATGTCTCCAAGTTGTCTTATATTTTATATATTATATATTTATGAATCCATTGATGCTATGGTTGGTACTAAGCGGTCTAATTTGCCGAAACTGCTGAATTATGTCTTTCGGTTCCATTATAATATAATTTTGCTAATGAATATGCTGTTGGTGTACTTGCTGCTGCTGTTGTATTTGATGTTCTTGATGTAATTGCTGTTGTTTTTGTTGTTGCGTTGCAAATGCTGCTGTTGTACTCGATGTTCCTGATGTAATTGCTGTTGTTGCAGCTATTAGTTTAGGAAATGGGAATGTAACTCGCGAGTTACCATCATTCAACGGCGACCCTGACGAATGGCCTCTTTTTATAAATAGTTTCCAAAACAGCACATCATTGGCTGGGTTCTCTGAGAATTTGATGCGTCTTTAAAGCTGCCTAAAAGGAAAAGCTAGAGAGATGGTTAAGAGTAAGTTACTTTTGCCAGCGCTGGTGCCGGATATTATTATCACGCTACGTATGTTTTAGCCGTCCGGATCATATTTTAGAGCGGGTTATAAATAAAGCAAAAAGCATGCCATCCCCCAATGATAAGCTTGAAGCTTTAATCGAGTTCGCACTCAATGTACAAAACATATGTGCAACTATGAAATCCTGTGGTCTGGAGTTGCATTTAAATAATCCACTGCTGGTAAAGGAACTTTTCGACAAACTACCGAATCAGCACAAATTAAATTGGGCAATGCATCAAAGAGACGGAAGCGTCCCAATAATCAAAGCATTTAGCTCGTGGCTCTATAACATAGCCGAAGCGGCTAGTAAAGTAGTTACACCCAATTTTGGAAAAAGTAGCGCTTCAGTAAATACTCATACTAAGAACACTACCAACGCAAACAAGAGTTGTGTCGCTTGTAAGGCCACTTCCCATAAAGTGCAGCAGTGTGACAAGTTTAAAAACCTTCAACTAAACGAGAGATGGGAAATTGTCAAAAAACATAATTTGTGTCGTCAGTGCCTCAACCCACATAAACGGAAGTGCAACTTGGCTAAAGAATGCGGTATTTCAGGCTGTACATACAAGCACAACCCCCTACTACATAAGGCCACTAGTTCCGAAAATCAGTCAACAAATAAAACTGTAAGTACAAATGAAATAGAAAATACTCAGCGCTGTGCACAAGTAAACACACACAATAGTTCTGAGGGAGAAAACCCTTTCTTCAGGATTTTGCCAATCCGCTTGTACGCTAAAAAGGGCATCATTAACACTTTTGCTTTTCTAGACGAAGGGTCCTCCGTGACATTAGTTGAGCGAAACCTATTTGACAGTTTGAATCTAGATGGCGTATCCGACCCTCTGTGTCTGAAGTGGACAGGTGGCACAACCCGTGATAAATGTGAATCCATCCGAACTTCATTTAAAGTATCCGGTGTCTCAAATAACACAAAATTAATGCTATCGGATGTTCACACGGTTGAGCATTTGGAGCTACCTTCTCAAACTTTGAATATGTCTGAAGCACTTGAAAAATACCCACATCTAAAGAACTTGCCAATACAATCTTATAGAAATGCTAAACACATGATTTTAATTGGCGCCAACAATTGGCAACTGGCCGTGCCTACGAAAATTCGCGAAGGTGACTGGGGACAGCCAATAGCTACTAAAACTCGCCTCGGGCGGACCCTACAGGGACCCTACACAAGCAGCTGCACTGAGCATAGACTTGGCATACATACCTGTGTCTTTTAAGATAAATATGACGAACTTCACCAGAATGTTAAATAATATTTTAAAATGGAATCGCCTATCTCATCCGCGTTACTTTAAGCAGCAGACAGCAGTGCGATAAAAACGCTCAAAGCAACACGCAGCAAAGTGAACGGACGATTCGAGGTCGGTCTACTATGGAAAAACTCAGAGGTACAACTACCCGAAAGTTATAAAAACGCTTATCGTCGGCTGATGTGCCTCCATAAGAAACTCGTCAGAGATGAATCGCAACAAAATGAATCGCATGCAAACTCAAATCAAAAACTTAATAGAAAAAGGCTACGCCAAAAAGCTCGACTCAACTGAATTAGCCACGTCTAATAAAAAGGTTTGGTATCTACCAACATTTATATCTTTAAACCCAAATAAACCCAACAAAGTTCGGCTAGTATGGGATGGTGCTGCAAAATCAAACGGAGCTTCATTAAATGATTTTTTGCATACAGGACCAGATCTACTCAACCCTCTAGTCCAAGTACTGTTAGCTTTTCGCGTTGGCAAATTTGCAATATGCGGTGACATCGCCGAAATGTTCCACAGAATCAACGTACGTGAAGATGATATGCAAGCTCAACGGTTCCTATGGTGGGACGAAAACGACACTTTACATCAGCCAAATACATACGTCATGAAAGCGTTAACGTTGGGATCAGCTGTGCCTCATGCATAGCCCATTACGTACGCGATACTAATGCTGAAGAATTCAAGACTAAATTTCCTCGAGCTGTAGACTTCATCCAGAATCATCACTACGTCGACGATCTTATCGACAGCGAAGATACCGTACAAGGCGCAATCAAGCTGGCGAAACAAGTTGCAGATATTCACTCCGCCGCAGGCTTTCATATAAGAAACTGGGCATCTAACTCCACCGAAGTTCTAAGCCAGCTTTCTGAAATTTCAATGACGAGTCAAGACGCCAAGCAATGGGGTACCTCCGAAAAGGTCTTAGGTATGTTCTGGGAGCCAGAAAAAGACGTTTTTAAATATAAATGAGAGTTCGCACGTCTACGCCGAAACGTAATTGACGACGACCTTGTGCCAACAAAAAGGGAATGCCTTCAAGTTCTTATGTCGATATTTGACCCACTTGGTTTTTTGTCCTGCCACACCATAGGTCTTAAAATTCTGCTGCAAGGCGTGCTAGCATCGGTTGGGATGATTCGCTTACTGGTCCACTTAATGAAAAATGGTTTAAATGGAAATCTTCAATTCCACTCATATCTACTGTTGAAATTCCACGCCCTTATTCGCAGCTACTATGAGATGATGAGAGCATTCAACCACACACATTCGTTGATGCAGGCGAATACGCTTACTCCGCTGTAAGTTATCTGGAAGTGCAACTTGGTGATTGTATCACTGTATCCCTCGTGGCGGCTAAGTGCAAAGTAGCACCCCTCAACCCACTGTTGATTCCCTGCATGGAACTTCAAGCCGCGCTTGTTGGAGTCAGACTGGCAAACGCAATTCAAAAAACTCATCGTTTGCGTATATCAACAAAATACTGGTGGTCAGACTCTGAGACCGTGCTACAATGGTTACGAATAGACCAAAGAAACTTCCAGCAGTTTGTTATGCACCGTGTAGGAGAAATTCAAGAATATTCCAATGTCGCGCAATGGAAATGGGTACCTTCTAAAATGAACCCTGCGGATTTCGCAACGAAAATAAATACTCAAAAGAATATGGATTTATGGTTTTATGGCCCAGCGTTCTTACGCAACGATTTAAGCCACTGGCCTACATGTGAAGATTTGGAACCAGCAGAAACAACCGAATTAAGACGTCATGTACTAGTTGTTGATAGAAAACCAACAAGCTGCCAAATTATAAATTTTGAATATTTTTCCGACTGGAAGAGGCTCTGCCGAGCAGTAGCAACATTCCTGTAATACCTTACAAAATTAAAAAAAGTTTGCTGTTCTACAATTTCCTACGAAATGATCCAACAAGCAAAGCGATTTGTAATAAAAGAAGCACAGCGCAACGAGTTTCATTAAGAAATTGCAGACATAAAGCACGGAGGGAACGTTGAAAAATCAAGTAAGTTATTCCCTCTTAATCCTTATTTAGATGACTACGAAGTTTTAAGATGTCACAGCCGTGCAAAACGACTTAACAATTATGAAGACGAAATCGTTTTGCCAACTAATCATTACGTCACGTTTCTCATAGTACGTTCATTTCACGAAAACTTCCACCATCAATTTCATGAAGCAGTAATAAATAAAATCAGAAGCCAGTTCTACGTGCCTCGTTTGCGAGTCATTTACAAAAAGGTTCGCAGTTCATGCCAAAAATGCTAAAATTACTCCGCATCACCACAGGCACCTCAGATGGCACAACTACCAGCCGCTCGCCTAGGAGCGTTTCAGCGGCCATTTACATTTGTTGGAATTGACTATTTTGGTCCACTTCTTGTAACAGTTGGAAGAAGAAAAGAAAAACGATGGGGCGTAATTTTTAATTGCCTGACGGTACGAGCTATTCATATAGAAGTCGCGCACAGTTTAGACACCAGTTCGTGCATCATGTGTATACGAAATTTCGTTGCCAGGCGTGGCACACCTCGCGAAATCTACACAGATAACGGAACAAACTTTAAAGCGGTGGAAAATGTTCTCAAAGATGAAATCAGTCAAGTGGACTTGTTGGGAATCTCAATGAAGTGTGACGAAACTAAATGGTTTTTTAACCCACCAGGGGCGCCCCACATGGGCGGTGCCTGGGAAAGACTTATCAGATCAATTAAGAACATTTTGTATAGTCTATTCCCCCTTAATTTCAATGACGAAACTTTAAAAAGTGCGCTTTGCGAAATCGAGTCAATTATAAATTCTCGACCACTGACATTCGTTTCCATTGAACATGAAGATGACGACGCCATTACTCCCAACCTTCTACTTCTGGGCTCCTGCGATGGTTACAAACCCTTTCTCCACGAAAGCGGAAATATTCGTCAACGATGGCAGCAAACACAAGCATTTGCAGATCACTTCTGGCGCCGATGGGTAAAGGAGTACGTTCCAGTTATATCTCGCAGAAGCAAATGGTTTACCTGTTAAAATAGGAGCTGTGGTTATTATTGCTGACGAAAATTTTCCAAAAAGGTGCTGGCCAAAAGGCAAAGTTATCGATACAGTAGTAGCTGCAGATGGACAAGTGCGAAGAGTCACAATAAAGACGCAATCTGGTGTACTCCATAGACCGGTGACAAAAGTAGCTGTTCTGAACGTCGGCGAAGATCATGAGCAAGCTCGTATCCATGACTCGCTTACGGGAAGGGGAATATAACCGCCGTCAACAAATAGTTAAACAATTACACACAAAATATTGTCGCACCCTGTTTTACCTTTTATTTACTTCAAATTCTTTTAAAGTTATTTTTTATATTCGCTTTGATCTTCTGTTCTTATAATATAGCGGTCCTTTGTAAATGTTAATACCTATAGACAAAACATTTATATTAGTTACTTTATTATTGTATACATAATACACATATGTATGTACACACGTTTGTGTTTTTAAGGAATTTGTAAATACATACAAACATGTAAAGAATTTTGATAAAGTAATTTTTGCGACAGTTAGTTAAGTTAAATCAACCGAACATCGCGGGTAAAAAATATTAAATTTTAAAGCGCTCTCTCTCATTTCGTTTTGTTTATCCTCTCGGTATTTTTAATAATAAAATAAATAAAATAAAGTGAAATTATTGTCTACAATATTTAATAAATAAAATAATACCTACCCAGCAAAAACTTACATTGCTTTGTAATGAGTTAAAATTCTAAAAACCCGTATCGGCACTACTTACTGATTAGCATTTTAACTCATTATTTTAACATGGCGATGACATTGGAGGCAAGTTGTTACCATACTCGCTTACAAATAGGGAGTTAAATAAGTACTTATCCCGCTCGCTTACAAAGAGGGACTTACATAATATATTACTTTATTGGCATTTAAATAACATCTTACTTTTCAGGGCTCCAATAACTCATTGAGTATATGAAATCATATAAGCCATTACTAGTAAAAGCTTAATGAATAAATAAATTTATTGGCTTTTAGATATCTTACGAAATTAAAAACAAAACCTTTCATTCGTTTATAATTTTTGTTTTATTAAACACAAAAGAAATAGTAATAGTTCATGTACATGACTATTCAGCATGTGATATTTATATAGATAAGTAAAAACAAAAAAAGCACTTCATTTTAATATGTGTATATTACATATGTAATATGATAGTGAATAAAAGAATTGTTAGGCCACAAATAGGACTAAATTTATATTCACTAAGGTATTCAATTTCAAGTTAAAAAAAATTGTTTAATACTTAAAAATGTAGTATTATGCTATAAAAAAAATATTTAATGTAGTTAGCTACGTTTATACTTTCGAAATATTGTTAATATTCTTTTTTTTTAGGCTGGCTTCTTTAAAATGACGGTTTTTGATATCTTTAACTGCTTTTCTTATATCTTCTTCAAATGAGTGGGAGTCGTTGGGGTTTAAAGTTGTGTCTTAAATAAAAATATGAATATAACTTTAATTTCTTTTTATTTTTAGTGATACTAAATAAGAAAATTTTCCTATACTTACGTAGGAGAACGTTCATAACTCTTGCAAAGCTATAGAGTCTTTTCTTTGAGTGAGTACCATTAAGATTATAATTTAAAATCAAGTTTGGGCTTAAAATTAACTTCAAGTTCTTTCTAATGCCTCTTTTTTCAACTAAACATTTTACTGCATGAATCTAGAAAAAAAAATAAGCGTATATATGTAAATAAATCGTTCAATTGTAACATACATATATATGTATGTTACTCTATATAAATTTAATTATGCCCACCATTGCAGCTTTGTTTTCGTCGTCAATTGAGTTTTCCCATTCTTGTAAGCCATCATCAGTATCTATTGGAAAACGTTCTAGGTGTTTGGGATTTTTCCAAAGTGACGTTATTGTTGATTTAAGAGCAACTGTTTGTTCCGCTAAAATATTCGCCACATTTACATTTTGATTAGCCATTTTATCTAACAAAAAACTTTGAGAAGGTGACTCATTCTGTGTGTTTTGAAGAACGTGATCTATTTAAGTAAAATAAAAACTAATATAAAGATTGTTTTATTATACAAACGCAAAAAGGTATACTTGGTTTTGATTTCTTTTACTTCTTCTTGAATGGACTCCACTTTATTTAAGATTTCTATTAAAATATTGTCTGTTGTTTGAGACATTTTAATCTTTTTTGGTTTTGACATCTTTTAAATTGTTTTAGTGGTTTTCTGCAATTAAAACAAATTTATTTTCATAGGGAAGTTCAACCACTTTAGCTTGTATATCTTTTGTATACAATTTTTGTTTTGTGTTGAAAGTATTTGTGGCAAAAGCAATATCCAAATGAAGAGAGTTTATGGGCTTGTCAAAAAATCTTTCCACATTTGAAAATTGTTTGACAACAAATGTGTCCTTGCTTATAATTGCTGTTATCTTAATATATTTTTTGCTTCTAGTTAAACATACATTATCTGGTGGCCCAGAGCTAAAATATCCTTTCGATATAGTAAGAGATTTTATGCGTCCGTTTCTGTATTTTAGGCCCTCAAAGGGCTTTGGAAGAATTATAGCTTCTTTAGAAAAAGTATTATAAATTTGTTGTGTCAAGTGCTTTAACATTTTTAAGTTCCTTTTTATTTTTTTCATGTAATTTTCAAAACTATACGCTGAAAATGCGTCCAGTGTGCCATATTGCTTAACGCAGTCTACCAAATGTAATAAGTTGTGAACATTATACGTAACACTTGATCTTCCATACAGAACTGGAAATGTTTCAACAAACTCCATTATCATGTTTTTAGCATTCTCTATTTGCGCGTTGGTAGCTGGAGACATTAAAATTCTATATGAACAATGCAGTAACAAAAAATGGTCGTAAAGTTCACTAGGAATATTATTTTTTAAAACAACTATGCCAGTGTATAACAAGAACTGTCTGAATTCAGTCGCTTTCCATCTTGAAAGTTCCGATAAACTTCGAGGCTTTCTAGAGAATTCACGTGGTATATTTTGGCGCAATGAAATAAGGTTTTCAGATATTGTCTGCATTGATGAATGTGATACAGGAATAATAGATTTTTTGTTAATCAAGGCTATCAACATTTTCTTCGCTATTCCAAGATCTATTAGGTGCATTGAGTCAATAGGAAACTGCGACATCATTTTTATTCCGGCGGCTTCTAAATTCATTTCTAGTTCTAGATGCATTGGCTGGTGGAAACTTTTGAATTTTCTTTGTTTAAAATCTTCATCACTTCTGCTTTCTCCAACAGTTGTTTGGTATGTGTTTACATTGTCAATTCGTTTACCCACTTGTCGGCACCAGTGACAGCCATTGTGGGACATGTGGCCTTTAGTTCCACAAACAAATGCTTTGGCCGGCGCGTCGCATATAAAAGCCCGAATTTTAACATCTATTTCTTTTCCATTACAATTGAAGCCGGAGGTGTTTAATTCCAATATCTCCGCAGTAAAATCATGCAAATAAGAATTAACACTTACTGGTTTATGTTTTCCCACATAGTATCCAATCATAAATACTTCACACTGTGAAATATCAACAAATCGACCTAGTATGGGCCATAAACCAACTTCGGAACTTTTGAAAATAGGAAGCCCGTCTATTCCAATGTCGATTAAAACGCATTTAAGATCAAGTTCTTCAAATAAACTTGCAACTTTTTCCAGTTGTTTTATTAACCCGATATGAACATATTTTCCAGGACAAATTGTTCTTTCTCTGCAATTGTTGTATTTGCCTATAAGTCCTTGGATCGAAGTGGGTACGTTTACTTCTACTGAATTCAGAATTTTTAATAAATCGTCTGCGCATGCAACTGTTGGCTTGTGCATAAGAAACCATTTTCTTAATTTAATGGCTAAAGTTTCCTTCGAGCCAATTGTGGTTATTTGGTCTTCATTTGAAATGTCAACACTTTCCGCATATGACAAGGATAATTGCTGCACTTTACTGGAGACACTGGTGGTAGGTGTATCACTATGCTCTGACTGCACTGTCTTTTGAATTTCAAAAAGAATCTTTTCTTTTTCTTTTTTTTCTATTCTTTTAGCCTGCCTTTAACCAATCATAATTAAAACCGAAAAATGTTTACCTTGTTTTGATTTTTTTTAAATGCTTTTAAACTTTCACACTAAATTTTGCACTTATTGTCTTTTTCTATTGTTTTAAGCTTGTATTTTTGTAATTATTTAACGTTTTTATCTTATTGCGCACTACTCCGTTAAAAATATTTTAAAGTATTAAAGTAACCAATAGATCCAAAAAAGTTGTATTCAATAATCAGTAATGGCAATTCAGCGTTTTTTAACTTTATAATAGGATTAATAATATACAGTTTTTTTTAGTATTTATGCTCGTAAAAAATATACGCTCATATTTTTAATAATTATAATACGTTTATTAGGGGCCTATTTGACAATTATTCCATAGACATCTGTCGTCCAAGACGGTTTGCCTTTCTTTTTCAATAGAAAGCACAAAAAATTTGTAAAAGAAAAAATATTCAAGCATTATGCATACCAGATAGTGGTTTAACAATAATTTTATTAATTGCTAAAGTTAAAGGTATAACGGAGAAGAAATTGTTAAAAGTTATTAGTTTTTAATACATTTTATTTTAAACAAAGGTTACCTTCATGTTTTAGAAACCGACTATTTTGTCAAACCTTTTTTTATTCTGAATTTTTATAAAGTTTAATGGTGCACCCTGTTGAAATATAAATAATGCAATCAAGGTCAAACCGTACAAGGTAGTAGGATAACTATTACAAACACAACACCAAATCACACTTTTACATCGTAAATCTGACACAATTAACTGATAAAAAGTAAAGACACAAAAACAGGCGAACATAAGTATGCAGCCATGGAACAAATACCTTACAAGGTATAGCCACTACGTTCACAGCTACAACAAACATGATACCATGTTTATGAAAAAAACTCCGTCTATAATCTAAAGAAAATATACTGTTTAGCGCGTGAGCAAAAAATAGTCAACTGTTGAAACGCAATTTAAATTGTGCCATATATGCAGATTTTAATTTCTTCCTATGTAAACTTAAAGATGCTCATCTAAATTCATGCTACTACCTTGTGAAGATGTACCTTAAATTCAACCAAAAAAATCAGCTGTTTGCGAAAGAAACATACATAAAAGTAAAAGTGGCACAATTACAACAAGGCAAACTTATATTAGAAGTTAAAAATCACTTAAATTAAATGAACTAAGCTTGCGTACGGCGGCAACAAAAATTTTAAGAATCATTTAATTAGTTGTTACAAAAACTATCTCTTACTGCAAAAGCATAAAAAAACACAACAATAAATAGCTGCGCGATTCCTTATTTGGCTCACGAAACATTAAAAACATTAGTAAGGAACTGATTATACTTATATGATTTGTGTGACCTGAGAATCCGTAGTCCATTTTAAGGTATTTTATTTATATAATAGTACGTTTCCATCTACGTGATTTGTGCCAAGGCATTTAATTTGCTTAAATTAAGTAATTTGCTACATGATTTCCCATATATTTTTTATATGAGCAAATCATCTCAAATGACTTGATTTGCTCAAGATTATGTCGAAATTTGTCTGTGCAACACTGCGCGGAGGCTTTTATTACAAATGCAACTTTGGGATATCCATTATTAGTGACTTACAAATGACAGTAACGGAAACGTACTATAAACGTTTTTCGTATCCACAATTATATACAATATACAAAGCATTTAAACTAAGATATATGACGCATGATATTAAAGAAAATCGAAGATATTATTTAAACGTCATTCAATTAATTCATTGTTTTATCGTACATATTTCAAAGAAAAGAAAATATAGAAGTGTTCAAAATAGTTAAATAATCAAACAGAACACCGACATAATTTTTTTCCCATACAATTTGACGTAAAATTATGCTGCCAAATTAGGTTATAAAATGGAATCTGAAAATGCCAAATTTATTATAATCAGCTGGGTGTTTGTTATTACCTGGTTGAGTTTACCCTATTCACACTATATTTAAATGTATCTACCTATTTTGCACCAAAAATATGCCTGCATGTATTTTGGTTATTGTGACTTCAATAAAATAAAGTTAAGTTGTCATCACTGTTTTCTATTTAATTACATATGATACCGGTTATTTATAGTTGAAGAACACAACACTCGTGTTTTTTTTTTTTTTGTTTATTGTTTTAATGAAAAAAACAACAAAGTTTATTGTAATATTAAAGTAATAAATTGAAAACAAGTAATGCACTATATTCGGCTGTGCTAAATCTTTTATACCCTCCACAACGTGTAGGGGCCTAATTTTTTAAATTTTGTACGGAACCCCCTTGGTAATTGAGATAGGGGGTGAATATGTTCTACGAAAATGTTTGCAAAAAAAATGAAATGGGGTCAGTCCTGCATTTGACCTATCCACGGGCACCCTTAAAGCTGTAGGGTGGCATTTATTACAATTTCCGGAACTTTGTATGGGTGGCCCCTTTGGCGATGGTATGTTCTAGGAATATGTTTTAGACGGAAAACTAATCGAGGTCTGTGATACATTTTATTCCTCTAGGGGCAACTCCTGGTAAGTTGTAGGGATTTTTTACCCTATTTTTTCAAATTTTGTTAGCCAGTTATTGGGCAATTCTGATCGATTTATATGATGATTTTTCGCAGATATTTCTGATAGTTTTATACCACTTACGGGCTTCAACCATAGCACGGACTGACGTTCCTGTCTATAAGGATCAAGAAAATATATACTTTAAGGGGTTGCAGATGGATATCAAAGAGTTAACAAGCGGAATAACATATACTTATGTGAAGTACATCAAAAGATAAATTTGCTCAGTAATAAAAATGTTGCAAGTAAAAAAAAAGGTCCAAATTAGCTTTTGAAAATTTTAAGTTAATTTTTTAGATGTTTAGGTGTAAAAATTGTTTTGAATATTAAAGTGAAATAAGATTAAAATGAATTTTAAAAATAGGGAGAAAATATCTACTTAACTATCAGATAAGAAATAACTCATTATTTAACAACTTCTAAATAATGCAGACGGTATGTAATAGTCATTGAAAAGTAAGTTGTTCGGCAATGACTAATCGCCACCAAGTTTTTGCTGGGTACTAATGTTAATTTTATTGTAAAAAAAGAGAATAAATAAATTTTTAAATAAAACGAGTGCTGTTAAAAAGTATTTTTTATAATTTTCACGTTGCCAAGCCAACAATATTATTTGATTGGATCCATACTTTGGATTTTGTTAGAGATTTTACCATTTCAAATGTTGAGCTCCATCTGGTAGAGTTATCTTAAATAGGCAATGGACCACTTTTTGCTTCTCGCATTTTCTTACGAATAAATTTAGCATTTTCTTTGCAGGTGTTAACTTCAGTCTTTAATAACTTTATAACATCCCATACTGCTAATTGCAAAGTATGCGCAGCGCAATGTACGACTGATAAAAATTCAGAAATGACATTGTCATAAATTTCATCACTAAAGTTGTCATCATTTTCGTAGTATTCTTGCAAAAGCTTCGATGTTTTTATAACGTTTGCTCCATTATTTGTTGTTACCGAAGTTTATTCGGTTAAAATTATGTTAAATTTTTTAAAAATGCACAAAACTTGTTTTAAATAATAAGAGTGATTACGTTCTAACAATTCAACCATTCCAATTGTATAAATAATTATTTTAAAATTCTTATTGATGAATTGAATATTAACTCCCATTATACTTCTATCCATTCTACTCGCTAAGTCCAATTTTAAACATACGTACATATATACTTTTTACTCACCGCTGATTTAATTTCAAAACAAACGAATTCGCCATTTCATTTACTGCTACGCCAATCGATTTAGAATTGTATTTTACACTAACTCCATCCATCCACTGTTGCAATAGATTCTAAAACGCATCATTATCAAAAGTGCGAAATGTTCATTTCAGTTACAGTTTTTATAATACATTTTGCGTACTCATCTTTCTGTATTTTTAATGTAACGGCTTGAAGTTTTCTTTTTCTTGCAGTTGAGTGCAAAGGTATGGTTTCATCTTCTAATATAAGTTGATTGTGTATTGTAGAGTAATGACGCTTTATGTTACCCATATGGGCTTAAAGTGCGTTATTGCATATTAATCATTTTCCAGATCCAATTCCGTCCAGCAAAATGTACAATTCTACATAATATCGCTTTCAACGTCCCATTAAACTAATACTTTAATGCATCTATTGAAAAATTTTTTATCACAATTAAAATGTACAAATAAAAAACGTTTTTTTTTTAAGTTTTTTTTTCAAGAAAATACACTACTACTGTTCAAAGAGTACTGATGATAAAACTGCGTAGCTGCTTTCGAAAATGCATTCTACTCGACTAGTATCGGTAGAAAAATCTGCTTAAAAAAACAGCATATAAAGTTTGGTAACTAGAAAATTCATTGTTTGGGGCAACTCAAACAAAAACAAGTAAGAGTGCTATATTCGGCTGTGCCGAATCTTACATACCCTTCACATTGGCCTTCTAAATCCCAAACTTTTTTTATTTTTATAAATTTTTTTACTCATGAAATATTTCATATTTTTAAATAGGGGTCGGTGTCATTTTTTAACGCTCCATGGATGACAACGGGGAAGTTGTAGGGGTTTTTATCCTAATTTTTTCAAATTTTGTATGGCAACCCCTTTAGAAGGTGGAGATAGGGGGTAAGTATATTCTAGGAATATGTTTGGGAGGGGAACCTAATGGGGGTCAGTGATACATTTTATTCCTCTAGCGGCTACTCCGGGGAAGTTGTAGCCTTTTTTACCTTATTTTTTAAAATTTTGTGTGGCAACCATGTTAGGAGCTGGAAATAGAGGATCAGTATGCTCCACAAAAATGTTTGGGTGGATAAACTAATTGGGGTCGGTCGTACACTTTATTACTCTTAGGCCGACTCTGAAGAAGTTGTGGGCATTTGCATATCATTTTTGTAAATTTTGTATGGCAACCCCCTTAAGGCGTGCAGATAGGGGGTTGGTATGTTCTAGGTAAATGTGTGTGGTGAAGAAACTAATGGGGGTCGGTCTTACACTTTATTGCTTTAAGGCCGACTCTGAAGAAGTTGTGGGCATTTTCATATCATTTTTGTAAATTTTGCATGGCAACCCCTTTTGGGTGGGGAGATAGCGAGTAAGTATGTGCTAGGAATATGTTTGGGAGGGGAAACTAATGGGGGTCTGTCATACACTTTATTTCTCTAAGGCCAACTCTGAAGAAGTTTGGGGCATTTTCATATAATTTTTGTATGGCAACCCCCTTAGGGCGTGGAGATAGGGGGTTAGTATGTTCTAGGAATATGTTTGGAAGAAGAAACTAATGGGGGTCGATCGTACACTTTAATGCTCTAAGGCTAACTCTGAAGAAGTTGTGGGCATTTGCATACCATTTTTGTAAATTTTGTATGGCAACCCCCTTAGGGCGCGGAGATAGGGGGTAAGCATGTTCTAGGAATATGTTTGGGAGAAAAAATTAATGGGTATCGGTCGTACACTTTATTGCTCTAAGGCCAACTCTGAAGAAGTTGTGCGCATTTTCATATTATTTTCGTAAATTTTGTATGGCAACCCCCTTAGGGCGTGGAGATAGGGGGTAAGTATATTTTAGAAATATGTTTGGGAGGGCAAACTACTGGGGTCTGTCTTAGACTTTATTGCTCTTAGGCCAACTTTGAAGAAGTGGTGGGCATTTTTACATCATTTTTGTAAATGTTGTATTGCAACCCTCTTAGGTCGTGGTGATAGGGGGTAAGTATGCTCTAGGAATACGTTTGGGAGGAAAAACTAATGGGGGTCTGTGATACATTTTTTTTCCTCTAGGGGCGACTCCGGGTAAGTTGTAGCGGTTTTTACCTTATTTTTAAAAATTTTGTATGGCAACCATGTTAGGGGCTGGAGATAGAGAGTAAGTATGTTCCACAAAAATGTTTGGATGGATAAAATAATTCGAGTCGGTCTTAAATTTTACCTTTGTAGGAGAAACCTGGAAGCCGTAGGAGCGATTTTAAAAATGTTTAAATTAAGATCTGTATGGCAACCCTGTTATATGTATGAACACTAATACTAATAAAATTTTCGTTTTGGGTGTGTTTCAATAATATCAACATAACTGTTTTTGTTTTATTTTTGTTGTTTTTTTATTATTACATGCAAAAGTATGTTCTTTGTTGTTGTTGTAGACTCAAAAAAAAACGAGGTAGTCTTGGTTTTTTGCTTATATCTCGGTCATTTACCGGGTGATTTTGCTGAATTTCAATACCTATTTTCTCGCGACTATCTGTGACAGTTTGATACCACATTCGGGTCTATGCGATATCGGGGGGCTTCAGAAAGTTGATTTCAACCATAACACGGGCAGACGGGCATCGCTAAATCGGCTTCCCTATATATAAGGATCCAGAATATATATACTTAATGGGGTCCCAAATGGATAATAAAGGAATTACAAACGGAATGACAAACTTATATATACCCTTATCACTTATGTGAAGGGTATAAAAATAGTTTTACCAAATTTTACAACTCTGTAAGGGGTGGCGAAGTTATTTTACTATAGACCAGGGTACACTAATACAGGTAATATCATGTCGAATTCAAAAAATTCGCCCTCTGCATTTCCTCTTTGTGTTTGATGAAGTAAATGTCAAAAAAAAATTTAATTTCAAACAAAATTAAATCTGACAATCACTTTCACAAAATTTCAAGACGAATTCCTCATCAGCTGGATTCTTAACACTACCTGTATAAGTGTACCCTGCTATAGACTTATGCTTTTTGTTAAAAAAAATTATTCAAATAATTTTTATGTTTAAATTTTGTGATAGAAATATATTTTTAAACTTACATATGCTTAAATTAATAACACCAAACTTACACAATTAAATTTTTAATGAAAAATATTAAAATTTTCATCGTGTAAGTCTAGCATAAGCTTGTTTTTTTAAGCTTAAGGTCTTTTTATACATTTATTTGTTTTTTTTACATTTTTTTTAATATTTCGCCATTCCGTTGTGTGGCATCATCAGGAAGTTTTTATTAAAGATTAATAATCGTTATTATGGTTTCAAAATCAGCTTTTAATATTTTTGTAAACTGTTTAAAAATTACAATAATATCATTAATTTTTTTTTAATTTTTGTTTGAATATTTCTTCACCCAGGTTTTTCAATTAAAAATTTGTATTTTCTCGGGGTTTTCTTTAATATATATTGGAAAAATTTTATTTGATTTTGTTGTAAATAAATAATAAACGCACGCACAGTTTTAATTATATGTGTTTTATTTAACAGATTGCTCAAGACTAAAAAGAATATGATATCAGTTATTTCAAATACAATGTCGAGAACAAAAAAAAAGAAAAAGAAAAACGTCAAAATATAGAAGTCAATAAAAAAAGAGAGTTGCCAATGATTCGAGATACTCCGGTAATTCCAACACCTCCCCTCGAAGTATAGAGAATGAGAAATTTAACGATCTCTGATTTTAATAACACCCAACGCTGCTATACATTTTTGATGCTTGTCCATGCATAAACCTTTTGTTAGGACATCTGCTGGCATTTCGTCAGTGGGCTGATATTATAAAGTGATATCACCATCTTGTTGTCTCTGCCTTATGAAATGATGCCGCACGTCTATATGCTTCGTACGTGAGTGGAAACCAAAATTTGCTGCCAGTTTCTGTGCACTTTGGCTGTCAATATATATTCGTACAGCGTCACACTTCAAACCGATCTCACGTAAAAGTTCCCTAAGGTAAAGGGCCTCTTTGGTAGCCTCTGATATAGCAAAATACTCAGATTCGGTACTGGACAAGGAAACAGTTTTCTGTTTACGGGCTTTCCAACTTATAGCCGCACCGGCCAGTACAAGAGCATGTTCTGTCCGTCATGTTGGCACCCCAATCTGCGTCCACCGCGCCAAATAGTGGGCTGTTATCCTGTTTATACAAAAGACCGTGATATAAAGAACTTTTCAAGTATCGCAAAATACGTTAAGCCGCTTGCCAATGTGCAACGTTGAAATTTGTTTTAAATTGACTCAAAAAATTTACAGCAAACGCTATATCTGGACGTGTATTAACGGCAAAATACATGAGGGCTCCTATAAGATTCTGATATGGGTATTGTTTCATTAAATGTTCATCCGGCTCTCTAGGTTTCTCCAGTTTACAACTCGCTACCATTGGAGTCTGAACTGGCTTACAGTCATTCATATTAAATCTTTCCAAAATAGTTTTTATATACTCACATTGATGTAAAAATATCTCATGTTGTTTAATATTTTGCCCAAACTCAATTCCCAAGCACATTTTTACTGGGCCAAGATCCTTCATCTCAAATGAATCAGCAAGAGATTTTATAATGTTGTTCACCCATGCCTTGTTATTTGACGCAATAAGTAGGTCGTCGACATATACTGTCACAAAAATTATATTTTCACCATCATTCATAAAGAATAGACATGGTTCATGTTCAGATGGTTTTAGGTTTAGTTGTTGCAATTTAGCTGTCAGCTTTTGATACCATTTAAGACCAGACTGACGCAGACCGTATAACGCTTTTTGTATTTTGCACACTGGATTCTTACAAGACTTCAAAGCATTTAGCCACTTTGCTGCTACTGACTTTACTTGCTGAGATTTTACTTCAGATGACCCAATCATTTTACCAGATTTTGATTTCTCCAATGTTGTAGATAAGTTTTCTGGAATTTCCATGAAAACATCTTCACCTAATTCACCATTTAGATAAGCGGTAACCACATCCATTTGGTGAATTTCAAGGTCCATTTTGGTAGCTGGTGCAGACAACTGTCTTACTGAAGTTGATCGTACTACTGGCGAGTAGGTATCTGAAAAATCCTCCACTGGACGCTGTGAGCAACCCTTTGCTACCAATCGCACCTTTCTCTTACCGTCATCCTTTGTACGAAATACGAACCTGTTACCAATTATTTTTCTGTTGTTTGGTTGCTCGACGATATCCCAGGTTTTATTCAACAATTGTGCAACATACTCGTCTTCGATAGCCATGATCCAAGATTTATCTCCACTTTGCATCACATCATCAATTGTAGTTGGATTTTCAGGAAACACCAGATTGCAGTCCTCAAAGCCTTCGAAATCCGAGTCATCATCACTGACCTCATTTTCCTCCAAAGGAGGTGATGCACTATCCAATGGCCTTTCCAAAACGTTGTCATCATTCTCAAGTTGGCTTTCCATGATGTTTTCATATTCGTCTTTAAAATACATACCTTCCAAAATTTTAACGTCACGGCTAATTATTACATAACGTTTACGTGGAGACCATAGTCGATAAGCCTTAGCCAAATTTGAATAACCCACTAGTACGCATGACTCAGATTTTGAGTCAAATTTGTCTTTAGTGCCACCTTTATTTAAAACGTAAGCTTTTGAACCAAACACATTTATATGTTTCACTGATGGTGTTTTACCATACCATTTTTTGTATGGAATCTCTCCATTTAAAGTTCTTGTTGAACACCGGTTCCTAATGTAGCAGGCGTTGTTAATGGCCTCAGCCCAAAAGTTTGGTGGAGCACCTGCGTGCTTTAACATGCATCTAGCCATTTCCAGGAGCGTTCGATTTTTACGTTCGGATACACCGTTCTGCTGTGGAGTATGGGGAGCACTCAATCGTCTACGAATACCGCATTCTTCCATATATTTATCGAAATCATTGTTACAGTATTCGCGACCGTTATCCGATTGGATCATTTTCAGTTTCTTACCGGTCGACGTCTCTGCAGCTGTTTTAAACTTTTTAAATGCACTCAATACATCAGACTTTTTTCTATTTACATAAACTTCAAAATAACGGGAAAAGTCGTCAATAAAGGTTACGAAATATTTCGCACAGGAATGTGAAGTAACCCTCATTGGCCCACAAACGTCGCTATGGACAATCTGTAATACATCTGTGGTACGTTTGCAGCTACTTTTTGTAAACGGTTGTCGAAATTGTTTTTCGCTTATACAGATTTCGCAAGGGGGCATTTTTTCGTTTGGGCTTATATTCATGCCGTGAACTAATTTACCCTCAACCATATTTTTCAAATCTTGTTGATTTACGTGCCCCATTCTGTTGTGCCACTCAGCAATATTTTCCTTTTTGACATTAGCTGCTGCTGCAAAAATTTTACTGTTTTCCAAATAGTACAGATTGCCGATACGATTAGCTGTATACAATGTTTTTCCTTTTTCAGTTATTTTCGCTTCATTTTTATCAAAATAAACCTTATAATCTTTGTCGGTTATTTTGGAAATTGAAAGCAAGTTTGCTCTCAAGTCTTGAACGTAAAAAACTTCTTCTACGTTTATACGTTTTTGTTTGCGGTCATGTGGGCAGTACTACCACTGTCAAGGCACCAATACTGATTTTCGCTTAAAGCTGTCATTGCAGTCTCTACCGTGCTATACATTGTTTTTTCAACAACATGACAGGCGTTTGCCTGTTTCGCTTTGCAATTTTTTGAAAAATGTCCAGCCTTGCCACACTTAAAACAGACGAAGCTTTTCTTTTCATTTGTGTGCCCGCTTGTATCAGCCTTAGTGTATTTGTTGTAATAATTCTGTTTTTTATGCTTTACAAATAATGCGTTTTGTTCTGGTCTGTCATTCTTTGCTTTTCGGGCCTGATCTTCCTCCAATATTTTAACTCTTAAAAATGATGGATTTGGTAACTCATCTCTGGTTTCCAATGCGCAACGAAATGTCTCGTAAGACTCCGGCAGACTATACAACAATAAAATAGCCAGTAAATCATCATCAACAGCAACATTAATTTCCTTTAATTTAGAAACAGCATCGAAAAAATCGTTCAAATGATCTCGAACATTGCCACCGTCCTTCATGCGTGCCAGTGCAACTCGCTTTAAAAGGGTAGTTTTGCGAGCTGGTACCTTAGATTGAAATGTTGATTCCAATTTTCCCCACATTTCCTTTGATGTGGTACATTCTGAAATGAGTCCTAATTCTGACGGTGTCACTGATAACATTATGTCGGCACCAGCTTTCTGGTCAAATTCGCACCATTTTAAGTGATCTCCCGCCTCATTCGTGGGAGGGATTGGTTTTGTTCCACTGACATAAGCCTAAAGATCATTTTTTATGAGTGGCCCTCATTTGTAACTTCCGTGTATCATAGTTATCTGCGCTAAGAGGTTGTATACGGACAACCGCACCCGACATTTTTTTTTTTTTTAGTCTACTGTTTATTTTAAAATTAACTTTAATTTATTTTATTCGCGCAGCTTTTTCATCTGGTCCCATAACCTGTTGTAAATAAATAATAGCGCACGCACAGTTTTAATTATATGTGTTTTATTTAACAGATTGTTCAAGACTAAAAAGAATATGATATCAGGGGCCAAATTACGGCATCCGTGATCGAGTAAAATTGTTCGTAATATTTGCTTTTGAGATTACCGCATTCGTTATCGAGTAAGAGCTATCGTAATTTCTGATGATAGCATTCGTTAACGAGTACGCTATCGAGTGCTGGCTAACAAAAAGTTGTTCGTGAGGTAAACAGCATTCGAAATTTATTTTATGATCAACAATAGGCAGTGAAGGTAGACAAAATGTAAGTTTTTATACAAATTTTAGTTGAAGCTATAAATAAATAAATAAAATAAACATTTTAGGACCAATATTAACAAAATAAATGGGAAGCAAAAGGATATAATGGCTTAATTTATGGTTGATCATCCTAACTTGGCCAAAAATAAATTACCAAACATATGTTAATTTTAAGATGGTTTTTTCAACCCAAAATAAGTGCCGTCTATACAACCATACACTAAGAAATAAAGAAAATGTTACATAAAGCTAGCATTATATTGCGATTTTATATTTACCGCCAGGGAGTTTAAATTTCTGCATGAACTCTTCCGAGCATAAAGCAAAACGCTTAAAAACAATATAACAGCAATATTTTGTGTTTCCTTTTTTAACAAAGTTGTAATTTTTTACTAACACATATTTTCATTCAATTACAATGCAAAAAAAATCTATTACATTTCATTTTAATTTCGATACGTGAGCTATCGAATGCGGTAATCCATTCATTCGATACGTGACGAAATTTCATTCGATACGAAAGTCTACTCGTTCACGAGTGTCGTAATTTGGCCCCAGTTATTTCAAATACAATGTCGAGAACAAAAGAAAGAAAAACGTGAAAATAAAGAAGTCAGTAAAAAAAGAGAGTTGCCAATGATTCGAAATACTTCGCCCATTCCAACAGATTTTTTGATATTCAAACAAAGAAAGTTCAAATTTTTTAAGATTGATTTTGTTTGAATTTCTTAAATTTAAACGTTTTGTTCACAAATAACAATGAAATTCGTTTCAAACTTTTAAAAGGATTTTTTAGTCTTAACAGTTGATTCCAGAGTTGTTTAGCAATATTTGTTTTTGTCTTAAACTGAAAATATTAGCCTTTCTTTTATTGGTGTTACTTCGAAAGCATTGCGTTTAGGCTATAGAAAAAAGTAGTCCCAAACAAAGAAAAAGAGTTTTTAGCAACCATAATTTGTGACAAATGGTTATTACCTCAGCAAGGGAAGTATTGCTCTTATATTTCCTTTTTTATTTCAATACAGATACTCAACCTTTTTTAATACCCCTTAATGTGTAGGTTTAATAACTCAACTGAATAAGTTTTTTCTTTTGCTTTAATTTAATTTTACTTTGGACGTATTTTAATTATTTAAAAAAAATATTTAAAATATTATAAAAAATAAAATAAAACCTAACTAAATAAAAACTTTGAAAAGTAAATGAGTTTTTACTTAAATATTTTATTACTTTAATTATATTTAATTTTCCCTCAAAAAAAAATTACAAAATAAAATCTTAGAAAATAAACCAACTTTTTCATATAATTATTAATTTCTTTCAAACTCAAAAGAGTTAAATATGAGTATATACTTTACTTAAATTAACATAATAAAAAAATAGCACACAAAAAAATTAAGTCATCGAAAAATTCGAAATTACAATGAACCTTAAAAATACTAATTGCTTTTTCGTTTAGTGTGTAAGATGTGCATAATTTACGCATACGGATAGTTTAATATATGTTTGAATTTTCTTAAATAATGACACTGTAATTCGGTGTGAGTCTATAAAAATTCAATTTTACAACAACAAAACGCATATTCTCACCCTACAATTTATACACGTTTTAGCGATTGTTATTTGCACATAAGTTGTTTGAAATCAATGCTTATTTTAAATGATAATGATATTTTACTTTATTAATGTTTCCTAAAAATCATACACACACACACTGTAGCTGTTTTAAAACAGAAAAAAAGACATATTACAGTTTGTGTAATGTATGTAATTTTTTTTTCATATTTTTATTATTGAATCTTCGCCTTTGACGAACTAACAATACGTATTCAAATCTTAAAACTATTTAATTTTTATAAGACCAGCCAGTGCCAGACTAAAATTCAAGTTCTCAAAATAAAATTAATTAATTCAGTAGTTTCATTTAAGTGCAATAGCATCCCTTCTTTTGAGACGAGTGTGTCCATTATGTTGCAAAATGTTTCGAGCGAGCGGATTTGGAGTGTTTCCAGCTTGTTTAAATACATGTCCACATAATTAAAAATTTCGCATTTAACTAGTGGAACTTGCAGATTTTTGTAAATGTTGCTGTTTTTAATGTACCAAGGAGCACCAGTTATCATTCTTAGGATTTTATTTTGACGGCGTTGAATTTTTTTCAATGTTGGAGGCGGAAGCAGTGCCCCATAATTGTATCCCGTAGCACCAAATTGGTTTCAAAATTGAGTTGTAAAGTAAAAGTTTACAATCAAGACGTAGCACAGAGTTTCTACCGATTAGCCAGTGGATTTGGGCCGCTCTAAGTTTCATCTGAGCAACTTCGCATCTATATGTGACTTCCATGTGAGGCGGCGATCCAGGTGAATGCTAAGATATTTCGTCTCAATTTGTTGAGGCACCGTATGGTTGTTAATAAGAATTGGGGGGCACGTTTCCTTGCGTGACGTAAAAGTAACGTGGGTGCATTTTTGTTCATTTATTTTTATTCCCCACAACTTTGCCCATTTTTCTACTAGGGATACTTGATGTTGAAGTTGTTTTGAGGCCTCTTTAGGGTCTTTATGAATACTGAGAAAGGCGGTATCATCAGCAAATGTCGACGTATGAGTAAGATTGTCTGTGGGCATATCTGCTGTGTAAAGCAAGTACAGAATTGGATCTAGTATACTCCCTTGAGGTACACCAGCCCCTATTGGTTGAGAAGAACTTATTTGGTTTCACTCTTTAATAACAAATTGTCGGCCGGTTATGTATTTTTCTAAAAGGTTAAAAATATTAGATGGAAGGCTGAGCTTTAATTTGTTTAACATGCCTTCATGCCATACTTTGTCGAACGCTTGAGAGACATCTATGAATGTATATATGTCTCAAATATTGTCATTGCAAAGAGTTTTAACAACAATAGTAGAGAGAATAAAAATAAAAAAACAGAGAGCAGGTTGTAATGTTATGATGATCATAGCTGAATTTCGGTATGTGGTCCATAAAACGTATCCTTGTAAGTAGCAGTGATGATTCAAGTTCACATGCAGCCATACTATCTTTGTTTAACTGAATTTATGTTGTTTTGCATATTATAAAGCGTTTGCATCAGTCCAAACCTGGGTAATTTTTCTGTGTATCATTACAAGTATTAATTGATAATTCAATTTATTAATTGTTGATCTATCTTTAACTCTACTGGCTGTAGTGTTGAAATTTGAGCTCTATCGTGTCTTCCTTATTCTTAATGATGTCATGAGTTTCCTTTTTAAATTAAAATTTTTTTGGTCTGCAGTATTTAGTAGACGATGGTGTTTGATTCTTCTAAATACACTTTGTTTGCATTGTGCTGGGCGAAAGCTCTGAGCCTTCTTAGTTCTTTATTGATCGCAATCGCACAAGTGACAATATGAACATATATGTGTCCCAAATATCTTCACATAAAAATTGTTTATTTAGTTTTTTTTCAGAAGATCAATGCTATCCCCATTTACAAAAAAAGATTAAATTGCAGTTTCCATGTTTTTTCAACCCACGATTGTAGCACTGGAGTAGAAGTTCATACTGGACTAGCAGAAAGGACTTTTTCAATGATATCCATTTTCGTTAATTGTTTTTCTGATCGCAATTTGTAAAGAAAACTATCTTTAATGTTTTAACATCTGATTTCTTAATTGATATTCTTTCGTTTTCTCCTATTAGATCTATTGCTACAGTTATCTAGCGATTTTTGTGGTCTTCCACCACTGCCTTTATGTGTGGTTTCTGAAATGACCTGGATACGAAGGTTACCTTGTAACCAATTCGCAAAGCGCTTGTAAAATTTTCTTTTACTCCAGTCAACTTTCTTGTAGCATACTTTAAATTTTTGATAAAATCAGATACCTTGTGTTTTAATGTTGTAAGCAGTTAAGTTCAATTTGCTTTAAATATGGTTGAAAACATTTTCTTCGTTTTTGTTTTTAAAATATTCTTGAGTCAATAAGTCTAAGCTGAAGATCTTCATATTTCAATTAAGCTAAAAACAATGTATTTATCCACCTTTTTAAATCGAATACTTTCACGAAACTAAAATTTCTTTCCAAAATAATGTCCTTATATACAGCTGGTTCAGATGTGAACATGGTTTTTGGGATTTTCCTAATGATCGTTGAACATCAAGAAAAACCCGCACTCAAAAATGTGTGTACTATTGGAAAGAACTACCCTTAAAATTGCTATTGTTTAGTATTTAAGGATAATTGTCTGGTTTATAATAAAAGAGTATCTTATAAATATTCAGCAAGAACGCTTGTGTATTTTATTTCTGCAAGTCCTTAAACTCCCTCGTCCTCTTTCTCTCTCATCACGTTTTGCTACCTACAATTTGTATTTATGGCAGTGAACGCGATGTTAAAGTGGAATGGCATTTACCTGGTTTTTAAGGTTTCGATATTTTGGTTTCGATATTTTGGCCTTTTTAACTTTAAATTTTACAAATATACGGCGGTTTCAAGCTTATTATAATGCGCCTACAGAGCGCACAAATACTATTTCTTAAAAACAACAGTTTACCTAACATAATAAAAAAAACTCGCAGCCCATTATCGACAATCATTTTCAAAGAATAATAATTAATTTGAGATCAAATAATTTAATTTTTTTATTTCTAAACTAACATAAATTCATTGCCTTTGGCAGCATGCCACGCCCACTACTGCGTATATTTTTACAAAAAATTTTTACTACCTTCTTGAGGGCGTAAAAATTTTAGAAATATTTGTAAAAGAAATACAGGTTTTGGCCAATGAAAAACGATTCAAAGCCACTGTTCGGTGCCAACCTCCCTCTGCACCCATTATTATTACTGTTTGAAATATTCGTATTTAAAAATATAACTTTTCCACCAGACACCCTGTATTTCATATTATAATTAATCGGCCAAAATTATGTTATACTAGACTTACAAGATAAAAGTTTTCTTGAAATTACTTCAATGAAAATTTTTGTTTGTAGGCAAAAAAGGGGGAAGAAAAGCCCACTTTTCTACGCCCCTTGTCTAGAAACATAAAATTTAATGAAAGTAATTTTATGATATAGATATTTTTACAATTTTTAATTTTGCTAGAAAGACGATGTTTTGAGCTTTTCTGCAATTTAATTTTATTGACATCCGGTAAACAGTTGTGGAGAAATTTCAGGTCAAATTTGAACTTTTGATGTGTTTAATATGAAAATACTGTTGACTGAAATTGAAATCTAAGGTATTTTTTTACTAAAAAAAATTGTATTCTTTTTATTTCACTGTATTTAAGACTTTTAAGTTCACTTTACCGCAAAATTACATTGTAGTATCTCTATCCATGCACTAAATGTAAAAAACACTACAAGTTCAAATTGACCTTAGATTTCTCAGCAATTGCTTAGTCCTTAAAAAAAGTAAAACTGAGAAACGGAAGCAAAACAAAGACTTAAATTAATAAAACTGAGAGGTTGTATTAACTAAGTTGGCATAGTTAATATCATTTTATATGAAAGTAAAAAAAGAGTAAAACTTAAATAATTGTATATGACATAAAACATAAAAGTTTATTTGAACGTATATTTTTTATATTTATTTTGCTGTCAATTAAAAATATTTTGAATATGAACATATTAAATTTTGTTTAAAATATTACTAAATACATTTTCTAATTTTACTTTAAACAAAAACTAGCTAAAATTAAAAAGCATTAAAAGGTAGTTTGAAACGCTATAACCAAGTAAGCAAATACAGTAACAAATTTATAAAAAAAAAGAATATTGAAATAACCTATTGTAATAACGGTATTTAAAGAAAATATATACAAATAATAAAATATGGAAGATTGTAAAAAAAATTGTAACTAAACTAAAAGAAATTGAGGGAATTTAAAAAAGAATCCAAAAGAAAATATACTGTGACAGCATTTGTTAGTGAATTAGAACAAGTAGAGAAGCTGAAAAGGGACTTGAACGAAGTTCAATTGCGACTGGAAGATAAAGAAGAGTCGATATTAATAAATTTGAAATTCAACAATATTTATAAAATTATAGTTGAATATTTATAGGGTTTGTTGTAGGTTAAGTTTGTCTTTATGTATTTTATTGGTTCTTACACCAAATCATCAGTAGACTTTAACCAAATTCTTAAAAAACCTCACGAATATTTTCTGCCTTTAACCTTAATTACTCTTTGAGAATCACTTTAAACAAACCAAAACGTTCAAGAGTTTTTTTAAAACCCAACAAACTTTTATTCGCCATGAGCTATTTTGATTTTCTATTTTTTTGCCTTTTACATTTGAAAAACTATTGGTTATCACTAAATGTATTATAAAGGCTACTGGAAACAAAACTTTGTTGCATTACAACAATTTTATTCAGGAATTGATCCCAATTTTCTTTGTTTATTTATAGGGTTAAGTTTGTCTATATGCATTTTATTGGTTCTTCACCAAATCATAAGTAGACTTTAACCAAATTCGAAAAAAAACCTCAAGATTATTTTCTGCCTTTATATAACGACCTCAATAAACTTATTGAGAATTACTCTAAACCCTATAAATAAACAAAGAAAATTGGGATAAATTTCTGAATAACCTTTGGAAATTGTTATTGTAGTTAAATATTTAAACAGCAGTAGCAAAAGCATAAGTACGATGCAGCATTTAATTTAGAAACAATTTCTAAGTCACTCCCAATGTTTACTGGGACAGAGAGGTACTGGAAAGTTTTTAATTACAGCAGAGTTAATAAACAAAACTATCAGACGTGGCCATGGTAGATTTCCTACAATACGTATACCATGGTTAACTAACTTATACTGTAAGAACTTCGATAGGTAGCTACACAAAACCATTCAACTTTGATAGTATAAAACAATTACTCTCCAAGAGATATAAATATACTGCAACAATACCCAAAATACAGACAAAATTAAATGGTCATTATCAAGGAAAATTGTCAGTAGATTCACGAGATATTGTTAATCTTAACAAATTACATATAAATGAATTAGGTAATGCAGCCACAGAGACAGAAAATAATGTAATAATAAATCTAGATAATAAATTAGCGTTGGACATATTCAAAAAGGATATAAACGAATCCTTTAAGACGACACTACGCCGCCAGGACAACAACAGTTCAAGAGGCATTTGATCTTGCACTAGAGTTAGAGAACGACAACAAGCTTAATGACAATTCAATTATGCATATACAGAGACGCGACCAAACAATATTTACAACAGATAAAACAACTTCAAACAACAATTGCAGAACAATGATCAGGGTAAAAATAATACAAACTTTAACAGAAATAACAACAGAAATTTTACCTTTAACAGAAAAATTAACAATAGCAATTATAATAGGATGAAGGGTAGTGTTGCCACCAACGAAATGTTAAATTACACATGGATCATGCCAAAATTACACATATAATTACGAATTATACATGCCTTTTTTTTAAAACGCTTTTTGTTTTAAATTTAATAACCGAGCAAAAACTTACATTGCTTTGAAATTAGTTAAAATCCAAAAACTCTTACTCATTAGTATTTTAACCCATTATTTTAACATGGCGATGACATTAGAGGCAAGTTCTTACCATGCTCGCTTACAAAGAGGGAGTTGAATAATTACTTACCATGCTTTCTGTTGCCCCCAGCTACTCATTTTTTTTCATATATTATTATTGAATCTTCGCTTCTGTGAACTAACAATAAGTATTCAAATCTTAAAACTAAGCGTGTTTAATATTAGTCCAGTCAGTACCAGACCAAAATATAAGTTCTCATAATAAAATTTTTTAATTCCAAAGGTTTCATCTAAGCGCAATAGTATCTATTCTCTTAGACGGGTGTGCCCAATATGCCACTATGCCCACTATACCAAGGAGCACCAGTTATCATTCTTAGAATTTTTTTTTGACGACGTTGAATTTTTTTCTATGTTAAAGGCGGAAGCAGTGCCCCATAGTTGTATACCGTAGCACCAAATCGGTTTTAAAATTGAGTTGTATAGTAAAAGCCTTCAATCCAGATGAAACACAGAGTTTCCACCCAGAAGCCAGTGGATTTGAGCAGCTTTTAGTTTCATATGCGTCAGCTTCGCATCAGTATGAGGCTTCCATGTAATGTCCAGGTGGTCCAGGTGAATACCGAGATATTTTGTTTCGGATCATTGAGGCACCATATGGTTGTTAATAGTGATTGGGGAGCACGTTTCTTTGCGTAAAGTAAAAGTTACGTGGGTACATTTTTGTTCATTTATTTTTATTCCCCACAACTTTGCCCATTTCTCAACTTGGGATACGTGTAATTGCAGTTGTTTCAAAGCCTCTTTAGGGTCTTTATGAGTACTAAGGAAAGCAGTATCATCAGCAAATGTCGACGTGTGTGCAAAACTAATGGTTGGCATATCCGCCGTGTAAAGCAAGTACAAAATTGGACCTAGTGTACGCCCTTGAGGTACACCAGCCCCTTTTGGTTGAGAAGAACTTATTTTATTTCCCTCTTTAATCATAAATTGTCGGCCGTTTATGTATTTTTCTAAAAGGTTGAATATATTAGATGGAAGGTTGAGCTTTAATTTGTTTAACAGGCCTTCATGTCATACTTTGTCGAACGCTTGTGAGACATCGATAAAAAGCGCGGAGCAGTACTGCTTTTCCTCAAAGGCTTTTCTTATAACCTGTACCAACCTGTGATTTCTTCGATGGTACTATGTTGAATTCCAAAGCCGAATGGGTGATTTGGAATGCAGTTGTTGTCATTCAGGATCGGATTCAGCTTGTTTTTTTTAGCAGTTTTTCGAACAATTTTGACATTGTGGGTAACAAACTTATGGGCCTATAAGACTCTACCTTCGAGGGATCTTCGCAAGGCTTAGGAATCATCTTTACTAAGGCAACTTTCCATATAGGAGGGAAATGTTCAAGCCGAATTATTGCGTTAAAAATAAAAAGAATTATTCTTTTAGCTGTGAAATGTAGCTCTAAGAGCATTTTGACAAGTGTTCGGTAAATGTTTATTTTCTAAACCATTTTAGAAACTTGTGTATTCTCATCACATCAGAGGTGTGAAAGATTGGCAGCACTTACAGCGTCTAATGAAGGTGGCTACACTTAATGAAACAATACACAAACAATCAAAATAAAAGCAGATTTTTTTCATGTTGTTTTTGTTAATATTGTTGAACCTAAACCATATGACAACAACCGATTTTGATTTTTTAAACACGGAGAGAATTTCATAATATTTTATTCTACAAAATCTAATTACTTTGTATTACCGTGTAAAGGTACCTTTAGCAATAGCCTTTACAGCCTTTGTAACTCGGAAACGTATTTCTAAAGGACGTGTAGCAACAACTGGCGGTAATTCCCTCACGTCTGTGAGAGAGAGGAGTGAACACGTTTTTGAAATGATTTGCGAACAGATCACATTTTTTTTCGTCATTTCTAGCCCAGGATCCTCTCAGATTACGCAGTGGTGGTTTTGCGATAACGGGTCTTTTAAGACGTCTGGCTGATCGCCATAGGGAATAATTTGTCTGAGGAGTCGCGTCTAGACCTTCGAGGTACTCTTTAAGCGATGACATTCTGTGAACCTCTAGCAAGCTTTTTAATTGTTTTGTACAGTCTTTCAGCTTAGTTTCAAGTTGGGGTGATTGCCATTCTCTTCGGACTCTCCTTTTTTCAGATAAAAGTTTTCCCACATCGTCAGAAAAAATTTTGCTGTACCTGGCCTGACGATAGGTAGAAGACGCATGTTCAACGGCTTTTTTAATGTTTTCATTTAGGACGCTCAGACTATAATCTATGTATGTATCCAAGAGTTTTTAGCGGTTGGTTTTCCGAGCAGTGGGCACAAATATATTTTTTATATTTTAACCAATTTACTCGTTTGGATAAGAAAAAATCAATAGTTGCTATTTGGTGAGGACTACAAATAGTGATTATTGTGGGTGAGTGGTCAGAAGATAAATCCAAGGAGGCTAAAGCATAAATAAGCTCCGGGATATACCATTTGCCACGCCAAAATCTATTACGTCTGGAATTTTATTATTGTCCGTTGGCCAATAGGTTGGTTGTCCAGTTGAAATAACGAAAAGTCCCATTTCCGACACGGAATCATGCAAGACACGACCCCTGGGACTAATTAGGCGGGAGCCCCAGTATGTGTGCTTAACGTTATAGTCTCCAGAAGCTATGAAGCGGGGACCTAAAGACTTGTATAAACTGTTGTACTGATCCTTCGTTATGGAGAATCTCGGTGGACAATAAACTGACAAAATAACTAGGTTAGGGAAAAATTCATCAATGCAGACGTTGTTTGCTTGCATATAACATTCAGATAGGCCACCCAACCATTGGTGCTTAATTCTTGATTAAATTAATATAGCAGAGCCACTACAGGATCTATCCCTGGGATCTTTTGAATCATAAAAATTGTATCCACTAATTTTAAAAGTGCTCCTAGATGTCATATGAGTTCGGAAATCAACATGATGTCAATTTTATGGTGTATTAAAAAATATTCGAGCTCGTTTTTGTGTTGGCGGATGCCGTTTGCGTTCCAGAAACAAACCCTGAGGCAGTTCACGGTCTTGTAAGCATGGCCTGCAGAAGAGCAGACTGCATTTTCTGCATCTCCTGCATCATGCCAGACATTTGCGCCGTTATCTACGTAAATTGTTTGACCATATTGTCAATTGGTTCACTTGTTGGCACTTGTTGTTGTGTGGTTGGTTGGTTTGGCCTTTGTGCATTGAACTGGTTTTACTTTAGTGCGTTGGCGTAAGAAATTTGACTTGCAGTTGGCTGTGCTAACTGGGGAATGTTTGTTGTTGGTATATTTAACGGCTGGCGAGGGGCAGGCACTACATTTGGCTTAGATGAACGCCTAACTAAATCAAAGACAGGACAACCTCTGTAGTTGACAGTGTGATTTCCACCGCAACTGCTGCATTTCTTCACCCTTGGGTCATCTTTTAGTTTGTCGCACTTGGTTGTAACATGCAGATCCCCACATACAACACAAACAGAAGGCAACTTACAGTAAGTTTTTGTGTGGCCATATTCCTGTCAATTTAAGCACTGTACAGGCCCAGATCGCTTATGCGGAACTTCCACTGTAACTCTACGATGCATAATATATCTTAAATCATAAATGGGGTGAGTTTCATTTTTCTTTAATTTGGCATCACCAGGCTCAAGTTCAACTCGGAACAATGGTTTAGGGTATTTTTCCCTGTTTCTCATATTTGTCACAGTTCTGACCTTAAAACCTTCGCTACACAAACTGGTCTTTATCTCCTCCGGGTCAGCATTTGAGTCAATACCTTTTATGACTACCTAAAGGCCTTTTGCGTTTTTTAGCTGGTAAGTGTAAAAGCTTTTTTTAAGTTTTTCAAATACCGACACCGTGGCGCGGTAAGCGTTCTCGTGATTCACTTGAATTTTGGTCTCATATATATTACCACTTTTTATGTTCGACACATAAAAGTTCTTTTCGCCTATCAATGCAACTAAAAATTTAATGAGTTCGATCGAGTTTTTTTCCTTAAATAAATTGGGAGAGGCTTAAAATTTTTTTCCGCAACGGGACCATCATTATCATCTGTTTGCAGAATGGCAAAACGATTTTGCGATGTGGTTGGCCTTTCATCCTCTTTTAGAATTTTTGCAGGTTGACTTACTTCTGCCGACTTCGGGCTTCTTCCCCTTTTAAGAACTGTAACGTATCTGTCCATTCCTACCTGGATCTTAGAAGCACACTGTGTAATTGGGCTTAATGTACCTTTAGCAGTTTTTTGTAAAAACCCAAAGCTTAGTAAAGGTGAGCGCGATGACAAAGGTCCCTCGGTATTTTTTTTATTATTTTCTAAGTTTGTCCCTTTTTCAATACTTTTATTTAGATTAGGTGCATTTGAACTTAAAATTTTTGTAACTATTTTTGGTTTTGCATTTAGATAGCTTTTATTATACTCAGGGTCTCTAATATTTTCATTGCTCACACTAGTGGGGCTTAACACTATGTATGCATTTCTGCTATCAGGCCCACTGTCACTACGGTTATTGTTACTCATTTACCGTTCGATTTTTTTTATTTAGTTTGTTGTTATTTTCTTTTCTCACTAATATGTATATGTATGTATATTAATAGATTCGATTGCCACTTATTACTAATATCACCTATTACCAATATTACACTCGCGTAGACACGTCTGTACACTACGAGATTAAGAATTCATTTGATGTAACTTGGCTAAAACAAACGTATAAAACGTACAGAAACATGATACGCATAGAACGCAGCCACGCATAGAACGTGCGGTATGGACCTCCAGCTAAAGAGTACTGATGATGAAATTGGGTAGCTGGTTTTGAAAATGCATTCTACTCGGCTAGTATCGGTAGAAAAATCTGCTTTTTGAAAATTAAAGTTTCTCTCAACATTAACGGAAAATATTAATTTCTTCTTATAAAAAGAAATTATATGAACTTAAGCCAAACTAAAAAGCTAAAATTTGTATTAAAAACAATAAGTTCAACAATAAATAAAAATTAGCATTCTTTAAATTACTTATTAGCGGGGCTTTATACCATTCTTTTGCGAAAAGGAAAAGTTAAAAGTTTTAACAAAAAATTTTTGGAAATTTTTGCTGTTAACGAATGAAAGGAGAAACATTACCTGAAGAAAAATATTAATGTTAACATTTGGAGAAAGAAGTAATTTTAATTTAAAGAACAGGAAGGTTATGGAAATTCATAGATTCTCATTTTTCTCCCTCGTCTTTACTCACTGAATAGGGCCCCATTAAGCAAATCTCCCGTGGGTGTTGGATATTTAAGTTCGTTGGTAGTAAACTAAAAGCAGTTATTTCAAAAAGAGAGCAATCCTAATATTATAGAACTCAAATAGCATAATGTGTCTGTGTTGGGAAGAATCAGCTACATAATTGATTCTGGTCTTCTATCTAAACTAGATCAGTGGTAAGATCGAATGGACGGAACCATTGAATTAGAAATAAAATTTCCTGAAGTTTTAGTTCCATGATGGTATACCTAACTTAAAAATTTAATAAGTTACGAGATTAAATTTTTCTTGTTGTTATATTACTTTTGTGTTTTTATGTTTATTAATAACTCCATTATGTTTATTAAGCTCCATTTTATCTAAATGTAAGCAATATTAATGTGAAACAAAAGAAAAAAAGACAAACATGCAAATACCATTTACATTTTCTTTAATAACTTGTCTTTTTAATAACATTTCTCTTGCATTTTTTATTTGGTTGATATAATCAGATTTGTTAGTAGTTTTTTTTTTGGTTTACTTAAACACTTTTTTTGTTGGTATTTAACTAGAGCTGGAACTTTTATAAATAGCTCTGTTTTAATATACATAACCTTTTCTTTATTTACACTGTGTGTAATTTTTTAAGTCATGGAAAAATAACCATATACGGACATCATTACGTGAAAGAAGACCAAAAAAGAAAAGACCCGTGTCTCCCAGTTTTGCCCAAAGTCATGTACTTTTTTTTTATGGGCCCCCAAAGATTTAGGGCCTTGGTGCCATTTTTGCAAAAAGTAATAATTTTCTCAGGCTCATATCTTGCAAACCGTTCGGAATTTTAATTTACTTTTTGAGGCAAAGTTGTAGCCCTTTTTATAAGGAACAAAAATTATGAACATAAAAAATTTAAAAAACAATAAATTTAAATCAAAATCGCAAAAAAACTTTAAAAAATTCAAATTTTTTTTACCTTTTTCCCCCTGTTCGGGTCCATAGGTAGCAAACCGTTCAAAATTCAATTATATATTATATATTGTATCTGTCTTTTGTGTAATAGAGAACTCTAGTGCATATAAATATGTGTATATGCATGTGTGGGGATACTTATAATATTTTCACTTTAAAAATTAGTTTTAGAATTATCAATTCTTTATTGATTTTATGTTTTAGAATTGAATATAAGACAACAACATTTATAAATGGAGTTTGGAAACCTTTAGGGTTTTATTCAAAAAAGCTTTCAGACACGCAAAAGCAGTATAGTGCATATGATCTTCTGCTGGATCGGTTTATGGAATGGAGTTAGCATTACCCGGTGAATTTTTCGTTGATTTTAAAACTAAAAGCATCAATTCTGAATGTGTTAAACAGCTTAAAGAAGATATGGAAAATGTGAGAGCAAAGAAAGTAGCTAGACACGGTCAAATCCGGGCATACGTACCAAAAGACTTGCCAAAATCAGACTTCGTTTTCATTCGAGATGATACTGTTAGACCTGCTTTTCAACCTCCATATAGAGGTCCCTTCCGTGTGTTATTGAGGAATGAAAAAACCTATTTAATTGATATTAACGGTAGACAGAAAACAATTTCAATAAATCGATTAAAACCCGCTTTTATTTTTAACGATCAAAATTTGAGTGAATCTGGGATATCAGACTCTATTTCACCTCCGGATGCAACAAACCATCGAGTACTTCGCTCTGGGAAAGCTGTACGGATTGATGTTTAACGTTTCACTGGAGGCGGAGTGGTGTGGTGATACTTATAATATTTTAACTTTAAAAATTAGTTTTAGAATTATCAATTCTTCATTGATTTTATGTTTTAGAATTGAATATAAGACTACAACACATGTGAGATAGCCACGAAAAGTCTTGCAACCTAAACAGGTAGGCAAACATTAAAATTGCTGGAAACCCTAAACAACAAAATACATCATACACAAATCGCAATAATGATCGTTGACGGCCTTTAATTAAATTATGTACATACTTTTTTTATTGCTTTGTTATTACTTTTTATACCCTTCACATAGTGATAGGGTATATATCACTTTGTCATTCCGTTTGTAATTTCTTTATTATTCATTTGCGACCCCATAAAGTATATATATTCTGGATCCTTATAGATAGGGAAGCCGATTAAGCGTTGTCCGTCTGTCCGTCTGTTGAAATCAAGTTTCCGGAGTCAAATAAAAAGATACAGACCAGTTAATGGTGTCAAACGATCAGAAATATCCCGCTAACAATCGCTATTTAAAATCAGCAAAATCGGTTCACTATTGACCGAGATATAGGCGAAAACCCAGAGTAACCCATTTTTTTTAGGACAAAATCCGTGCATATATCCCTATATATCTCAGTAAGTATAGTCACTCTTGCCACAAAACTTGGCACGGATACTCCTAAAGAAGGGACCTAAATAATGGAAAAATTTTTTTCAGATAGGACCAGAGGAAGGGGTATTTTTCCTACAATTGCACAAATGTGGTAAAATATTTTATGCGCTATATCTCGGAAACTATAACAGATATCGACTTATAATGTTCTACAAAAAGTAATTGTACGCAAACATTTACACTTTAAAGAAAAAATTTTTTGAGTGGGGGCAAAAAAAGGGGTAGCTCCCATACAAATCGACAATTGTTATAAAATATTCTATACGCTATATCTCGGAAACTATAACAGATATCGACTTAAAATGTTTTACAAAAAGTGATTGTACGCAAAGATCTACACTTTAAAGAAAAAATTTTTTGAGTGGGGGCAAAAAAAGGGGTAGCTCCCATACAAATCGACAATTGTTATAAAATATTCGATACGCTATATCTCGGAAACTATAACAGATATCGACTTAAAATGTTCTACAAAAAGTGATTGTACGCAAACATCTACACTTCAAAGAAAACATTTTTTGAGTAGGGGCAAAAAAAGGGGTAGCTCCCATACAAATCGACAATTGTTATAAAATATTCGATACGCTATACCTCGGAAACTATAACAGATATCGACTTTAAATGTTCTACAAAAAGTGATTGTACGCAAAGATCTACACTTTAAAGAAAAAATTTTTTGAGTGGGGGCAAAAAAAGGGGTAGCTCCCATACAAATCGACAATTGCTATAAAATATTCGATACGCTATATCTCGGAAACTATAACAGATATCGACTTAAAATGTTCTACAAAAAGTGATTGTACGCAAACATCTACACTTTAAAGAAAAAATTTTTTGAGTGGGGGCAAAAAAAGGGGTAGCTCCCATACAAATCGACAATTATTATAAAATATTCGATACGCTATATCTCGGAAACTATAAAAGAAATGAAATGTTCTACAAAAAGTAATTGGGCAATAAGGCCTACGCTTTAGAGATAAATTTTTTTGAGTGGGGGCAAAAAAAGGGGTAGCTCCCATACAAATCGACAATTATTATAAAATATTCGATACGCTATATCTCGGAAACTATAAAAGATATCGAAATAAAATGTTCTACAAAAAGTAATTGGACAAGAAGGCCTACGCTTTAAAGAAAAATATTTTTGAGTGGGGGCAAAAAAAGGGGTAGCTCCCATACAAATTAACCATTTGTATGAAATTTTCGATACGCTATAACTCGGAAACTATATCAGATATCGAAATCAAATGTTCTACAAAAAGTGATTGGACATCAAGGGCTACGCTCTGAAGAAAAAAATTTTCGGATGGGGGGTGAAGAAGGGGTAGCTCCCATACAAATTAACAATTTTTATAAAATTTTCGATACGCTACTTCTGAAACTCTATTACAGCTATCGACTTCGAATATTCTACAAAAAGTAATAATCAAATAATTCATACATTTTGGAGCAAAAGTTGGAGGAGAGCAGGGGGACTAGAACATTTAACAAGTTTTATTAACCTTTATATTTGAATAATGTCGAAAACTTTTAAAACTCTCGACCTCAAATCTTCTTCATCTATTTCTATTATTCATACGAACGTTAAAATTTTGTTATTTTTTCTATGAACTTTAAAACTCGCACAAAGTTTTTTATTATATTGTTTGCAGTACAAAATTACTCGGCTGGGTATATTTAAAGACCAATGTGAAGGGTATATAAGATTCGGCACAGCCGAATATAGCGCTCTTACTTGTTAATAATTATTGTTTATACCAACAATAAATTACCTACATATGTACCCACTACCAATTTTTTTAATAAGTGAGGACAATCCAAAATAGCAATTGGATAAATTTAAAAAGAAGAAATTATTGCACCCAAACTTATCAAGAAATCATCTACAAAAATTTACCTAAGATTTCAGTAAACAGCTCACGCGATCACGAACCGATCGCACACGCATCAAGGAACGCAGATCACAATATAAAAGCGAAGCGACTCTCACATCGAGACATTACACAGCGCGACGTCAACGAGATCTCAGCGGTGAATATTATAGAGAAAGTTCTACAGCATAATTCGCACACAACATTGGCAACTGACAATTTCAATATGCAGTGTAAAAAGATTTATTTCTTTTGCTACTTTTGCGGTCATCAAATCAGAAAAAATTATTCTACAAGATTTCAAAAGGAAAAGAGTCTTTTAACTAGTGAATTTAAAAGAGCATATAAGTTATTTTTCGACGAAATAGATTTGATCAGTGAAAATTACACACCTAACGCAGTGTGTCGCCAGTGTTATAATAATCTCATAGCATGGTTGAATGGAGGCAAACATAGTATGAAATATTGTTTTTTTTTTTTTTTTTTTTTTCATATATTTATTATTGAATCTTCGCCTGTGGCGAACTAACAATAAGTGCTCAAATCTTAAAACTAGGTAGTTAATATAAGTCCAGCCAGTGCCAGACTAAAATTTAAGTTCTCATATTAATTATCAAGCTTCATATAAGCGCAATAGTATCCCTCCTTTTCAGGCGGGTGTGCCCACTATGTTGCAGGATGTTTCGGGCGAGCGGATTTGGGTGAGCTTCCAGCTTATTTAAATACTTGTCCACATAGTTCAGGATTTCGCATTTAACTAGTGGAACTTGTAGATCCTTGTGGATGTTGCTGTTTTTAACATACCAAGGAGCACCAGTTATCATTCTTAGGATTTTGTTTTGCCTGCGTTGAATTTTTTCTATGTTGGATGCGGAAGCAGTGCCCCATAATTGTATACCGTAGCACCAAATTGGTTTCAAAATCGATTTGTAGAGTAGAAGTTTACAATCAAGACGAAGCACAGAGTTTCTGCCGATTAGCCAGTGGATTTGTGCAGCTTTAAGTTTCATTTGCGTCAACTTCGCATCTATATGAGGCTTCCATGTGAGGCGGCGGTCTAGGTGAATACCAAGATATTTTGTCTCGGTTCGTTGAGGCACCATATGGTTGTTAATAAGAATTGGAGAGCACGTTTCTTTGCGTAAAGTAAAAGTTACGTGGGTACATTTTTGTTCATTTATTTTTATTCCCCATAACTTTGCCCATTTTTCAACTTGGGTTACGTGTTGCTGCAATTGGTTTGAAGCCTCTTTAGGGTCTTTATGAATACTAAGAAAAGCAGTATCATCAGCAAATGTCGACGTGTGTGTAAAACTATTGGTTGGCATATCTGCTGTGTAAAGCAAGTACAGAACTGGACCTAGTATACTCCCTTGAGGTACACCAGCCCCTATTGTTTGAGAAGAACTTATTTGGTTTCCCTCTTTGATTTTAAACTGTCGACCGGTTATGTACTTTTCTAGTAGGTTGAAAATATTAGCTGGAAGGTTTAGCTTTAGTTTGTTTAACAGGCCTTCGTGCCATACTTTATCGAATGCTTGAGAGACATCTATAAAAAGCGCGGAGCAGTACTTTTTTTCCTCGAAAGTTTTTCTTATAACCTGCACCAGTCTGTGAGTTTGTTCTATTGTGCTGTGTTGACTTCTAAAGCCAAATTGGTGATCTGGAATGCAGTTGTTTTCATTCAGGATCGGAGTAAGCTTGTTCTTAAGCAGCTTTTCAAACAGTTTTGACAAAGTTGGTAACAAACTTATAGGCCTATAAGACTCCACCTTAGAAGGATCTTTACCAGGCTTAGGAATCATCTTTACTAAGGCAACTTTCCATATTGGTGGAAAATGTTCAAGCCGTATTATGGCATTAAAAATAAAAAGAATTATTCTTTTTGCTGTAAAAGGTAGCTCAATGAGCATTTTGTTGCTTATTTTATCAACGCCAGGAGCTTTTTTATCATTAAGGTTAGAAATAGCTTCTACCACATCTGAATATCGGAAACGTATTTCTATAGGACGTCTAGAAACAACAGGCGGTAATTCCTTTACGTCAGTGCATGTATTAGGAGTGAACACGTTTCTTAAATGGCTTGCGAGCAGATCGCATTTTTCTTCATCATTTCTAGCCCAGGATCCTCTTAGATTGCGCAGTGGTGGTTTTGCGATTACGGGTCTTTTGAGACGACTGGCTGATCGCCATAGAGAATAATTTGTTTGAGGGGTTGCGTCTAGACCTTCCAAATACTTCTTAATTGATGCAATTCTGTGTACCTCCAGCAAGTTTTTTAAGCGATTTGTACACTCTTTTAGCTTCGTTTTAAGTTGGGGCGATCTATGCTGTTGCCATTCTCTTCGCGCTCTCCTTTTTTCAGATAAAAGCTCCTCAACATCGACAGAAAAAATTTTGTTGTATTTGACCTGACGGTATGTTGAAGAAGCATGTTCAACGGCTTCTTTAATGTTTTCATTTAGGATATTTAGGCAATCATCGATTTCTTGGGGAGTTTTTAGTGGTATGTGTTCCGAGCAGTGAGAGCTGATATATTTTTTATATTTTAACCAATTTACTCTTTTTGATAAGAAAAAATCACTAGTGTCTATTTGGTGAGGACTGCAAATAGTGATAATTGTGGGTGAGTGGTCAGAAGATAAATCCAAGGAGGCTACAGCCTCAATAAGGTCCGGGGATATACCTTTTGCCACGCCAAAATCTATTACGTCTGGAATTTTATTATTGTCCGTTGGCCAATAGGTTGGTTGTCCAGTTGAAATAACGAAAAGTCCTATTTCCGACACTGAGTCATACAAGACACGACCTCTGGGACTAATTAGGCGGGAGCCCCAGTATGTGTGCTTAGCGTTATAGTCTCCAGCAGCTATGAAGCGGGGACCTAATGATTTGTAGAAACTCTTGTACTGATCCTTCGTTATGGAGAATCTGGGTGGACAGTAAACTGATGAAATAACAAGGTTATGGAAAAATTCATCAATGCAGACGTTCGTAGCTTGGATATAACATTCCGAGAGGCCACCCAACCATTGGTTTTTAATTCTTGATTTGATTAGAATAGCCGAGCCACCACATGATCTATCCCTAGGATCCTTTGAATCGTAAAAAGAATAACCACTAATTTTAAAAGTGCTTCTAGATGTCATATGAGTCTCAGAAATACACATAACATCGATTTTTTGGTTCATCAAGAAATATTCGAGCTCGTTTTTGTGTTGGCGGATGCCGTTTGCGTTCCAGAAACAAACCCTGAGGCAGTTCATGGTCTTTTAAGCATAGCCTGCAGAAAAGCAGACTGCATTTTTTGCATTTCTTGCATCATGTTGGCCATTTGCACCATAATCTGCGTAAATTGTGTGACCATATTGTCAATTACGGCTTCCAGGCGGCTAAAATTAGGCCCGGTTGGTTCGCTAGTTGGCACTTCTTGTTGTGTTGTAGGCTGGGTAGACTTACGTGAATTAGGCTGGTTAGACTTTAATGCGGCGGCGTAAGAAACTTGATTTGTAGTTGGTTGTGCCAATGGAGGCATATTTGTAGTTGGTATATTTAAAGGCTGGGGAGGGGCAGGAACTATTTGCGGCTTAGTTGATCGCTTAACTAAATTAAAAACAGGACAACCTCTATAGTTGGCAGTGTGGTTTCCCCCGCAGTTGCTGCATTTCTTTATCCTAGGATCATCTTTTGGCTTGTCGCACTTGGTCGTATCGTGCAGATCCCCACACACAACACAAACAGTAGGCAACTTACAATAAGTTTTAGTGTGGCCATATTCCTGGCAGTTTAAGCACTGTACGGGCCCAGATCGCTTATGTGGCACTTCCACAGTGACTCGTCGGTGCATAATATATTTTAAATCGTAGATGGGGTGAGTTTCACTTTTTTTCAATTTGATATCACCAGGCTCAAGCTCCACTCGGAATAATGGTTGGGGGTGTTTTTCCCTATTTCTCATATTCGATACCGTCCTAACCATAAACCCTTTGTTTAGCAAACTGGTCTTGATCTCTTCTGGGTCAACGTTAGAATCAATGCCTTTAATAACTACCTGAAGGCCTTTTGCGGTCTTGAGTTGGTAGGTATAGAAGTTCTTTCTGAGTTTTTCGAGCTCCGAAACCGTGGCGCGGTAGGCGTTTTCATGGTTCACTTGAATTTTTGTCTCAAATATGTTACCGCGTTTAACGTTTGAAACATAAAAATTATTCTCCCCAATCAAACCGACTAAAAACTTGACGAGATCGTTTGAGTTTTTCTCCCTCAAATATATGGGAGGTGGCTTAAAGGACTTTTTTTCACTAACAGGGGCCTCATTATCCTCTTGCAAAATTGCAAAACGATTTTGCGATGAGGTTGGCCTTTCATCGTCTTTTAAAATTTTTGCAGGTTGGGATGCTTCTGCCGATTTAGGGCTCCTTCCCCTTTTAAGAACTGTTACGTACCTGTCCATCCCTACCTGGATCTTAGGAGCACACGCAGAAATTGGGCCCGTAGCGCCTTTAGCAACTGTTGGTGCGACACCTGAACTTGATAAAGAAGACCGCGATGAAGATGGCACCTCGGTATTTTTTTTATAATTTTTAAACAGAGATTGGGCTAAATTTGTCCCTTGTTCAGTACATTTATTCAAATTAGGCACACTTGCACTTAAATTATTTGTATTTGTTTCGGTTTTGCACTTAAATAGTTTCTATTATATTCAGGGTCTCTAATGAAATATTGTAAGCCGGTTAACTGGATTAATCACCCAGGTGATCATGATGCAACCAGTTCTTATGCGTGCGTTAATTACACATCTTGCCTAAATAGACATGATGAGAAGTGCTTGCACCTGAAAATTTTTTATTCCCAAGGCCGCAAACTCCAGATCGTAGGACAGAATTTACAGAAATGACTACAGCAAGTGGTTTTACTAATCGAGATCGATTTGATACCGACTATGAGCCCCAACAGGGAAGAGATGGACCAAAACTAATAACTAATAAAAAATCAAATGCTACGAAAATAAATGGAAGATTTGCTGTGATTTGAAGGTCATCAATATTTTGCATGGAATCATCGATAAGGGCGGCTTTTCAAAATTCTTTTGTTTTTTTTGTAATTGGGATTTGCGCTCACCTGTAAACCAATTCCAATGTAATTCATGAAGCCAAAGAGGAAGTGTTCAGGATCAAATGAAACAACATAGACTTAAGCCCTTATGACACTTGCTTTTTTCTTAATTGATTGCTTTTGGATTGAAAGAAAGAAATAGCAAATGTTAGATAGAACAAAATATATATGTATTATGATAAAAAGTAAACAAACGAAACAATGTTGCCCACTTGATATTTTGTTGCAGAGCGGAAAATCTGAAATAAAATTTAATAAACGCGCGAAAAATCGCTTTTTTAACTATAAACTGATCAAATTGACAACTTGTTTAGAGTTTTAATCTTAAAACGTCAAGTTTAAGTTAAAAATTTTTACATTTTTTTTGACAGCTTCTGCTTTTTTATCAATTGCATTTGGGGAGCTTTTGACGTTTTGGTATTTTTCTTTAAATAGCTTAACTCTTCACACTTGGTGTAATTTTCCTATATTATAAGTTGGTACTGTTCTTCAAAGTTTATAAAATGCAAAAAAAGCAAGTGTCATAAGGGCTTTAAGAATGCACCTCTAATTGACAATACTCGAGACATCTTGCTGCCACCGCTCCATATAAAATTAGGAATTGTTAAAAAATTCATTGAAGTGGCCGTTGTTAATTGTTCAAGCGCATTCGACTATTTGAAAAGCGTTTTCCCAAAGCGTAGCGATGACAAAATTAAAAAAGCTATTGCAGTAAACTAAGAACGATTTTTTGTTCACCTCGTTGTAGCATAGCTATTTGCACTATGTTAATGTTTTCTTTTCTGCCCTTATATTTGTCTTCATTTAATAGGCGTACTTAATGTCCCTGACATTAGAAAGCTATTCAAGAGCAAATTTGATTCATCGCTTGATGAAAATCATTCAATGGCACGGATTAACCTTCAGCGTGTATGCACCAGAGTCTTGGGAGGGGATCGAGACGCGGAACCGCAAGCAGATAATGGGTGAAAGAAATGCTGTATTTTTTTTGAGAAAATTGGCATATTGATGACATTAAAGCTGCATTTTCTTCATTTTCATTCTGACGACTTTATTAAAGAACTCGCTACCGAATCCGGTGAGCAAGGAGAATGGTTTCACCAAACCACAATGCCCATGGAAAAACGGTACAAAGGCAAAAAATTCGACGCATTGCTTGCAGAGGTAATATCAATTTTATTATTGCATGGTTTTGCATTATTTTTGATTTCTTTTCTAATTCATTTCAGGTATGTTGGTGGAGTTAAAAAGAAAAAGCTAATGATGGAAGGCAGTCTGTAAGCAACGTGCCTGTGGACACCGTAAGTTCTGAATCAGAGTCAGATTCGGACGACGATTTGGATCCTCAACTTAAGAGAGCGCGATTTGCAAGTCCAGGGCCATCAACTTTATAAAAATAATACGAATATTTTTTTTATTATTTTTTTGTAATAGACAGCACAGTATCTCAATATTGAAGAAAATAAAAAACAAATGAACTTCAAAAATTTTCGTAAAATTTTTAACTTTTGCGGCTACCTAAGCGCTACCTAAACGGTGTTAAGAAGCATTCCTAGGAAGTTTATATGTTCTAAAAAGTTATTTATTAGGATGTTAGGTAAATTTTTTTAGTTGACTGTTTCCTTGAATTTTGAACGGTTTGCTACCTATGGACCTGAACAGGGGGAAAGAGGTAAAAAAAATTTTAATTTTTTAAAGTTTTTTGCGATTTTGATCTAAAATTATTCTTTTTTTAATTTTTTATGTCCATAATTTTTGTTCTTTATAAAAAGGGCTACAACTTTGCCTCAAAGAGTAAATTAAAATTCCAAACGGTTTGCAAGATATGAGCCTGAGAAAATTATCACTTTTGGCAAAAATGACACCAAGGCCCCAAATCTTTGGGGGCCCATAAAAAAAGTGCATGACTTTGGGCAAAACTGGGAGACACGGGTCTTTTCTTTTTTTGTCTTCTTCCATGTAGTGATGTCCGTATATGGTTATTTTTCGTGTTGCACTGTGTTATACATAATGTAGCTAAACTAACTTGTAAGTACATTGGCCACAAGTGTTTGCATGTTGTACATAGCCTAATGCGTACGCCATTGCCCGGTAACCTCAAAGCCTTTGATCGAACCCTGTCTCTGTTGAATTTTGTAACGATTTTACTTCAGGGTACATTATTTTGTCATTAATCATGTGCTACACTTTTCCCTCTTAACCCAACACTTACGGTTTAAAAGTGGTGAAATAATCTATAGGATATTCAGTATTCAATAACTGTTTTATAAAGTAAGGTGTATATCAAAAAGGTAACTTCGGTCATAAAACTTCACTTCCTGTAAAAATAATTTATTACTTGTATCGACGTGCATAGATAAAGTCACGTGAAGTTATAAATTAAAGAGAAAAATCTTCAAATACTTATTCAATCCTAATAATTTATTTTGTGAAAATCAAGCGAAATAATTGAAATCAATTGGCGAATTTAAATATATGCCTATATATTTAAGTTGCACGTGCAACTCCAACAGCTTGTCAAACTCCATCTGTAACTGAAGCTAGGAAGGAACAAAAGTGGACAGCTAAATAATTATCCCGCATAAGTGCGAACAGGAATTTGCGCCGCACGCCCATATGTCACACGTAGAATTTATATTCACGAATAACCCAGAAACATAAAAAAAAACGTGGTTAATCATTGCTTTTAACCTAAGCATATCCCAAATCATTACACTAAATTAAAGCGATTTACTGAAGCTGTTGCCGACATTCACTTCAAAAGTTTAAGTATTTTATTTAATTTCTTTAAATAACTTTAAATAGTCAGTTGTAGATACTTTACTAATAACACATTATTTCATTAATAAAAATTTTACAATTTTTTTACATACTATAGACATAAATACAGTATATGTCTATATAAGTACTAGTATATAATTTCATTCATATGTAATAAAATTTTATTCCTTTCTTAATTTTCTTTAGCCTATGTTCTATCAAATTTTACTTTACTCCTACTTTTCTTTATAAAAAAAAAGAAAAAAAAACTAATCACACTCTAGCTAAAGATCGGTAACGCTACCTATTCTACTCCTTCATATTGGCTATTTATTGCTTAATAAATTATAGTAAAGAACCATTAAAGAAACGAAACACTGAGCCATCAGTTGTTGTCGGTCTGTTTCCCAACTATTTTATTCGGGCATAAAATATTAATTATTAATTTCAAACGTAAAACTAAATATTGTGAACTATTTTTTAAAGAGTGTGAATAGTGTCATTTATTAATTAGTTATTTATTAATAAGTTATATTTTTCAAAAGGATAAATTATAAAAAAAAGGTGTAAAAGAAAAAAAGAAACAGTGTCTTAAAACCACAACAACAATACTTAACAGCAAGATTACACAATAGCATCAAATTCCAACTAGTCGGTTGCATCAAAGGCCTTTAATGACAACAACGGTGGAAAATATTAAGCTGTAAGTCAATATTAAATAAATCAAAAATATAAATTCTTAATAATATACATATTTGCACATAATTACGTAAATTGTTAAATAGTTGTAAGTGCGGCGAATTCAGCCAAGAAAAAAACAACAAAAATTCTCTTCTTTCTTTCTTAAAATTTTTTTCTCTTTCTGTCATTGAGTTCAATGACTACATAAAGAAATTTGTAACTTGCTATGTACATATTAGTAATTACACCTAATCCTATATTTTCACTTTAAATTAGTAACTAATAATTGAAAAAAAAAGAAAAATAAAAAAAGGAAAAATTAAGAAAAAAATTTTATATACATATATGAATAATACAAGTAATTTAAATTTTAAAATAATCTATATTTATAATTATACAACTGGTTTTTTTTCCAATAATTTTTTTTGAATTATAAATAAACTATGAATTGCTAAATTTAAATAGAGGAATGTAAAAATCTAAATCATGTGGTTGTATTAATTTAAAAGCCTGTATAGGGGCAACTTATAAAAATGTTGAGCACTAGGGTTGCCATAGGAGATACTTTTGCATAGTATAGGGGAGGGAAAATTGTGCTCTAAGGGTCCTTTCATCTGACTCTAACCCATAAAACTTACGGTCATTTAAAATAAAATTTTTTGTGTATGTGCTTATCTGGCATGTTAATCTGAGGCATGATTTAATTTCTTTTATTGCGCGTGTGTGTGATGCAGGATGCAAGAACCCCACCAGACTGCTGATAGCCGGAAGTCAAACGATCATGCCTCGCAATCCTAGCTTCACAAATTTTATTGTACACAACTCACCAACAAACAAACGTAATAAAGATGGCGCCCAACGAGGCCAACAGTGGCCAATGAACGCTAAGTTATATGTATATATAGATACATTTTGCGATTATTGGTATATTTTGTATTCTTAAACTTTAACTATAATGTTATAACACCATTATAAATTTGAAGCTATTGAAGACTCAGTCGTGATTAGGAAAACTTTCACCCTGTAATGCACGATATTTTCATATTTATTTAAGAAACAGTATACACTTTAAGAGTTGTATCCGATTTCCCAATTACCAACTTGTTATAAAGGAAATTTGAAAATTTTAGTCCGTATCCAATAATGTGGTCAAAATGTTGAATTATGTTGCAGTTTTCATTATTCCAAAAAAAAAAGAAAAAATTATAAAGAAAATTCTCTTAAGTAAGACATCCTAACGATGGCCGTGTTTGTATTTAGTCACACTGATAGTTTATTTTACTTACAGAAGAATATACATATATAAATCGGAAACCTTATCGTACAACCAGAATCGCTACAAAAGTAAAATGTTTCATTGATTAGTCATTACAACATTTCAACATAGTTTTGTGTTTTTTGCAATCAATGTCTAATAAAACGTTGCCAGATGAAATTTCGCTGAAAAATCGATTACTTTGTACGTTTTATTTTACAATTATAATACAGGCTTTTATATTTTTTTTTCAGCATGATACCGATTATTTAACATTCCTCACAATCAAATGACATTTTCCGCTAAATAATATTTATTTTTCGTATATGCCCACTTCATTCTTTCCGTACTTATTTACTATAAAGCGCATGTTACTAAGATCAAAACTAGGTCAAAAGTCACCAGTTAAAAATACAAAGCAAACTTCCATTCGTAGTCGCAATAAAACTCCAGTTAAGAATATTCCTTTGAGTTCAGGCACTTCAGCTTTTCAACCTATATCTAGTTTGGCAAGAACACCTCCGAAAATTTCTAACCCAGACGACAAAAGTAGCTCAAACACTCCATTAACTAAGACTGAGCAATATTTAGATATACCTGACCGAAGTCTTTTAGAACTTTCATATACGGATCTTCGATTTGAATCAGATTCTCTATCGAAATCACAAGTTTCTATCTCTGGATCTTTCGATTCAGTTTTAATAGACGAAATGAGTTCCAGAGATACTGCGAACGTGAGCAATTTACCACCATCGGTGGAATTGGCACAAAACCCCGGTACCTCTAAAATACGACCGAATTTAATGACACCATCAACATCTCAGAATCAGCCACAACGTCAAGCCATTCACGAAGTGGCAGCTCCTCATTCTCAACCTCCACTACCTCCCCACCCCTTAAATACTAGGAACAACCAACAAGATATTAACCAAATTATTGACTTGCTTCAGAAAACTATTATTTCAACTCAGTAGGAGTTCAGACATGAGCTAGTAACAATAAAGAGTTCAATAGACGATATTAGGGCTGCCCCTAATACCACGACACAAAGTCCAGCAAACACAGCTGATCCATTGAACGCTACCTCTAATAATTATAATTTCGATAATAGGATTATTAATCGATCCATTCGTTTTAAAGAGTGGAACGTAACGTATGATGGTATAGGTAATGTCTCAGATTTTTTGTTCAAACTTGATACTCTTTGTGGTCGTAATAACTGCAGTCACGAGCAATTGATGGACAACTTTCATATCTTTCTTTCCGGTAGGGCCGAAACATGGTACTGGAATTTTATAAGACAAAATCCCTCTGCAAGTTATCCGTTATTGAAATTTTCTATTACAAAAGAATTTGGGACCCTTGAAAAGGATCACGATATAATAATAAAAATTTCCTTACGAAAACAAGGACAACGTGAATCTTATGACGAGTTCCATTCTTCAATTGTCGCCATGAATACCAGACTAAGAGATCGCATGAGCGACACGCAATTAATAGATGTAATGCGAAAAAATCTTAATTCAGGATTACGCTACATTTTGTTCAACTCAGACCATTCAAATTTGGAAGGCTTTCGTGAAGCCGCTCGAAAGGCAGAAAAGCTCTTACTGGAGAACAAAAATCAATTTTCTTTACTACCTACACAGCGAAATATTTGTGAAATAGAGATAGCAGAGGAAAGCGGTGAAACGGATCATGATCCACAGATCGAGGCTATACAACTTAAACATAGACAGGACTATTTTAAAATACTGTGTTGGAATTGCTCAGCTTACGGGCACTCTTATATATATTGCCCAGATGAAAACAGAAAATTATTTTGTTTCAAGTGTGGTCAAAAAGGAGTAACTACACCTAAATGCCCCAACAAACATACGGGAAACTCCAAGTCGAACGAGGTCGCAATCGGGGACTCTCGTTCGAACCGCTAAACCGCAATATTGATACTATTGTCCGTCCGATATGTAAAGAAAAAGTAGTCCCTAAAAGGATTTTGCAATGTAGACAACGATTTATAAATCGCAAAATTCTCCGAAAACTTATTGAGTCCGTCCGTTTATGTAGTGAAAATGATGATAGGCCTTATGCAAAAATTAAAATATTTGAGGATGTTATCCACGGTTTACTAGACTCAGGCGCTAGCGTATCCGTTTTGGGTAAAAATTGTTTTGATTTTCTAAATAAATACTCAATTCCAATCAAAAGGTTTCGATGTGAAATTTCAACGGCCGATGGTGCACGACAGCCGATCGAAGGCTTTTGTACACTGCCCGTTTGTTATAGAAATACCACTAAGGATATTACATTTTACCTTGTTCCCTCATTAAAACAGGTTGCGTATTTGGGAGTGGATTTTTGGAGAGCTTTTGCGTTGGCACCCAATCTTATTCCCGAAATTAGCGAACTTTCTAATGAAAGTATTAATGACACAAATTTTCATTCTCTTTCCATTGAACAGAAATTAGAACTGGATAGAGTTATTTTAGATTTTCCTTCATTTTCAAAATAAGGACTCGGTTGTACCAGTTTACTGGAACACCACATAGACACTGGTAATGCTACGCCAATAAAGTCCAGACATTTTCCCCTATCACCGCCACGTCAGCAAGAAGCTTATGCGGAAATCGAACGCCTCTTAAGTATGAATGTCATAGAAGAGTCTAATTCTCCATGGTGCAGCCCCGTTGTATTGGTTAGAAAGCCTGGAAAGGTTCGCCTTTGCCTGGATTCACGTAAAGTAAATGCTGTAACAAAGAAAGACTCCTACCCGTTGCCCCATATTGGTGGACTGTTGTCCCGTCTTAAAGACACTTATTACATTAGTGGTATAGATCTGAAGGACGCGTTTTTGCAAATTAAACTCTCCGAAGATTCGAAAGAAAAAACAGCGTTTGCTGTCCCCGGAAAGCCTCTTTACCAGTATAGGGTCATGCCTTTTGGATTATGCAATGGGCCGCAAACCATGAGCCGACTTATGGACAAGGTCATACCATCTAGACTAAGGGAAAACGTTTTCGTTTACCTAGATGACCTGCTCGTTTGCAGCCCCGACTTTGAGACTCATTTAAGGACCCTAAAGGACGTAGCTTCTTGTTTAAGAAAGGCAAACCTCACGATAAATGTGGAAAAAAGCAAATTCTGCCAACAAGAAATCAGATACCTTGGGTATAGAATTGGCCAGGGTTGCCTAAAGGTTGATGAAGAAAAGGTTAGGGCAATTCGGGAATTTCCATTGCCGAAATCACCCCGGCAAATACGCAGATTCATAGGGATGTGTAATTGGTACAGGCGTTTTATAAAAAACTTTTCTGATATATCTGGTCCTACCACTGATTGTATAAAAGGGTCTGTTAAACCGTTTAAAATCTCTAGCGAGGCTATTAACTCTTTTCATAGGTTAAAGGAAGCACTCTCTTCTGCACCAGTTTTGGCACAGCCAGACTTTAACCGAGAATTCGTTATTCAATGTGATGCATCCCGGGTTGGTGTAGGAGGTGTTCTATATCAAAAGGACGAGGAAGGGAACGAACACCCTATCGCATTCGTATCACAGAAATTGAATAAGTGTCAAAGAAACTATACAGTCACAGAACTAGAATGCATGGCAGCAGTTATTTGTATACAGAAATTTAGGCCGTATGTAGACGGCCTCCCGTTTAAGGTTATTACGGATCATTCCAGTCTCCGTTGGCTCATGAACCAGAAGGACCTCAGTGGTAGATTGGCTAGGTGGAGCTTAAAACTACAAGGGTTTGATTTTACTATCGAACACCGTAAAGGCTCCTTAAATGTGGTACCTGATACCCTTTCAAGGTTCGACGTTGACTCCTTAAATTTCTTGAAATATAGTGCTGATATTGATCTGAATAGCCCTGCTTTCGAAAGTGACGAATATAGGAATTTACGTGAAACCTTGACAAATAATTCGAATAGACTTGCAGATGTCGATATAAGGGAGGGGAAAATTTATAGAAGAGTGAAATTTAGAAAGGGAGCAGAGGACGAAGAAGATTCCCTCTGGAGGCTTTGGTTGCCAAAAGGTTTAATCTCTGCTGTCATAGAAAAATCACATGACATTGACTCTTGTCACGGTGGGTGCGTTAAGACTCTTTTTCGTATACGTCAACAATTTTATTGGCCGTCAATGGCTAAGGACGTAAAAACGTATGTGGATAGCTGCGAAATCTGTAAGTCCATAAAACCCCCTAATATTTCTCTAAAACCTATGATGGGGAATGCATTTTCTACCTCTAGACCCTTCCAGCGTATCTACTGTGATTTTCTAGTACCTTACCCTCGTTCAAAAAATCAAAATACGTATCTTTTTATCACTCTTGATCATATGACAAAATTCGTGTTCTTGAGACCTCTTCGGTCAGCTACTTCGATAAACGTAATAAATTTTTTCCAAAATGAATCCCTTCCAACGTATGGTGTACCCCAGTTTATCCACAGTGACAATGGCAAGCAATTTGTTGCCAAAGATTTTAAGGATTTTTTATTAAAGTTGTGACGACATAAAAATCGTGCCTCATTTTTATGGCACCACATAACAATAACACATTTGTAAAATATTCTTGTATGTATATATTTCTCAGACACATTTATATTGTATATCCTAGACATTTACAATATATTATTTAATCGAATTAATTATATTCTTATATAAATGATAGATATTATAAGTATTGAATTATTAATTTAAATTGTATAAAAAACATTATATTTACAAGTTTAAGTATTTAATATAAAACACGGCTTTATCATGTAAATAGTATTAATAGATAAAACAGTGCGTGGCCGTGTCGGTTTGCACATCCAATTAAACACAGCTCGATTTACACTTTGACAAGCACAGCACCTCTCGGCCAATGCGGTGACAGATACAGCAACACGCTGTTTGTTAGCGTGTATGCTGTGTTTGTTGATGTGGGTTTGTGTGTATGTGCAACCGATATGAAGAGTATAAAAAGGCGGCCTCGCAGTAGAAAGAAATTAATTGTTGGCTGGCGGTCAAGCAGGTAAGATCATATAGTAGAATAGTAGTAGTAGTTAACTAGTTGCTTTGTGAAGTAAGAGCCTCCGGGGTTATACTAAAGAGTCTCTTGCCTAATAAAGAAACTATTGTACTTTTGCGTGTAGTGTGGTTGACGTCTCAGTGGTTATCCCGCAGATTCGTCCACGCACAGTGCCGTAATAGAAGTTAGGTAGTAGAGACGCTAGCGTCGTTGTGAAGTAGACGTTTCAGTGGTTATCCCGCAGACTCGCCTACCTAACAAATACACTAGTGTGGCTTTGCGTGTAATGTGGTTGACGTCTCAGTGGTTATCCCGCAGATTCGTCCACGCACAGTGCCGTATCATTGGTTAGGTAGTAGAGACGCTAGCCTCTTTGTGAAGTAGACGTTTCAGTGGTTATCCCGCAGACTCGCCTACCTAACAAATACACTAGTGTGGCTTTGCGTGTAATGTGGTTGACGTCTCAGTGGTTATCCCGCAGATTCGTCCACGCACAGTGCCGTATCATTAGTTAGGTAGGAGAGACGCTAGCGTCGTTGTAAAGTAGACGTTTCAGTGGTTATCCCGCAGACTCGCCTACCTAACAAATACACTAGTGTAGCTTTGCGTGTAATGTGGTTGACGTCTCAGTTGTTATCCCGCAGATTCGTCCACGCACAGTGCCGTATCATTGGTTAGGTAGTAGAGACGCTAGCCTCTTTGTGAAGTAGACGTTTCAGTGGTTATCCCGCAGACTCGCCTACCTAACAAATACCCTAGTGTGATCGCGCGTGGAATGTGGTTGACGTCTCCGTGGTAATCCCGCAGACTCATCAACGCACAGGATCGCAGCGTAAGTAGGTTGAATAGGGTTGAGACCAGTAATCGTGTAAAGTTGGTCTGCCTACGTTCGTTATACCTGCCCAAAGCCATAATCACGCCAACGTTCAGCCGGTTTCGTTAATGTATCGTGCCGTATAATAGTAGCCTAAGTAAATTAAATAAGTAAATAAAAACATTGTGAACTTGCCAAATATCCTGCTTTTTCCTTCTAAGCGGTCACGAGAAAATAAATTTTTGTGACAGAACGCTGGACAACGGTGAGTTGTACCCCAGCTAAAAAAAAAGATTCGTTACAAAGTATGGGATTGAACACATAAAAACTGGCTTGTACTCACCTCAAGCAAACGCCTCGGAACGTTCGAACAGGGAGATTGTGTCGAAAATACGGAATTTTCTTAGGAACGATGAAAATCACCGAGGTTGGGATCGTGAAATACCTACGATTTTATCGGTTCTTCGCAGTGATTACCACTCCTCAATAAAATGTTCACCATACTATGCCTTGTTTGGTCAAAATATGGTAAACCACGCCTCATCGTACAAATTATTAGAACAACTAGGTTGTTTACGTGACCATGATTTAGATTTAAGGGAGAATTCCGATCGGTTAAGTAGAATACGTGAGAAAATAACGGAACATATACAAAATGCTTATGAAAAATCTACAAGAAATTATAATTTACGTGTTAGGAAGATCAATTTTAATGACGGTCAAACTGTTTTTAGAAAGAATTTCTCGCAAAGTGATGCTTCAAGGTCTTTAAATGCAAAATTTTTCCCAAGTTTGTAAAATGTAGGGTCAGGAAGAAAATAGGTACCTCACTTTATGAGTTGGAGGATTTAAAGGGTAAGCTACTAGGCAAATATCATGCTTCTGATATTCGTCCCTAATTGCCCGGCTCTGTGGGTCGTGCCACACGTTGAACGCTAAGTCACCAATCTTTATTTCTATATATACCTATCAATAACTAAAATCTTCCTGTTCGCTCCTTTATTTACATATTGTAGCGAAGCAGGTTTGTAACGATTTTACTTCAGGGTACATTATTTTGTCATTAATCATGTGCTACACTTTTCCCTCTTAATCTATAGGATATTCAGTATTCAATAACTGTTTTATAAAGTAAGGTGTATATCAAAAAGGTAACTTCGGTCATAAAACTTCACTTCCTGTAAAAATAATTTATTACTTGTATCGACGTGCATAGATAAAGTCACGTGAAGTTATAAATTAAAGAGAAAAATCTTCAAATACTTATTCAATCCTAATAATTTATTTTGTGAAAATCAAGCGAAATAATTGAAATCAATTGGCGAATTTAAATATATGCCTATATATTTAAGTTGCACGTGCAACTCCAACAGCTTGTCAAACTCCATCTGTAACTGAAGCTAGGAAGGAACAAAAGTGGACAGCTAAATAATTATCCCGCATAAGTGCGAACAGAAATTTGCGCCGCACGCCCATATGTCACACGTAGAATTTATATTCACGAATAACCCAGAAACATAAAAAAAACGTGGTTAATCATTGCTTTTAACCTAAGCATATCCCAAATCATTACACTAAATTAAAGCGATTTACTGAAGCTGTTGCCGACATTCACTTCAAAAGTTTAAGTATTTTATTTAATTTCTTTAAATAACTTTAAATAGTCAGTTGTAGATACTTTACTAATAACACATTATTTCATTAATAAAAATTTTACAATTTTTTTACATACTATAGACATAAATACAGTATATGTCTATATAAGTACTAGTATATAATTTCATTCATATGTAATAAAATTTTATTCCTTTCTTAATTTTCTTTAGCCTATGTTCTATCAAATTTTACTTTACTCCTACTTTTCTTTATAAAAAAAAGAAAAAAAAACTAATCACACTCTAGCTAAAGATCGGTAACGCTACCTATTCTACTCCTTCATATTGGCTATTTATTGCTTAATAAATTATAGTAAAGAACCATTAAAGAAACGAAACACTGAGCCATCAGTTGTTGTCGGTCTGTTTCCCAACTATTTTATTCGGGCATAAAATATTAATTATTAATTTCAAACGTAAAACTAAATATTGTGAACTATTTTTTAAAGAGTGTGAATAGTGTCATTTATTAATTAGTTATTTATTAATAAGTTATATTTTTCAAAAGGATAAATTATAAAAAAAAAGGTGTAAAAGAAAAAAAGAAACAGTGTCTTAAAACCACAACAACAATACTTAACAGCAAGATTACACAATAGCATCAAATTCCAACTAGTCGGTTGCATCAAAGGCCTTTAATGACAACAACGGTGGAAAATATTAAGCTGTAAGTCAATATTAAATAAATCAAAAATATAAATTCTTAATAATATACATATTTGCACATAATTACGTAAATTGTTAAATAGTTGTAAGTGCGGCGAATTCAGCCAAGAAAAAAACAACAAAAATTCTCTTCTTTCTTTCTTAAAATTTTTTTCTCTTTCTGTCATTAAGTTCAATGACTACATAAAGAAATTTGTAACTTGCTATGTACATATTAGTAATTACACCTAATCCTATATTTTCACTTTAAATTAGTAACTAATAATTGAAAAAAAAAGAAAAATAAAAAAAGGAAAAATTAAGAAAAAATTATATATACATATATGAATAATACAAGTAATTTAAATTTTAAAATAATCTATATTTATAATTATACAACTGGTTTTTTTTCCAATAATTTTTTTTTGAATTATAAATAAACTATGAATTGCTAAATTTAAATAGAGGAATGTAAAAATCTAAATCATGTGGTTGTATTAATTTAAAAGCCTGTATAGGGGCAACTTATAAAAATGTTGAGCACTAGGGTTGCCATAGGAGATACTTTTGCATAGTATAGGGGAGGGAAAATTGTGCTCTAAGGGTCCTTTCATCTGACTCTAACCCATAAAACTTACGGTCATTTAAAATAAAATTTTTTGTGTATGTGCTTCTTATCTGGCATGTTAATTTGAGGCATGATTTAATTTCTTTTATTGCGCGTGTGTGTGATGCAGGATGCAAGAACCCCACCAGACTGCTGATAGCCGGAAGTCAAACGATCATGCCTCGCAATCCTAGCTTCACAAATTTTATTGTACACAACTCACCAACAAACAAACGTAATTTGCTATTTTTTATTATTTTTGGCGCCCAAGGTGACGGTATCACAGGAATAAGGGCACTTAGACCATACTTGTTTTTCATATTTGTCACCTTTGAATGTACGTATTCAGACTCCTGTGTGGTCACAAATCTTTTTTCTCTTCTGTTGATTTTTTTATTACTTTCCATCAACCTATTGTTACATTACTTAATATTATTTTCTTTACTTGTTCATTAATGATTTGGTATTTCGTTTGGCATTGATTTGCATTTGTAAAAAAGCTATTAACCAACATTAGTATTAGTCATACATCTAGCCTGTGCCGTATTTAAGGATTTTCGTAATATTTATTTATTTTACTGGAAATGCTGATATTTGGAACGGGATCTAGAAACAGACCGTAAATCAAAGAACTATTTTTGACTCTCTTCCCTTGCTTTCGAAGCTGCTGGCTCTAACACACATTCTAGATTTCAAACTTTCCCAGATGTTGAACACCAAACATTGAAACATATATTAGGACATCCTGGCAATAATAGTCACCGAAACCCTCGACAGGATTGGCATAATCTTGTTCTTTGTCGCCTTTTTAGGTACAATAAGTATCGGGGATTCCAATGGGGAATTAATGGGCGATATTATATTATCTTTTAATATTTTGCTCACCTGTCTGTTCACCTCAGTTCTGTGGATTTCAAGTAGCCTGTACTGTTTTGTACTTATTGGAGGCTGGCTGGGGAGCGTAGCTATCTGATGTTTCAATACAGAAGTAAACTATATTGTTTAAGAGTTTTGTGATTGTTGCAATTGAAGCCATTTTTTCTTTCGCGTCAATAACCAAGTTTTCTGACGTTGGGGTTAATATTCGGCAATTAAGAATTTTCCGAGATTTTTTAATACACTCCTCGAAATCCTTTTCTACTTGAGGCGACTTAGGGTCAATCTGTCTAAACTCCTTCTCGTATATCGACAAATCTGCCAATTTTCTGGTAATTGTTTCTGCTGTATACCCCCTATTTATAGTTTTTCTTGCGTTTGACAATACACTCTCTACCTTGTCCACAATGCGTTGCGCGCTTCCTCTTTCGGCCTCTTTCTGCTGTGTAACTATAACTATTGGTCCTTCCGTGGTTAATCCCTTCTCCACTCTGTGTCCTGACTGAGTTGTAGATTTTGACCTGTAAGCGATATCTAGCTCTATTTTTGCGTTCTACAGGGCCACCGATAGTCTTTGAATCTTGCAGTCCTTGTCGGTTTCTATTTGCTGTAACTTTACCCTTTTCGCTATCTCCTTTTCACTCAGTCCTCTCCCATGCAATTGTGTCCTAAGCTCCTTATTTTCTTTCTCCTGACTCTCTAATAACTCTTTGTAAATTTTATCTGAGACCCTAGCTTTTTATTATACTCCTCCAAAATTCTCTTAGTCTTTTCTAAATCCATTATTCTTTTTTCCACTTCCTCCGATTTATTGTCATTAACTTCACTCACTATGTCCAAGATGTATTGTACCTCCTCTAACTTTGTCCATTTGTTAATTCTAACTATGTCCCTATAAGTCTCAATAAAGTCCTTATCCGAGTTCAATTTACTTTGTTTCGTCAAAGCATGCACCTGCAGGCTTCTTACGTTATAATTGTAATCCCTTACTTTGTCAATCAGTTCGTCTGTTTTGTTTTGCGTATTGTTCATTTATAAGCAAAATTGTAAAAGCATATTTACCATTCTTACCCTTACTCCTTCTATCCTTTTTTTGAATGTAGGAGAAAAAATTTAAAAAGAAAAAAAACCGCACTATAATAATATCTTATTCAATTCCACCACCTTCGACTAAGACACAAAAGGCGTACCAGAATGTGGCTGCTTAATACCTTTAGCACTTCGTTTCTATGTTTAGTGGTTTCCTTGCTTTTGACAACAGTTGCCACACCGTGAAGGGTTTGAAAAAACGTGCAATTATTATTTCTGGAGGGTGCCTTGAGATTCGCAGGATTCTTATTATTTTATTACCGGCTCCGCCAATTGTTGTGGTTGTCTTTATGTTTTTTTTTTATTAAACTTAAAAACACAATCTAACTTATTACTCTTCTTATCTACTATTTATATTAACCCAAACATGCTTACTTCGTAGAAGTCAGCAATGTTCTGAAAGTGCTGACTCTCATTATCAGGTCAACAACATTGTGAAAATGCTGACTTGCATTATCGGGTCAGCACACTTGTTGTTTGTTTAAATTAAACTAGATCTATATGAGGGGGCTCTCAATATGAAGTTATACAGTCATATGGTCTTTATAACATTTTTTTAATTACTGATCAGCGGGACTTTACATCATTCTTTTGCGAAAAGGAAAAGTTTAAAGTTTTTACAAGAAATTTTTGCCATTAACGAATCAAAGGAGAAACATTACCTGAAGAAAAATGCTAATGCTAACATTTGGAAAAAGAAGTAATTTTAATTAAAATAACAGAAAGGTTATGAAACTTCATAGATTCTCATTTTTCCCCTCGTCTTTACTCACTGAACAGGGCCCCATTAAGCAAATCTCCTGTGGGTTTTGGATATTTCAAAAACTAGCTTTTAGCGGATAAGTAAAACAAAAACTCAAAAAAAAAAGTTTATTCATATAAAATAATTAAAATTACATAAAACGTATTTGTTAAATTAATAATGGGGTTTCCTGTTAAAACAAGTTTTTTTAGCACGACATTTGCATAAATGTAAATTTTATTATGTACATACATTTACGCAACATTGACAAGCCGTTAAGCCTGTCCTCTGTCATGGTTTATCTCAGCCATGTTTTAGTACGGCGAAGGGAACAAAAATGATAAATATTTTCACAAGCTTGGGTAAATATCTGAGTCACACCTTACTAAAACATTTTCTGGGCGGTCTTTTTAAATTTTCAATTTTTGTTTTCAATGCAAAATTTTTAAAATTTTAATAAATGTGCAAGTTGTGAATTAAAATTTCTAAATCAGTAAATGTAGAAATATTCTAAGGCAGAATTTGAAGGATATTAAACAAATAAAGGACGTCCTTTGAGATACATATTTTTAAGTCTTGTAAAACAGATTCATTTAAGGGTATGCAGCCCTCTATGCAGTAGTATACCTTGTCATCTTCCAAATGATAAAATCTAGGCTTCTCAACTAAAATTTCCATACCAGCGCAAATAATTTTTGCTTCTTCAAAAATAGTTTTAAATTGCGGGTGGGCTTCACTCCTTTTAGTCTCAAGACAAATTATCAGGGTTATTAGAAGAAATGATCCTTTCTGTAAATATATATCCTGCTTTTGTAGAATAACACTAACCGGCTGTATGACTGTAATTATTTCATTTAAAATCTGTAGTTCGCAAATAAATTCGAAAGTGCTCAGAGAAGTTCTTAATAATGCTTTTAAAGACGTATCCATCCCTATCTTTCCACTCGGGTATCTTTTCCAATGCCGCTATTGCGTGCTTTATGTTTACCAAAAATTGAATCATGACGATCCACCCATTGTGTTTTGCATAATAAAGACAACTTTTCATTTCGCTTAGGATGGATGACGTTTTTAAAAAATTAGCTTTTTTCTTAAACAAACGATACATTTTTTTATAGTTTTGGTACGTTGTTGCATTTTGAAGTCGAATTATTAAGTTTATGGCAATAGCAAGGCGTTTGTTTTGCATTTTTTGCGGTTGTATTTTTGTACTGCTCTATTTTCTGCTAACATCAAAGGACACCCTTCAGTTCCAATCTATACACAATTTTTCAAATCAAGACCAACATTTTTCAAAGCTCTTAAAACTACTGATGATAGTGTGTTCGCATTGATTGACACTTTGATGTCGTCACCAGTATCATTTGAAGCTTCTTCAAATGCGTCGATAAAGCCGATTAATTTTTCTTTTTCTAACTTTTCGTTTACGTTAAAGCTAAAGAAATTTGGAGTTTTTCTGAATAATTAGTGGTTTTGTCAAAATAGCATTTAGCGTCATAAATATTTTTTTAGTATAATTTTTTAAAAAAAGACAATCGAAACTTTTATTTATTTCATTTTGAATTTTTTCGATATATATGAAGCGCCTAAAGGGAAAGCTTGAAAATGGTTGCCTAAAATTGTATCTCGGGCAGACAAAATGGCAGAAGTAAACGAAAAATAACCTTTCGAGCTTGTATTTTCAGAAGATAGCAAAGAACCATCATCTCAATGACCAATGAGAGGTATTTAATGCCTTTCGAGGAAAATTATAGTTTTTTTATAGACAACAAACGTTCTCGGTTTTAATTTTTTTTTAAGTGCAGATATTTGTATTTGATTTTCCCCCTCAAGACGAAAGTTTTCTTGTGTAATCAAAAACATTTTTCCAAACAGCCTCTTTAAATATGCAATCCATTTGTTTAACAAAATATATGAAACATTTGTTTCATGGTTACCAATATTTTTATTTATTAAATTAAATATGAAGTTTTAATCGTTTGGGGGGGGGGGGGGGATTTCCTATTTTTTCTCCCCCTGAATCCGCGCCTGGATAAATGCAAAAAAAATAAATAAAATAAAAAAAAAACAATAAAGAACCATTGACGCTAACAGAACCCCGAACAACAGTTTTGAAGTGATTTCAATTGACACCGTAGGACCGCTACGTATTTCAAAGAAATACCGTTACATGCTGACTGCAATGCGAACTTACGAAATTAGTTGTTGCACGCCCCATGTCAACAAAGAACGCACTTACAACTGTCAAAGCGTTAGTAGAACGATTCAATGTAAAATATGGTCAGTTTAATGTACTTAAATCAGACATAGGAACGGAAGTTACAAACGAACTAATGCAGAGAATTTTCAACGCCTTACCACAAGGTTCTTAACGAATTTCTGCTGAAACAGCAAACTATTATGAATGGGATAAGTGAATCCCATATTTTACTTTTGCCTACCATACGGAACCCCACATAGAAACTAGTTATACGCCATTAGATCTGATATATAGAAAATTACCAAGCTTGCCATTAGACACTATTCATGAAAAGGAGGAAAAAATTTATAATTATGATGATTATGTTAAGAAACTGAGAGCCAAATTACAGTTTTCTTTAAATAAAGCATGGGAAATGTCAATTGGAGTCAAACAGAAGAGAATTATGAACAGAAGAGAATTATGGACAGTAATGATTATAAAAGTAAACTTAAATTTGGTATAGGAGATTTAATACTAATCAAAGTAGGAAATAGAAAAAACCCAAAGTTTATACAAGGGACCATATAGGATAATATGTAGAAACGGTGTAGAAACAGAATATCATAATAAAAGTTTAAGCCCGTATAAAATAAATTACTACCTTATAAGATAGCTTGCAAGAAAACTTACAAAAAAAAAAAAAAATAAAAAAATAAAATGCTTAACTTTATATGTAGATAATAAGAAAAATAATTAATTTTTTTAATTTTCTCTTGAGGGTGGAGTGTACCTTATATGTGTACACTGGATACCAACTATTAGTAACTAAGCGAGTACGTCTTATTTAAGTTTCCTCTTACTTTTGTAATTTTTTTTTATGAAAAATGTTTTTTTTTGTTTTTAAAGCAAACTTAACATTTATGACTCCCTGTCCAAACCAGTAATAAAGCTATAACGTTGGCAGAATGACGGTATAGGAACACGTATACATATTGTAAACATTTAAACGAGCGGCCATTTATTTGTTAAAAAATAAATAGTTTTTTTTGTTTATGAATTTCAAAACGCCTGCCAACTTTTTAAAAATATAAATTAAGTTTTTTATTTTGTTTTACTCCTTTAGCACAAAGAATAAACAACATATTTTTTATTTGTTTTTTAATGTTTAATAAGCTTAACTTAATTGTAAAGCTAATGTAATAAAATAATTACTGTTTTATGAGTTTTTGTATATATGTTCACATGTTATATGTTTCTAATTTTAATTAATTTTTTTCAATAAAATGGACAAAGGCTTGAAGAAGTCGACAAAAAATCGACGAAACGTTGGCGAAATTGTAATAAAACAAGTTTTTATTTTCACACAAGAAATTAGGCCCTAGCTAAAGAAGTTAACATATGGTTGGTTGGTTGGTTTTCGTGGTAGTTCGCTACACGCAAACTGTCAAGTAGAGTCTAAATGACCCCGTTTTGACAACACCACACCACTCGATAGGTGACAGGTCCCCTTTAACCATGGTCCAAGGGAAAATAGAGTACTTGACCCACCCTGTCGCATTGATGTATCTCGACAGGTCGTTCAGTCCAATCGCAGATACATCTCCTAGGCTGTCCAGTATATGATGGCCCAGTAACTTGTGCCTTTTCACAGCCAGAGCAGGGCATTCGCAGAGAAGATGGAAAACCGATTCCTCCTTTTCCCTATTCTTGAAGCTGCGACAGTGATCGTTAAACGTGTGGCCGAGTCGTTGTGCATACCTTCCCAGCCTCCAATGACCCGTTAGCACCGCCAGCAACTTCGAAATTTCCACGCGATTTCGGTTCATAAGTTGCGTAGTATGTCCGACATCGAAAGAGGGCCACGTTTGCCTGGCGACCTTATACGTATCCAACCTCCGCCATCTATCGTCAGCAGTGCCCAGAAAGAATCTTAAGATGTCCTGTAGTAGTTTACAAGCCTCCCGAATGGCCAATATCTCGGTCTGAAATACACTGCATTCATCCGAAAGGCAAAAAGAAGCATTTACGTCCAGTTCTTCTGAGAAGACACCGGATCCAACTCCGCAGTCCAACTTAGAGCCGTCCGTAAAGATCCTAATGTCATAAGGTTCCCCAAGGTTAGCCTTACACCATTTATCCCTGGAGGGAATAAGAACTTCAAAAACCCTATCAAAGTCCGTGTAGGGAGTAATATAGTCCGAAGGTTGGTCCACGAATGGGGGCAGTCCTTTCAGAAATTTCGCATGCCCATATGGCCTCGATTTTCAACATCCAGTCGATCTAAGCGTTACTGCACTACAAGCAGCTATGGCCCTAATGTGAAGGTCGATGGGAGCAAGATGCAATACAAGCAGAGCCCTGGATTTTATACAGCTGGTTCACTACGTATCTACGCTCCGTAGCAGTCCACCATACCAGAGATCCATAAGTGAGTATTGGTCGTACTATGGCCGTGTACATCCACCTAACAATTTTGGGGCGAAGTCCCCATCCCGCTCCAAACATCTTCCGGCACGTGTAGTAGGCTACCGTTGCCCTCTCAGCCCTATGCCGGATGTTCAGCTTCTATGACAATTTCGAGTCCGGGACGATTCCCAGATATTTCGCACTTTCCAATAAATGGATCTCGCAGTCCATTAACCGCGGGAGTCTGAAGCTTGGAACCTTGGTCTTCCTTGTGAACAGTACCAGTTCCGTCTTGCCCGGGCTTACTCCTAGACACTATCTGTGGCCCATTTGCTGAGTAATCTAAAGGCATTGGACATGATATCACTAATCACATCCGGAAACATTCCTGATACCAATAGCATACTGTCCATATTCGATGGATCTCTCTATCGTACTCAAAACCTCATGCAGGGCTGTTTCCGCAGGCATGCTGACTCCTAGAGAGACAAGAGCTGCCCTCCAGTCGTTGCCTTATATGGGAGTCAATAAGTCTTTCCAGAGTCTTAAGCTGGAAGGATAGAAGACTTATTGGACGGAAGTCCTTTGCGTTCCCATGATCCCTCCTTCCGATCTTGGGAATAAAAACAACTCTGACCTTCCTCCATCCCCTCGGAACGTAACTGAGAGAGATACAGAGTGTAAATATTCTATGAAGCCACGGGATGATGTGTTCCTTGGCACATTGCAACATCCCAGGAAAAATTCCATCAGGCCCAGATGACTTATATGGGGATAAGCTATCAATCGCCAACGAAATTTTATCGTAGGTGATTATACCCTCATCAATATTGCATGGTATCCTACTTTCGCACTCAACTTCCTCGACTACGTCCCTACAGCCAGGAAAGTGTGTGCTTATAAGAATATTAAGCGACTCCGCTGATGACTCTGACCAGGTGTCTTCCCCCTTCTAATATAGGCCGGATTTGAGTGTCCCCTGGCCAGAGTTTTTCTCAATCTAGCAGAGTCCCTGGTGCTTTCCACCGCCCCGCAGAAATCTCTCCATGATATCCTATTTGCGGTTGCTATTGCCTTCTTGTATTCCCTCAGCTTATCCCGGTAAGGCTGCCATGATTTACTGACATAACATTCATTAAAGGCTCTACCAGAGTCCCTACGTAGTTTAGAAAGCTCCGAATTCCACCATGGAGGGAAGCTCTATTTAACCTTAGTTATGAGGCGGAAACTTCGAAGGCCTTAACCATAGCCCTACTAAATTTTTCCTCAATGATCTCCAGACCAGTGATCGAATTATCAATGACTGACATTTTACCTAACCTTTGTTTCGGGATCCCATTGAACTTGAACCAGTCGGTCCTTCTTGGGTTCCGGAATTGTGTCCTTATTACCCTGTCCGGAAATCAATATCGAAGAGAATTTAACTATGATCAGAAAGTACCTTTTTTTTTGATACTCTCCACATATCCACTGATATCTTGGACCTGTCACCTGAGTGTAATATATAATACCTCCTCCCAACCATTGTAGGTTCCTGAGCTCGGAAATTTGAATGTTGGTGTGGTACTAGAGTTACGTATACTTAATCTATTTAAGTTAATGAAATTAAGGATAGTATCACCCCGTTAATTGATCTCACTACTACCCCAGATTGTAAGCCGGGCATTGGCATCACAGCCTAGAATAATGTCGACCGAAGGACATGAGAGTGCTCACTTCCACCGGAGGAGCTGTGTTCCAATGTGCCATATAGCTCGAGGCAATCATAAAGCTTCTCTGCGGCAACTTGACCCTTGCAACTGTGAGGTCTGCTGTACTAAGCTGCGTAAACAGAAAAATATTAACGCATTTTTTAGCAATAAGACATGATCTAGGCTTACCATTTTCTTTCGCATACAGTACATTATATGCCGAGGACGGGAACCCTTTTACCTCCGAGTTTACCACCCAGGGTTCCTGTACTATCGCAATGTCCAGGTTCTCTTCAGCTAAGAGCACCCGTAGGTTATCTGTAGCACATTTCGAGTGCTTCAGATTAATTTTAACGATCTTTGTCGTCACTTTGGCAGGTCCCTAGGAGTGCCGGAGACCGCAATTTTCGGAAGCAAAGTGCCGGCAACTTCCACTTCGTCGATGGCCGGAACACCTTCACCTTGCCGTCCCTTACCCCAAAGAACAGCCTATGGCCAACCTTCTCAAGTTTCTCTGAACCTGCTTCGGTGATGGCAAGTTTAAGGCAAGTATGACCATCGCCCTGTTCCATTCGGATGATCGACCAGGCCTCCATTGGTATGCTAGGGTTCTGAAGCTTCAGACACTCCAGCATTTTTTGGGGCTCGCTTACCATTACTGGTAACCAAATTCTTGCCCGGGGTTTCATCGGGATTTCTTCGGCTGGGATTAGCTTAAGGCTTAAGCCGTCCCATGCATTGCTGATCTTAGCTATGCATTTTCCCAGAAAGTCCTTTGAGAACCCGTCCAAGCACTTGATGACCCTGTAGCCCCGATGCATTTATCTGGAGTCAAAACGAGGTGCCGGTACGTCCTTATTAGCGGACACGTGGTCCAAAACGAGCCCTGCTAATCTGGATTCTCTTGCACCCCATTCTGTTGCCACAGGACATATGGTACCGCCCTTTTCGATTACCAGAGCCACAGTAAGATGGTCCTTCACAACTTAATTTAATGGCCTCCTGGTATGTGTTGTTGCAGTTGAGGATACCAAGGTCGGTCCTGGAGCTGTCGCTTTCGTTGCCACCTGTCTCCTTTTCGGCGATTTGCCTTCCTCTATTTGAGAGCGCTTGGACCTTCCTTCAGTCGCCTCCTTGGATGTGCTGGGTAAGGAATCCTTAAACTTAAGGTAATCATCTACCACAGCATTGTATTTAACGAGATATTCCACATCACGTTCGTGGGGGGTACCGTTTGCAGTATTCTTGGCAATCTTGTCTAGAATAAATACCGCCTTTGCGTACCTTGCCTTAAGGATGTCTTTCTGACTCTTCCTTTTTGGTTTCTTGTTCAATTGGCTACCGGCCTTGGTGTCTAATTGACCATGTTTTGTATTTGTACTTTGAGAGGGCAGTAGGGTGCTATGTCTTTCACCCTGTCTGCCTGAAAGATCGACTAACGTTTCCTGGCTGGAGACGAGAAGGTCTTCTTTAGACGAGAACAACGTCTCGCCTTTTTATTTTTATTAATTTTATTTTCATTCGTTTTTGGTCCCACGAGTAAGCACGTAAGGGGATGGACGATCCATGCAGGGACGGCGCACAGTGCTTTGATCCCATATAGTGATGGGACAAAAATAGAAGGAGTGGTCCCAAAGTTTTGAAATTTGGTACGCTAGTATAAAATACTTAAATTAAATTAAATAAATTTTTTTGAAAAAATTGAACAAAGGACACGCCTACTGCCTATATATAGAAAGGACGAAATTTTCAATTTTGACTACATAATTGCACAGAAAGTTACAATAGTCCGTATATTAAATGTTTAAAAATAAGGGTGACTTTGTGATTTTGTAATTTTTTTAATTTTAAATTTGTTGCTTGTAAGTTCTTTTGTTTTTTGTACGTAATGTAAGGTGATTTTAATGTTTGTTTTCTTTTATATGTTTTATATTTCATTGAAGAGTCCTGATGATGCTAACCGACGGTTGGCGAAATATCGACAATTTTTAATAAAACAAATTATTAAAAACAACAACAGACCTCGAGCTTGTTTTACTAAATATATAACTTAGAGTTTATAAATTAAAATTAAATTCAAAATACGTATATGTGCGTTTTTTAATATTTTTATTTTTTTAATAATATATATATATATATATATATATATGTATATGTATATTGTATTTTACAATAAATCATCCTCAGTATTGGACTATTCCCAAAAAATATTGCCGCTCAATGAAACATTTGTCTCGTCGTCTTCAACTGGCTCATTAGCATTTTCTCTTAAGTAAATATATATCAATTTCTGCAAATAATAAATTTTTTTTGGTCTTTGGATTCCTTTTTGAAGTCAAAAACGGATCTAAAGATAGTATTAAATAAGTTACTAAATCTTTATGAGTGTATTTTCGTGACGTTTTCCTCGTATGGGACAGTCTAGCTTTTCTCACGATTTTGTGGTTGGCTTCCAATGCTTCTTCAGACAAGCACCCTGAAATTTTTTTTCCGATACCACAACAGACGGAATAAATTTTCTTTTCTCAGTTTGTAATGCATACAGAGACGGAAAACAATTTGGGTGTATTTCATATATTGTGTTACATAGCACACTATATTTTCTCTCGGTCAAATCTAAATTCATATATAGCGCCAAAGCTTTTGTTGCTGGTAAGCATTTTGAATTCGACATTGGGCTTTGCAAAACAGAATGAGATTCCCGTTTTAAATTTTCCACTGCAAATTCTAGTTCATCAAGGGAACATCTTAATACTAACTCTGCCACTCTTCGGTGTCTAGTTTTGACTGTAGTGCTACCAACATCTTTCGTCGGGCTACCACGTTTTCTACATGAAGTTTCTGTTGCATATAAAGCCACTGTTGTATCACATTCTGGATTTGGAAGCAGCAAATTTTCATAAGCAATTTTCCTCGTGCTTGGTTGCTAAAAATTTAAATTAAATATATTTTACATCATCAGCATCAAAAAAATATTGTTTACCCACAAAGAATGCTTCCTTTTTAAATGCATTAAGTTGCACCTGCTTTCTTTACAAAAATTTTTCATTTCGATATGAAAGAAATAAATACTTTGTAATAATTTATTTTTGTCAAAATATGACTCGCCTTTTTTTATCTTCAGAAGTTGCTTTTATCCAGCAGTCAACTATATCTGAATTATATAAAATAAAATCCATCACTTTAAATTATTTCTTTTGACAAATTACTTGATGTTTTATTAAAATCTTTGTTTACACTATGATTAGAGATGTTCACGTTAATTTATTAAACCACGCGCCCTCACTTTTACTCGTTTGTAAAAGTAATTAATTATAGCATATAAATTTATTTTATTTAAAAGATTTAATATTTTCTTTAACAGAAATGTCTGTGTGCAATATTTGCGAACACTCCACTAAACAATTTTGCTTACTACAAACAAAAGATGTTGCAAAAAAAAAATTCTGTCTCGTACCCATTTCCAATTTAAATAAAAAATAACGGTAAATAATATTTGTAGGAGGGAGTCAAATCTAGCGATTTTAAATTGCTGTATTAGTTTGTTGCAAAGTTTTATAAGATTTATGAAAAACATTAAATTTTTGTCATATCGTTTTTATTATAAGAAGTCACAACAGACCTGGAAAAAACAAATTTTTTAGCAGTTCATAGCTTACATTTTAAACACTTTAAAAATTACCTAACTTCCAGCGATTTTTTATACTAACTTATCTATATTTTTGGAAAAAAAGTTAGCAACAGTGGTGGGAGGCAAACAATGAAACACCAACATCAATCTGTTAATTTAGCGGCATCTTGTAGCGTTAAAAAGAGGCAAACACAATTTCATACTTATTTTTTAATTTATCTCGTTAATTAATATAATCTTATGGTTTCAATTTGGTCTTATATGTTATTATATTGTAAGTTTTTTTTATTTTTAACTCCAGAAAACTTTCGAAATTTAAGAAGAAATTACGAAAATAGCCATTTTTTAAAATAATTTTTTTTTTAAAGTTGTGGTTAATTTTTTAAAATTTTTTTCCTGTAGTTATTAGAAAACAGCATGAATTTTTGCAAACAGAAAAAACCCTTAGACCATATTTTTCTTTTTTTTTTTTAATTTTCCATCAAAGTTAAAAAAATTTTTAGAGCTTAAGTGAATAATAAGCATTTTTTAAACCAACAAAAACTATGTATAGCAAAATAATGTATTAAAAATTTTTTTACAGTTGGTTTCGAATACAGTTAACTATTACAAGAAAAAATTTGAATCTCCTGGTTCAAAAAATTAAATTTTTACAACTATTTTTTTAAAACAATAAAAAACCAAGGTAATTTGGGATTTTAGTGTCATTTTATAGCGTAAAATACATACAAACGCAAAAACTTTACTACTTTTGCTGTTTTTTTATTAAACAGTATTAATTTGAATTTATATTTTACAGTATTTGTCGTTTTTTTCTTTTAAACCTTTAGAAAACTTTTAAAATTTGAGAAAAAAATCACGAAAATAGCCATTTTTTAAATTAGTTTTTTTTAAAGTTGTGGTTAAATTTTTTAAATATTTTTTCTGGAGGTTATTAGAAAACAGTATTGATTTTCGAAAACAGGAAAAAACCCATAGACCATATTTTCTTTTTTTTTTAATTTTCCATCAAAGTTAAAAAATTTTTAGATCTTAAGTGAAAAATAAGCATTTTTCAAACCAATAAGAAATATGTACTTATAAAAAAAGAAATCACAAAATCACAGCTAGTTGCAAATATAGTTAGTTACTACAGAAAAAAATTTGAATCTCATACTCCAAAAAATTAGTTTTTTACAACTGTTTTTCTAAAGCATGTAAGACTTGGGTATTTGTTTAGATATTTTTACTTCAAATTCTTTGACTTTGGCGCCCCCTAGCGCCACCAAAAAGAGCTAAATCTTAAAAATTCTTTAAAATTTTTTTAAAAATTATTGTTATCTGTCGACCTATATATTTTTATCTACAATATAAAACCTTTTTTTTATTGCATTTTTGTCTATGGGACACAGCACTGTGCGGCGTACTTGGACTGGTCTATTACTTACAACCGGCCCGTGACCTGGCACCAAAGGAGAGCTGTTAGCAACTAATCCTCTTTAACCACTTATTAGCCATCCAGGTTCTCGGCACTGCTACTAACCACCTTAACCTTAACAAGTGGTGGATAGGGAGTTGGAGAGGGAAGGGAGAAAGGGTGAAGGATAAGGGATAGGGATTGGATAACCTTTTGTCATGTAGGATTTTTTGTATACCGCCTTAATGACACAAGGATGGGGAAGGTATGAATGCATTCCCCATCTAGGTCATCAAGCTACTGACGAGCTGTAATTTTTGATTTTTTTGTTAACACCAAGTTGTAAAAGCCAATTTTTTGCAGTTTTATTTGTAACCATAATTTAAAATTTCACAACTGCAACTCAACTGAGTTGAGTTGTAAACCATAATAATGAGAGTGTCTTCACTATATGATAAGATATGTTCTTTTTGAACTGAATGATATTTTTGTGTATCAGATATGAACAAACGTGTTATTTAAGTGAACATTTTTGTATATGCTTAGAAACGTAAAAATTAAGTTAATTTACTTAACAGCATTCAACTGCACTTTTAAACAAATTTTTCCTCTTAAGATTTTATTTTGTTTTAGATGTATTAAATCACAATTTATATAATAAAAATAGTCTACCAAAAATAGATACATATGTAGATTACTTTTATTATTTAACTTAGCAAAGTTCATGAGTAATTCAACTAATATGTTAGGTATATTACCTTAAAAACTTAGTAACTGTCATTCTATCCTTGTTCTTTGTTGAACTCATACTCTATTTTTAGGAAATGTAACATACGGGACATTTTGAGTGTACATTGCCTTGAGCATGATTTGCATATTAAATATTAAAAAAATAATATTTATTTTTTGTTTTTAATAATCCTAGGATACTAAAAAGCATATTTAACTTGGTTCAAGTTGCATGCATTACTGTTTTAACTTTTGTTTTACTCTGGGTGCCGTGGATTTCATCACTAGACGTTTTTAAGGCAACTTTTCTTCGACTTTTTCCATTGGACAGAGGAGTTTTTGAAGATAAAGTAGCAAATGTGTGGTGCTCCCTAAATGTTGTTTATAAGTTAAGGTATGTATGTATGTATCCGAATAAAAAGAAATTATTAATTTAAACAAAGATTTTAAAGAACATATAGGCATTTAGAGCGACAGGTCTACCGAGGTCCAAAAATTTTTATGTTTGCAAAGAAATGATTTTTTCAAACAGTATTAAAAAAAGAGTCTGAACTTTGATAAAATGATAAATTTTAACTAATCTTAGGTGCTATTGCAAGAAAATGATTTGAAAACTGAGCATGCCTACTTTTGGTATCTTCTTTACTTTTAATGATATTTTATCTTTAGTAATTATTTATTGAATATTTATATTATAGTTGTAATTATCCTCCAAAATATTTCTACTAACAACAAATCAATGTTATAAAAATAAAAGAAACAAAACAAAAAACGGTTTAAGGTAAATTTTAGGTTTAATTCTATTCATATTCCAACGTCGCGTTCCTTTCCACAAAATAACGTTTTCCATCATTACTTCGCGACCACTGAAACCAGATATCTGAAAATTTTAGTTTAAATCAAAAATTAAGTGCATTCTACTTTCTAAAAAAGTTTAGATAAAATAATTGCATCAAATATCTTAATTCTATTTAAAATTTGTCGCGTGCTTCATTATTATTTATGTAAAATCAACCGGAAATGGTATTAAAAATAACTGAATATTCATTAAAAAACCCTCCAACAAGATATTAATTAAAATTAACAAAATATTTCATATAAATTGAGACATCAAAAAATTAACTTGGAGCATTCCATGAAAAAATGGAAATCTGAACAATATTACAAACATTGACTTTTTTTAAATTTTTGCATCTACATAGAGAGATTAAGCTCTCATTATTTTTTTGAGAGTATAAATAATCTAGCTTTTCTTTTTCATTGTACACCACTTTTTGAGAGGTCGCTGCTAATACTTTTTTTCACATAAGAACTAATATTCTTTTCTGCGTTCAAGGGCGTGGTGAGCGGTATTAAACTGTATAATATTTATTGCTGTAAAGTGCTTTGTTCCCGAGAAAATAATTACAATGCAAAGATAAATTTTTATGTCCCACACGTGACGCCGTTTTCCTTTTTTTTATTAATAACTGTAAGACAAGTCAACTAAACAAATTGATTTTTGTTGTTTACAGCTAGCTCTTGTGTGATCTAAAAGCTGACAAAAAAATTTCCACTTAAACACTTAGCAAATAGTTTTTCTTTCGTGATAAAAAGTGTCCCACACGTGACGCCAAGAATTAAGATATCTGAAATCTTTCAATCTTTCTGCCATCTACAAACTATATTTGTAATTTATTGCACTACATTTGTGGCTTATCCAAATATGACTGAAATACAACCTTCCACCAGTACTGAACATATCCGGAAACTTCGCGGAAAGCGTAAGAAAGATGATCCAACCTTTAGCTTAGCCCTAGCTGATAGACAAGAATATGTGAGCTTTATAAGCGAAAAAGGGAAAGTATTTCAGAAATCGATTTAAAAACTTTGCAAGTTAAGCAAAAATATAAAAAAAAGCCTGCAAAGGGCCTAATAAAGAAATTGAGGTCAAAATATTGACAGACCTTCTGTAAGTACGAAAACCTTCTTAAAAGTCCAAACAAACTTTTTCGAAAGCTATTCAAAAGGCTTTAAAAGCCCTTCCTCAATCGCCAGGCAAAAAAAGAGCGATAACAACCAAATAAGCGCCTAAATTGAATATTGCTCCAGCCGAAAGTTCAAGCTTGGACATGTCAAATGTCAACTCGTATTACGAGGATGTGAAAGCCTTTTATTACCGTCCAGATATAGTATGGACAGGCGCAAATGCTTTGGTTGTGGTTTGGAGAAATGGAATTTAAGAAAGGCGTTGGAAGAATTATTTAACTATGTATCTACGGAAAGCTTTCTGCATTTTTACGGAATTTAATCCTAATATAAAAAAAAAATTTTAAAAATTTTGTAGTCTTAGACCTTAAGATGTGCTTCCCATAAAAAACACTCCTTCAGATCAGTGCAAATTTATAACACATGAAGACAAACAAAACTACTGTAACGACTCAGCATCCAGTCGTTTTATGTGATCCTTATTTAGATTTTAAGTGCTGGAAAAATGAATGTGACTTTTTTCTAATAACAAAAAACTATTACTGTCCATAGACTTAAGCATAAGTCTGCATATGGAAAGAAGGGGAAAAATTCAGATAATAAATCACGTTTGACAACCCATTAAACAAGTTAAGTTGAACTGAAAGACAAACTGATTAATTCAGTTCATATTGTGATGAAACATGTTAATTTAAAAAAATCCAAGTAGATGAATTTCAAAAAGACCAGTTTAATAAAGGTGTACGTATCCTTTAAATTGATTTTGCAATGCCTTTCGCTTGTGAATACCGGAATGAAGTTCAAAGCGCACTATGGTCGCGAACGAGTGTCCTGTTGTTTAAGCTGCAAAATTATGGGGTATTAAAATAAACGAACAAAAATGCACCCAGGTTACTTTTACTTTACGCAAGGAAACGTGCCCCCCAATTTTTATTAACAACCATACGGTGCATCAACGTATTGAAAACAAATATCTTGGCATTCACTTGGATCGCCGTCTCACATGGAAGCTCCACATAGATGAAAAGTTGTCACAATTAAAGCTTAAAACGGCCCAAATCCATTGGCTAATTGGTAGAAACTCTGTGTTACGTCTTGATTGTAAACTTGTGCTCTGTAACTCAATTTTTAAACCAATTTAATGCTACGGGATACAACTATGGGGCACTGCTTCCGCCTACAACATAGAAAAGATTCAACGCCGTCAAAACAAAATTCTAAGAATGATAACTGGTGCTCCTTGGTATGTTAAAAGCAGCAACATCCAAGGATCTAGAAGTTCCACTAGTAAAATGCGAAATCCTTAACTATGTGGACAAGTACTTTATTAAGCTGGAAAATCATCCCAATCCGCTAGATCGAAACATCTTGCAACATAGCGGACACGCCGTTTAAGGAAAAAACTTGTGTTTTTCCACCAGCAAAAAAAGTCGATCACACACCAAAACGATTTTTTGCAACTGACTCCCAAAATTACTTGCAAATATTAATTAAAGCATTGCTTTATTAATTTTCTGAGAGCAGCAATATATTTAGCCTGTTTTTGTTATTTTTATATTACTAGCTTAAGAAAACACTTACAATACCACAATACCAGTCTATACCACGTTACCCGCACTTACTCTACTTTATGTGCTCGGATGCGAATTTTAAAGACAAAAATGCATTTTTTTTATTTTTTTAAATAAGCTGTTCGATTTAGTAAATACGAAAAATGAAGATTTACCTTTAGTGGAAATAGTTTGGAGCAATGGCTCGACATCAGAATTGAAAAACCGCTATATGGTAAAATTAATATCAATGCTGAGCGAAAAGTACGCAAAGCCCTTTTTTGCAAATATTTTGCTACAACTAATGGAAAAGGTGTAATAGATGGAATCGGCGAAAATATAAGGAGATTGGTATGAGAGAAAATGATAAGCCAAAGCAAACATTTTGTCATTTAGTCAGCTAAATTTTTTGCTTATTTGGCTTCTTAATTAGTTTCAAAAACCCAGGTAATTTATGTGCCATCCTCAAAAATCTGAGAAAAAATTTAATCTGAATCACCATGCCACTAGAGGAATTTCAAACTTTTATTTCATCAAGGCCAATCAAAATATCGGGGACTGCAAAGTTATAGCTTATCTGTAGACAAAACTGCAATTAACTTTTGATTTTTGTGTATTTTATAAAAATAATTTCAACGGTGTACCTTACGTGTTAAAAAAAAAAGTTAATTTTTACCTATAAATATTTTTTTTATTAAAAATTTATTACCATCATAAGTAAGCGTGGTTGTTAGTTGTAATTTCTTTCTTAGACATCTTTTCTCTATGTGCAACTGATTCGCTGAAATTTGGATTTAAACACTACAATTTTGAATGTTGGTTGACTCAGGCTGTCCCACACGTGACAAAGTTTGTTTAATTTTTTCTTTAATATTTTCTAAATTATTAAAAACAAGTTCGATGTAGGATTGAAGACTACCACGCAGTTTAATTAATAAAAGAAAAAAAATTGAATTCTGAATTACCAATTAGAAGTTGTATGTAAAATAAGTGCTAAAAAATATTTGAATTTGTCTGACACGTGACGGTGGAATGCCCCACTTACATATTCGTCTGAAATTAATTAGATTTTCTGTCATTTACATCAAGACACTAAGTTTAAAAAAAAATTAAAAAATTAATATTACTAAAAAATAAGTGACAAAATTAACTGCAACTTAAAAACAGTTATTTTGTGCAGTTGGAGCTTTAAATAACTCTATAAAACAGTTAGAACAAATATTATATTAAAATTTAACTGTTTTTTCATTTAAAAACAACTTTACGGAATTTTTTAATTTTTTAGGTGTACTAACTAATTTTTTATACCCTTCACATAGTGATAGGGTATATATCACTTTGTCATTCCGTTTGTAATTTCTTTATTATTCATTTGCGACCCCATAAAGTATATATATTCTGGATCCTTATAGATAGGGAAGTCGATTTAGCGATGTCCGTCTGTCCGTCTGTCCGTCTGTCCGTCTGTCCGTCTGTTGAAATCAAGTTTCCGGAGTCAAATAAAAAGATACAGACCAGTTAATGGTGTCAAACTATCACAAATATCCTGGAGACAATCGCTATTTAAAATCAATAAAATCGGTTCACTATTGACCGAGATATAAGCGAAAACCCAGAGTAACCCATTTTTTTTAGGACAAAATCCGTGCATATATCCCTATATATCTCAGTAAGTATAGTCACTCTTGCCACAAAACTTGGCACGGATACTCCTAAAGAAGGGACCTTAATAATGGAAAAATTTTTTTCAGATAGGACCAGGGGAAGGGGTATTTTTTCTACAATTGCACAAATTTGGTGAAATATTTTATGCGCTATATCTCGTAAACTATAACAGCTATCGACTTAAAATGTTCTACAAAAAGTAATTGCATGCTAAGGGCTACGCCTTAAAGAAAAAATTTTTTGGGTGGGGGCAAAAAAAGGGGTAGCTCCCATACAAATCGACAATTATTTTCAAATATTCGATACGCTATATCTCGGAAACTATAACAGATATCGAAATGAAATGTTCTACAAAAAGTAATTGCACGCTTAGGGCTACGCCTTAGAGAAAAAATTTTTTGGGTGGGGGCAAAAAAAGGGGTAGCTCCCATACAAATCGACAATTATTTTCAAATATTCGATACGCTATATCTCGGAAACTATAACAGATATCGAAATGAAATGTTCTACAAAAAGTAATTGCACGCTTAGGGCTACGCCTTAGAGAAAAAATTTTTTGGGTGGGGGCAAAAAAAGGGGTAGCTCCCATACAAATCGACAATTATTTTCAAATATTCGATACGCTATATCTCGGAAACTATAACAGATATCGAAATGAAATGTTCTACAAAAAGTAATTGCACGCTTAGGGCTACGCCTTAGAGAAAAAAATTTTTTGGGTGGGGGCAAAAAAAGGGGTTGCTCCCATACAAATCGACAATTATTATCAAATATTCGATACGCTATATCTCGGAAACTATAACAGATATCGAAATGAAATGTTCTACAAAAAGTAATTGCACGCTTAGGGCTACGCCTTAGAGAAAAAATTTTTTGGGTGGGGGCAAAAAAAGGGGTAGCTCCCATACAAATCGACAATTATTTTCAAATATTCGATACGCTATATCTCGGAAACTATAACAGATATCGAAATGAAATGTTCTACAAAAAGTAATTGCACGCTTAGGGCTACGCCTTAGAGAAAAAATTTTTTGGGTGGGGGCAAAAAAAGGGGTAGCTCCCATACAAATCGACAATTATTTTCAAATATTCGATACGCTATATCTCGGAAACTATAACAGATATCGAAATGAAATGTTCTACAAAAAGTAATTGCACGCTTAGGGCTACGCCTTAGAGAAAAAATTTTTTGGGTGGGGGCAAAAAAAGGGGTTGCTCCCATACAAATCGACAATTATTATCAAATATTCGATACGCTATATCTCGAAAACTATAACAGATATCGAAATGAAATGTTCTACAAAAAGTAATTGCACGCTTAGGGCTACGCCTTAGAGAAAAAATTTTTTGGGTGGGGGCAAAAAAAGGGGTAGCTCCCATACAAATCGACAATTATTTTCAAATATTCGATACGCTATATCTCGGAAACTATAACAGATATCGAAATGAAATGTTCTACAAAAAGTAATTGCACGCTTAGGGCTACGCCTTAGAGAAAAAATTTTTTGGGTGGGGGCAAAAAAAGGGGTTGCTCCCATACAAATCGACAATTATTATCAAATATTCGATACGCTATATCTCGAAAACTATAACAGATATCGAAATGAAATGTTCTACAAAAAGTAATTGCACGCTTAGGGCTACGCCTTAGAGAAAAATTTTTTTGGGTGGGGGCAAAAAAAGGGGTTGCTCCCATACAAATCGACAATTATTATCAAATATTCGATACGCTATATCTCGGAAACTATAACAGATATCGAAATGAAATGTTCTACAAAAAGTAATTGGACATTAAGGGCTACGCTCTGAAGAAAAAGATTTTCGGATGGGGGGTGAAGAAGGGGTAGCTCCCATACAAATTAACAATTTTTAAACAATTTTCGATACGCTACTTCTGGAAAACTATTACAGCTATCGACTTCGAATATTCTACAAAAAGTAATAATCAAATAATTCATACATTTTGGTGAAAAACTTGGTGAAGAGCAGGGGGACTAGAACATCTAATAAGTTTTATTAACCTTTAAATATGAATAATGTCGAAAACTTTAAAAACTCTCGACCTCAATTCTTCTTCATCTATTTCTATTATTCAATCGAACGTTAAAATTTTGTTATTTTTTCTATGAACTTTAAAACTCGCACAAGGTTTTTTATTATATTATTTGCAGTACAAAATTACTCGGCTAGGTATATTTAAAGACCAATGTGAAGGGTATATAAGATTCGGCACAGCCGAATATAGCGCTCTTACTTGTTTTTTTTTTTTTTTGTTCATATATTTTATTATTGAATCTTCGCGTAAGCGAACTAACAATAAGTATTCAAATCTTAAAACTAAGTAGTTAATACTAGTCCAGTCAGTACCAGACTAAAATTTAAGTTCTCACAATAAAATTAACTAATTTCAAAGGTTTCATCTAAGAGCAATTGTATCCCTTCTTTTTAGGCGGGTGTGCCCACTATGTTGCAGGATGCTTCGAGCGAGCGGATTTGGATGTGATTCCAGCTTATTTAAATACTTGTCCACATATTTCAGGATTTCGCATTTTACAAGTGGAACTTCTAGATCCTTATGGATGTTGCTGTTTTTGATATACCAAGGAGCACCAGTTATTAATCTTAGAATTTTGTTTTGACGGCGTTCTATTTTTTTGATGTTAGAGGCGGAAGCGGTACCCCATAATTGTATACCGTATCACCAAATTGGTTTTAAAATCGAGTTGTAGAGTAGAAGCTTGCAATCAAGACGTAGCACAGAGTTTCTACCAATTAGCCAGTGGATTTGAGCAGCTTCAAGTTTCATTTTCGTCAGCTTCGCATCTATATGAGGCTTCCGTGTAAGGTGGCGATCTAGGTGAATACCAAGATATTTTGTCTCAGATCGTTGAGGCACATTATGGTTGTTGATAGTGATTGGAGGGCACGTTTCTTTGCGTAAAGTAAAAGTTACGTGGGCACATTTTTGTTCATTTATCTTTATTCCCCATAACTTTGCCCATTTCTCCACTTGGGTTATGTGTTGTTGCAGCTGGTTCGAAGCCTCTTTAGGGTCTTTGTGAATACTAAGAAAAGCAGTATCGTCAGCAAATGTCGACGTGTGTGTGAAACTATTGGTTGGCATATCTGCCGTGTAAAGCAAGTACAAAATCGGGCCTAGTATACTTCCTTGAGGGACACCAGCTTCTATTGGTTGGGAACAACTTATTTGGTTTCCCTCTTTGATCATAAATTGTCGGCCTGTTATGTATTTTTCTAAAAGGTTGAAAATATTAGCTGGAAGGTTGAGCTTTAGTTTGTTTAGAAGGCCTTCATGCCATACTTTGTCGAAAGCTTGTGAGACATCGATAAAAAGCCCGGAGCAGTACTTCTTTTCCTCAAAGGCTTTTCTTATAACCTGTACCAACCTGTGAGTTTGTTCGATGGTACTATGTTGACTTCTAAAGCCGAATTGGTGGTTTGAAATGCAGTTGTTGTCATTCAGGATCGGATTTAGCTTGTTTTTTAACAGTTTTTCGAACAATTTTGACATTGTGGGTAACAAACTTATGGGCCTATAAGATTCTACCTTCGAGGGATCTTTGCCAGGCTTAGGGGTCATCTTTACTAAGGCAACTTTCCATATAGGCGGAAAATGTTTAATCCGAATTATCGCGTTAAAAATAAAAAGAATGATTCTTTTAGCAGTAAGAGGCAGCTCTATGAGCATTTTGTTGCTTATTTTGTCAACGCCAGGAGCTTTTTTACCATTAAGGTTAGCAATAGCCTCTACAACATCTGCAAATCGGAAACGTATTTCTACAGGACGTCTAGCAACAACAGGCGGTAATTCCCTCACGTAAGTGCATGTATTGGGAGTGAATACGTTTTTGAAGTGATTTGCGAACAGATCGCATTTTTCTTCATCATTTCTAGCCCAGGATCCTCTCAGATTGCGCAGTGGTGGTTTTGCGATATCAGGTCTTTTAAGACGTCTGGCTGATCGCCATAAGGAATAATTTGTCTGCGGAGTCGCGTCTAGACCTTCCAGGTACTCTTTCAGTGATGCCATTCTGTGAGCCTCCAACAAGCTTTTTAGTTGGGTTGTACATTCTTTCAGCTTAGTTTTAAGTTGGGGCGATCTATGTTTTTGCCATTCCCTGCGGGCTCTTCTTTTTTCAGATACCAGCTTTTCCACATCTTCAGAGAAAATTTTGTTGTACCTAGCCTTGCGGTAGGTAGAAGACGCATGTTCAACGGCTTTTTTAATGTTTTCATTTAGGACGCTCAAACAATCATCTATGTCTCCGGGAGTTTTTAGCGGTTGGTTCTCCGCGCAGTGGGTACTAATATACTTTTTATATTTTAACCAATTAATTCTTTTATATAAGAAAAACTCACTAGCTACTATTTGGTGAGGACTGCAAATAGTGATTATTGTGGGTGAGTGGTCAGAAGATAAATCCAAGGAGGCTTGAGCCTCAATGAGCTCCGAGGATATACCTTTTGCTACGCCAAAATCAATTACGTCTGGAATTTTATTGTGGTCTGTTGGCCAGTAGGTTGGTTGTCCAGTTGAAATAACATAAAGTCCCATTTCAGACACGGCATCATACAAGACACGACCTCTCGGACTAATTAGTCGGGAGCCCCAGTACGTGTGCTTGGCGTTATAGTCTCCAGCAGCTATGAAGCGGGGACCTAAAGATTTGTAAAAACTGTTGTACTGATCCTTCGTTATGGAGAATCTCGGTGGACAATAAACTGACGAAATAAGTAGGTTATTGAAAAATTCATCAATGCAGACGTTTGTTGCTTGCATATAACATTCAGATAGGCCACCCAACCATTGGTGCTTAATTCTTGATTTGATTAAAATAGCAGAGCCACCACAGGATCTATCCCTGGGATCTTTTGAATCATAAAAATTGTATCCACTAATTTTAAAAGTGCTTCTAGATGTCATATGAGTTTCGGAAATCAACATGACATCGATTTTTTGGTGTGTTAAAAAGTATTCGAGTTTGTTTTTGTGTTGGCGGATGCCGTTTGCGTTCCAGAAACAAACCCTGAGGCAGTTCATGGTCTTTTAAGCATGGCCTGCAGAAGAGCAGACTGCATTTTCTGCATCTCCTGCATCATGCTAGCCATTTGCGCCATTATCTGCGTAAATTGTTTGACCATATTGTCAATTACGGCTTCCAGGCGGCTAAAATTGGGACCAATTGGTTCGCTAGTTGGCACTTGTTGTTGTGTGGTTGGTTGGTTTGGCCTTTGTGCATTGGACTGGTTTGACTTTAGTGCGTTGGCGTAAGAAATTTGACTTGTAGTTGGCTGTGCTAACTGGGGAATGTTTGTTGTTGGTATAACGGCTGGGGAGGGGCAGGAACTACCTTCGGCTTAGGTGAGCGCTTAACTAAATCAAAGACAGGACAACCTCTGTAGTTGGCAGTGTGGTTTCCACCGTAATTGCTGCACTTCTTCACCCTAGGGTCATCTTTTTGTTTGTCGCACTTGATTGTAACATGCAGATCCCCGCATACAACACAAACAGAAGGCAACTTACAGTAAGTTTTTGTGTGGCCATATTCCTGACAATTTAAGCACTGTACAGGTCCAGATCGCTTATGCGGGACTTCCACTGTAACTCTACGGTGCATAATATATCTTAAACCATAAACGGGGTGAGTTTCGTTTTTCTTTAATTTGGCATCACCAGGCTCAAGTTCAACTCGAAACAATGGTTGAGGGTATTTTTCCCTGTTTCTAATATTTGTCACAGTCCTTACCTTAAATCCTTCGCTGCACAAACTGGTCTTTATCTCCTCCGGGTCAACATTTGATTCAATTCCTTTTATGACTATCTGGAGGCCTTTTGCGTTTTTTTAGCTGGTAAGTGTAAAAGTTCTTTTTTAACTTCTCAAATTCCGACACCGTGGCGCGGTAAGCGTTCTCGTGATTTACTTGAATTTTGGTCTCATATATGTTACCACGTTTTATGTTCGACACATAAAAGTTCTTTTCGCCTATTAATGCAACTAAAAATTTAATGAGGTCGTTAGAGTTTTTTTCTCTTACATAAATTGGAGGAGGCTTATAATTTTTTTTTCGTAACGGGGCCATCATTATTATCTGTTTGCAGAATGGCAAAGCGATTTTGCGATGTGGTTGGCCTTTCATCGTCTTTTAGATTTTTTGCAGGTTGACTTACTTCTGCCGACTTTGGACTTCTCACCCTTTTAGGAACTGTTACGTACCTGTCCATCCCTACCTGGATCTTAGGAACACACGCAGAAATTGGGCCTGGAGCGCCTTTAGCAGTTGTAGGTGCGACACCAGAACTTGATAAAGAAGACCGTGATAAAGATAACACCTCGGTATTTTTTTTTATAATTTTTAAACAGAGATTGGGCTAAATTTGTCCCTTGTTCAGTACATTTGTTTAAGTTAGGCACACTTGCACTTAAATTATTTGTATTTGTTTTCGGTTTTGCACTTAAATAGTTTCTATTATATTCAGGGTCTCTAATGTTTTCATTGCTAACGCTTTCTGAGCTTAACACAATGTATGCATTTCGGCTATTAGGCCCACTGTCACTACGATTACTGTTACTCATTAACTGTTTGGTTTTTTTGTTTTGTTTAGTTTGTTTTTATTTTCGATTCTCACTTGTGTCTTGTAGGTATGTATATTAACAATTTTTTTTTTGTAACTTATTACAAATATCACCTATTACAAATATACACTCGCGTAGACACGTCCGTACACTACGAGATTAAGAGAGCAACTGTGATACTAACTACTGCATATGTACATTTATGTAGATGAGTAAAACTAATGTGGAAAAAAAGAAGGAAGCATCGAAAAAATACTGCGACAAATTAATAAAGACCCACTTGGGAAAATTATATACCGCAAAAAAAAAAAACAAAATCATTACAATCATAAAAATCATTACATGGCAAATGTTAGGATATACCTAATATTTCAGGCATCCGAAGACTGCATTTTTTTTCTTCTGTGACGAATATTTAAAAATAAAATAAGCTAAAACAGCTTATTGTTTAAAAACAATGTTTAGTAGTTTAACTTACTTTTTCTTATAATGATACATTTACATACATATATGTAGGATTTGATGATCCGACGGTTAACATTAAAACACGCATTTAATAGTTAAATTCATTAAGTAATCGTTTATTGAATTAATAAGATCGACTTATATTAACTTATGTTACTCTCTCCGGTCGCGTGCTGTCGCCTTGATGGTCCGTTTTCAACTTAACTTCCCTCTCTTATTTTCTGTTCGTTGTGGTTAGTTTCATTATTTTGTCTGTCACCCTTACTCTCTCTTCTGTCTGCTCGATCTGCGAAGACCGACTACTGGCACCCCTACATACAAGTAGCATAAATAATTACACATATGTATGTATGTATGTGCTTATAAATATTCATACGTATAGAAAATAAAAAAATATATTTTTATACAAATATTTTAATATTTAATGCATTTTTTAAAAAGTAATTTATAAAATATTAATAAAATAGAATGGTAATTTATGTCGAGTTTCAAATGTCGCGTGCTCAATCAAAACTAAATCTAAATTTTTCTAAAAGGTTGAAAATATTAGCTGGAAGGTTGAGCTTTAGTTTGTTTAGAAGGTCTTCATGCCATACTTTGTCGAAAGCTTGTGAAACATCGATAAAAAGCCCGGAGCAGTACTTCTTTTCCTCAAAGGCTTTTCTTATAACCTGTACCAACCTGTGAGTTTGTTCGATGGTACTATGTTAACTTCTAAAGCCGAATTGGTGGTTTGGAATGCAGTTGTTGTCATTCAGGATCGGATTTAGCTTGTTTTTTAACAGATTTTCGAACAATTTTGACATTGTGGGTAACAAACTTATGGGCCTATCAGATTCTACCTTCGAGGGATCTTTGCCAGGCTTAGGAATCATCTTTACTAAGGCAACTTTTCATATAGGCGGAAAATGTTCAATCCGAATTATCGCGTTAAAAATAAAAAGAATGATTCTTTTAGCAGTAAGAGGCAGCTCTATGAGCATTTTGTTGCTTATTTTGTCAACGCCAGGAGCTTTTTTACCATTAAGGTTAGCAATAGCCTCTACAACATCTGCAAATCGGAAACGTATTTCTACAGGACGTCTAGCAACAACAGGCGGTAATTCCCTCACGTCAGTGCATGTATTGGGAGTGAATACGTTTTTGAAGTGATTTGCGAACAGATCGCATTTTTCTTCTTCATTTCTAGCCCAGAATCCTCTCAGATTGCGCAGTGGTGGGTTTGCGATAACAGGTCTTTTAAGACGTCTGGATGATCGCCATAAGGAATAATTTGTCTGATGAGTCGCGTCTAGACTTTCCAGGTACTCTTTCAGTGATGCCATTCTCTGAGCCTCCAACAAGCTTTTTAGTTGGGTTGTACATTCTTTCAGCTTAATTTTAAATTGGGGCGATCTATGTTTTTGCCATTCCCTGCGAGCTCTTCTTTTTTCAGACACAAGCTTTTCCACATCTTCAGAGAAAATTTTGTTGTACCTAGCCTGGCGGTAGGTAGAAGACGTATGTTCAACGGCTTTTTTAATGTTTTCATTTAGGACGCTCAGACAATCATCTATGTCTCCGGGAGTTTTTAGCGGTTGGTTCTCCGCGCATATATATATTTTTTATATTTCAACCAATTAATTCTTTTAGATAAGAAAAACTCACTAGCTGCTATTTGGTGAGGACTGCAAATAGTGATTATTGTGGGTGTGTGGTCAGAAGATAAATCCAAGGAGGCTTGAGCCTCAATGAGCTCCGAGGATATACCTTTTGCTACGCCAAAATCAATTACGTCTGGAATTTTATTGTGGTCTGTTGGCCAGTAGGTTGGTTGTTCAGTTGAAATAACATAAAGTCCCATTTCAGACACGGCATCATACAAGACACGACCTCTCGGACTAATTAGTCGGGGGCCCCAGTACGTGTGCTTGGCGTTATAGTCTCCAGCAGCTATGAAGCGGGGACCTTAAGATTTGTAAAAACTGTTGTACTGATCCTTCGTTATGGAGAATCTCGGTGGACAATAAACTGACGAAATAAGTAGGTTATTGAAAAATTCATCAATGCAGACGTTTGTTGCTTGCATATAACATTCAGATAGGCCACCCAACCATTGGTGCTTAATTCTTGATTTGATTAAAATAGCAGAGCCACCACAGGATCTATCCCTGGGATCTTTTGAATCATAAAAATTGTATCCACTAATTTTAAAAGTGCTTCTAGATGTCATATGAGTTTCGGAAATCAACATGACATCGATTTTTTGGTGTGTTAAAAAGTATTTGAGCTCGTTTTTTTGTTGGCGGATGCCGTTTGCGTTCCAGAAACAAACCGTGAGGCAGTTCATGGTCTTTTAAGCATGGCCTGCAGAAGAGCAGACTGCATTTTCTGCATCTCCTGCATCATGCTAGCCATTTGCGCCATTATCTGCGTAAATTGTTTGACCATATTGTCAATTACGGCTTCCAGGCGGCTAAAATCGGGACCAGTTGGTTCGCTAGTTGGCACTTGTTGTTGTGTGGTTGGTTGGTTTGGCCTTTGTGCATTGGACTGGTTTGACTTTAGTGCGTTGGCGTAAGAAATTTGACTTGTAGTTGGCTGTGCTAACTGGGTAATGTTTGTTGTTGGTATATTTAACGGCTGGGGAGGGGCAGGAACTACCTTCGGCTTAGATGAGCGCTTAACTAAATCAAAGACAGGACAACCTCTGTAGTTGGCAGTGTGGTTTCCACCGTAATTGCTGCACTTCTTCACCCTAGGGTCATCTTTTTGTTTGTCGCACTTGATTGTAACATGCAGATCCCCGCATACAACACAAACAGAAGGCAACTTACAGTAAGTTTTTGTGTGGCCATATTCCTGACAATTTAAGCACTGTACAGGTCCAGATCGCTTATGCGGGACTTCCACTGTAACTCTACGGTGCATAATATATCTTAAACCATAAACGGGGTGAGTTTCGTTTTTCTTTAATTTGGCATCACCAGGCTCAAGTTCAACTCGAAACAATGGTTGAGGGTATTTTTCCCTGTTTCTAATATTTGTCACAGTCCTTACCTTAAATCCTTCGCTGCACAAACTGGTCTTTATCTCCTCCGGGTCAACATTTGAGTCAATTCCTTTTATGACTATCTGGAGGCCTTTTGCGTTTTTTAGCTGGTAAGTGTAAAAGTTCTTTTTTAACTTCTCAAATTCCGACACCGTGGCGCGGTAAGCGTTCTCGTGATTTACTTGAATTTTGGTCTCATATATGTTACCACGTTTTATGTTCGACACATAAAAGTTCTTTTCGCCTATTAATGCAACTTAAAATTTAATGAGGTCGTTAGAGTTTTTTTCTCTTACATAAATTGGAGGAGGCTTATAATTTTTTTCCGTAACGGGGCCATCATTATCATCTGTTTGCAGAATGGCAAAGCGATTTTGCGATGTGGTTGGCCTTTCATCGTCTTTTAGAATTTTTGCAGGTTGACTTACTTCTGCCGACTTTGGACTTCTCCCCCTTTTAAGAACTGTTACGTACCTGTCCATCCCTACCTGGATCTTAGGAGCACACGCAGAAATTGGGTCTGGAGCGCCTTTAGCAGTTGTAGGTGCGACACCAGAACTTGATAAAGAAGACCGCGATAAAGATAACACCTCGGTATTTTTTTTTATAATTTTTAAACAGAGATTGGGCTAAATTTGTCCCTTGTTCAGTACATTTGTTTAAGTTAGGCACACTTGCACTTAAATTATTTGTATTTGTTTTCGGTTTTGCACTTAAATAGTTTCTATTATATTCAGGGTCTCTAATGTTTTCATTGCTAACGCTTTCTGAGCTTAACACAATGTATGCATTTCGGCTATTAGGCCCACTGTCACTACAATTACTGTTACTCATTAACCGTTTGGTTTTTTTGTTTTGTTTAGTTTGTTTTTATTTTCGATTCTCGCTTGTGTCTTGTAGGTATGTATGTATATTAACATTTTTTTTTTGTAACTTATTACAAATATCACCTATTACAAATATACACTCGCGTAGACACGTCCGTACACTACGAGATTAAGAGAGCAACTGTGATACTAACTACTGCATATGTACATTTATGTAGATGAGTAAAACTAATGTGGAAAAAAAGAAGGAAGCATCGAAAAAATACTGCGACAAATTAATAAAGACCCACTTGGGAAAATTATATACCGCAAAAAAAAAAAACAAAATCATAAAAATCATTACATGGCAAATGTTAGGATATACCTAATATTTCAGGCATCCGAAGACTGCATTTTTTTTCTTCTGTGACGAATATGTAAAAATAAAATAAGCTAAAACAGCTTATTCTTTAAAAAACAATGTTTAGTAGTTTGACTTACTTTTTCTTATAATGATACATTTACATACATATATGTAGGATTTGATGATCCGACCGTTGACATTAAAACACGCATTTAATAGTTAAATTCATTAATTAATCGTTTATTGAATTAATAAGATCGACTTATATTAACTTATGTTACTCTCTCCGGTCGCGTGCTGTCGCCTTGATGGTCCGTTTTCAACTTAACTTCTCTCTCTTATTTTCTGTTCGTTGTGGTTAGCTTCATTATTTTGTCTGTCATCCTTACTCTCTCTTCTGTCTGCTCGATCTGCGAAGACCGACTACTGGCACCCCTACATACAAGTAACATAAATAATTACACATATGTATGTATGTATGTGCTTATAAATATTCATACGTATAGAAAATAGAAAAATATATTTTTATACAAATATTTTAATATTTAATGCATTTTTTAAAAAGTAATTTATAAAATATTAATAAAATAGAATGGTAATTTATGTCGAGTTTCAAATGTCGCGTGCTCAATCAAAACTAAATCTAAAATAAAATAAAACAAAGTGAAACATCTTTACTTCATGCCTCTTTTTAGTACGGCTTGTACTAGCCCTTTTGAAACTAAAAAAAGTTGCTTTAAAAAATTGTATTCCCGTTCGCAGATTATTGCATTTTTCTAGATGAAGTCAAAAGTAACTTCCATTTTTTGTAGCGTGTGCATCCGTATATTTACAGCTCGTATATAAAAAACAAAATTTTGTTTTATATATATATACAGCTACTAAAATGCTTTTCAATAAATATCAAAAACAAATTTTTCAGATTTCTTTATATATTTTTTTCAGTTTAAAGGCTTACGAATGTCACGTTCTCCATCCGGGGAATTGCCCATATGCCATTTTGCAGATGTATGAAAGCACAAAAATAATAGTCTTAGACACACCTCCTGGTATATCAAACGACTTGAATCACTTCCTGTCTCGTAAAGCATATCCGTCTGTCCGGCTGGGTGTCCATGAATTCTTATAATTAGCATACAGGTCGTATTTTTGAAGATATTTGGGAAAATTTGAGACATATAACTTTTTTGTCATTGGGGCCAATACCCTTCCGGAATAAGTATTACACTATCTTAAGAAAATTGTGCATGCGGGTTAAACCCTATGCCGCCAACAACTATGCAGAATATCAATATGATCGGTCTATTTTGGTCATAGCCCCAATACAAATGTCGGACTATGCATTTTGGGATATAAGTTCCCCACCATATCTTTTTACAATTTTGCGTATGCTTGTCTTCCTGTTTCAATAAATTTAAAGTACAATCCTGTAATGAGCAATCTATAATTTACCATGGGTCGAATAAAGGTTCGACTTTTGAAAATCTAATTAAGACGCAACAACTTCTAAGTATACTCCTGTCATAAACAATCCTTAAAAAAAATAAATAAATTGTGGTCTAGGGTATATGGTCGGGCTTGTCCGACTATAACTTGCTTACTAGTTTTTTTAGTAAACAAAAAATGTTTGCTTTTTAATTTGGCTTAAGTTCATATAATTTCTTTTTTATTAGAAGAAATTAATATTTTCCGTTAAATGTTGAAAGAAACTTTTATTTGAAAAAAGCAGGTTTTTCTACCGACACTAGCCGAGTAGAATGCATTTTCGAAATCAGCTACGCAATTTTATCATCAGTACTATTTGAACGGTAGAAGTGTCTTTTGGTTGTAAACATCACCTATTTAACTTACATATAACAGAGAAAGGCATACGGTATGAGTGTTTTCCTTCTGTTTTTATTTTGTAATTTAGGACGAAGTTTACTTTTCATATACGCTATGCTTTTTTCCATTAAAAGTCTCTTTGGCAACACTTGACTAACGGACAAGCATTAATCCATCTCTCAATTGGAATGAAACGCTTTTTATTATTGTTTATCATACAATAGGGGTATAAAATCTTTTTTATTTCTATTTTTGTCAACGACAAATGAAAAAATAACCATATACGGACACCACTACGTGATAAAAGACTAAAAAAGAAAAGACCCGTGTCTCCTAGTTTTGCCCAAAGTCATGCACTTTTTTTATGGGCCCCCAAAGATTGGAGGCCTTGGTGTTATTTTTGCAAAAAGTGATAATTTTCTCAGGCTTATATCTTGCAAACCGCTCGGAATTTTAATTAACTCTTTGAGGCAAAGTTGTAGCCCTTTTTATAAAGAACAAAAATTGTGAACATAAAGAATTAAAAAATGAATGATTTTTGATCAGGTCCATAGGTAGCAAACCGTTCAAAATTCAAGAAAACAATCAAGTACGAAAATTTACCTAATATGCCAGTAAACAACTTTTTAATACATATAAACGTCCTAGGAATGATTCTTAACAACGTTTAAAGTGCTTTCGCACGATATGTTTTTTACACATGACTTGTCAAATTTTGCAGTGCGAAATTGATATCTGCCGTCTGAACGCGTTTAAACATTGCATGGGTGAAAAACATATGCAAATGTCATATGACAAATTTGTAATTAGAGCGTGCTCTATTTTCATCTGACAAAGCATGTGTTATCAGTTGTTTTTAAAACAACAACAAGGAAAAGTAAGTTGTTTATTTTGGTTTGGAGGTTATGTCAGATGTAATTACACATGTACGTGTGAAAGCAAAAATTATAGACCATCAAAATGACAATTTTGACAGACATACGCAATTACATGTGAATTGCAAAAGTGAAAAGTCATGTGTAAAATACATATCGTGCGAAAGCACCTTTAGGTAGCCGCAATAGTTAAAAATTTGCCTAAATCGACATGCTGAGAAGAACAAAATTTATAAAGCAACTGTAACAGCCACACTTCCAGTGCTTGCACCTGAAAATTTTGTATTCCCAAGGCTGCTAACTCCAGATCGTAGGACAGAGTTTACAGAAATAACTACAGCAAGTGGTGTTACTTATCAAGATCGATTTGATACCGATTATAAGCCCCACAGGGAAAAAATGGACCAAAACTAATAACACAAATGGAAAAGAATTTTATTGTGGCCGTATTGGGACTATCGCAGCGATTTGCCATATTTTTAAATGCGTTTTTAAAGCAAAGAAATCTTACACATGCTAATGTTAATTCTACCGCGTACCGCAAACGGCAAGCTGAATTTCAGGCCCTCTATACTCTAAATGTTGACAATTCGTTCGCTTACTGCAATGATATAAAAGCTTTGGTGGTAAAAATGTAAATTAACTACATCGCTAGTGAGTGGAGATTATTTATTGATAGTTCTGTTTACAGCTTAAAAGCAGTGTTGTTGCATGTGTCGAGCCGAAAACCTTCCTTCCGCTAGCAATGGGTATTAACATGAAAGAAAGCTATGAAACATTGAAGGATATAATGTAAAAAATCAAATACTACGAAAATAAATGGAAGATTTGCTGTGATTTGAAGGTCATCAATATTTTGCAAGGGATAATCGATAAGGGCGGCTTTCCAAAAATTCTTTTGTTTTCTTTGTAATTGGGATTCCCGCTCACCTGTAAATCAATTCCAATGTAATTCGTGGAGCCCAAGAGGAAGTGTGCAGGATCAAATGAAACAACATAGACAGAAGAATGCACCTTTAATTAACAAAACTCAAGGCATCTTGCTGCCCGCTCCACATACAATTAGGAATTGTTAAAAAACTCATTGAAGTGGCCGTTGTAAATTGTTCAAGCGTTTTCCCAAAGCGTAGCGATGACAAAATTAAAAATAGGTATTGCAGTAAACTTAGAACGAAATTTTGTTCACCTCGTTGTACTATTTACACTATGTTAATGTTTTATTTTCTGCCTTTATATTTGTCTTCATTTAAGAGGCGTACTTAATGGCCCTGACATTAAAAAGCTATTCAAGAGCAAAATTGATTCATCGCTTGATAAAAATTATTCAATGGCATAGATTAGCCTTCAGCGTGTATGCACCAGAGTCTTGGGAGGGGATCGAGACGTGGAACCGCAAGCAAGAGAATGGGTGAAAGAAATGCTGTATTATTTTGAGAAAATCGGCATATCGATGACATTAAAGCTGCATTTTCTTCCTTTTCATATTGACGTAATAAAGTCGTCAACTTCCTACCGAATCCGATGAGCAAGGAGAAGGGTTTACCAAACCACAATGCCCATGGAAAAACGGTACAAAGGCAAAAAACTCGACGCATTGCTTGCAGAGGTAATATCAATTTTATTGATGCATGGTTGTGCATTATTTTTGATTTCTTTTCTAATTCATTTCAGGTATGTTGGTGGAGTCACAAGATAACCCTGAATGATGTTAATAAGGTATGTGAAGAAGAAAAAGCCAATGATAAAGGGCAGTCTGGAAGCAACGTGCCTGTGGACACCATAAGTTCTGAATCCAAGTCAGATTCGGACGATTTGGATCCTCAACTTAAGAGAGCGCGATTTGCAAGTCCAAGGCCATCAAGGCCGTATTAAAAATAATACGAGTATTTTATTTATTATTTTTTTGTAATAGACAGTACAGTATCTCAATGTTGAAAAAAATAAAAAACAAATGAAATTCAAAAATTTTCGGGAAAGTTTTAACTTTTGCGGCTACCTAAGCGCTACCTAAACGTTGCACATAGGGGTATTTTGCAAATCTAGCCGGACATTAAGCCAAAATGGAAATTTAAGAAATGTTAAAATTAAAGTACGCAGCTCGACAGATAACAAAATTCTGTATCGGATAGTAAATTTTCACATCTTTTGCTAGCAATTTGTTGTTTTGAGGCACTGTCAAAGTCAGGAAAGTTAAGTAAATTTGCCTGCAATTTATTAACTTTTGATCGTTTTGAGAGGTTTACAATATATTTTTTTGTAGCTAAACAAAAAAAGATTTTACATTAATTTTTTCTTTCTGCGAAAGATTATATAAGCAACTAACTTATTTAATTTTTTTTATTTTTTATTAAAAATTTTATTTAAAAAAAAAGGTTGTTTTGTTCAATTTCTGATTAAAAAAAAATAAAATCAAAAGGTTTTTGAAAGCTATTGCAGTCATTATCCTAAAAATCTTTTTCATCACAATAAAATCTGAAATCTCTACCTTTAGACGAAAAAAGAAAACGTTGCGCGTTTTTGCGCCATTTTTTTTTTTGCGAATTTTCGAAAATATCACTTTTTTCTGTTTTTTCTCATCTTCTGTGTTTACATGTGAGTAAGAAATTTTTTTGTGGGTCAAAAAGTTTTTGATAATCAATTGTTTTTTTAATGTTTTTTTATTCTAATTGTTACATGTAAATTAAAATTGATTTTTAACAGGTTAAATTGGGTTTTACACTGACATTGCATGTGGAAAAAGGTATGTGCGCGGCAGTAGTTTTTACCCGCCCCTAAACTGGTAATGTATACCTGTGCGACAGCTTTATTAATGATGATATTTTATGCAATAAAATAAATGTACCTGTTTTTAAAACCTTTGAAAATTGTAAAAATAAAATTATTCTTTAAAAAGAAACCAATCTGTGCTTCAAGTACTCATTTTTTTGGTGCATATACACATATATTTTGGTCATTGCACGAAATTGTTTTCAGAACCTTTTTGAAACTACGAGAGTAAAATGGAAAAACTTTATACAAGATTAGAGTTATTACAAATAGTACAGGAATGTAAAGATAAAACTGTTGAAAAGAAATTGCGATTTTTAGATAGAAAATTATGTGAACTTTCAAAATGTCAAGGAGATGGCGACATGTCAGCGGTGAAACAGTGTTTATACAGTTTCAGAAAATTGTTTAGCCCCTACCTATAAAAGCTTTAAAAATTTAACTTTTATAGTATTTGGGCATAAATTATCCATTATTTTTATTATATACATTATTTTTGCAAATTTTACTTTATGCTGCCGCCCACGAAAGGGGCGAGGACGACACTGTCCAAGTGTAGATTTTTTTAGCTTTCGCTTACGTTTAAAGTTGCATTTGCCTAACAATAGTGTTGAAAACTTGAAAAAAATTTTAATTTTTCAGAGGTGGTATTAGTTCTTCTAAAGGGAACTTTTTCCCCTTGGTTCGATTTTCATTATTTTTAATCCTTAAATGCCTATGACTACAATACATGTTTCTGCCAAGTTTTATCAATCTAGGGGCACTCAGTAATTTTTATGAAGCTTTATTGTAAAAAATAAAAAGTAATGTCCGGCTAGAATGGCAAAATACCCCTATGTGCGTTGTTAGGAATCATTCCTACGAAGTTTATATGATCTAAAAAGTTGTTTATTGGGATATTAGGTAAATTTTTGTATCTGATTGTTTCCTTGAATTTTGAACGGTTTGCTACCTATGGACCTGAACAGGGGAAAAAGGTAAACAAAATTTGAAGTTTTTAAAGTTTTTTTTGATCTAAAATCAATCTTTTTTTAATTTTTTATGTTTACAACTATTATTCTTTATAAAAAGGGCTATAACTTTGCCTCAAAGAGTAAATTAAAATTCCTAACAGTTTGCAAGACATAAGCCTGAGAAAATTATCACTTTTTGCAAAAATGACACCAAGGCCCCCAATCTTTGGGGGTCCATTAAAAAGTGCATGACTTCGGGAAAAATTGGGAGACACGGGTCTTTTTTTTCGGTCTTCTTTCACGTAGTGATGTCCTTATATGGTTATTTTTCTTCGTGTTGCACTGTATAAGTGATAAGCGTATATATAAGTTTGTCTTTCCGTTTGTAATTAATTAAAATATGCATCTGCGACCCAATAAAGTATATTTTTCCTTGGTCCTTATAGATAGGGAAGTCGTTTTAGCGATGTCCATCTGTTCGTGTTATGGTAGCAATCAACTTTTTGAAGCGCTCCGTTGTCGTATGGACCCTCTGAGTGGCATTTAACTTTCAGAAATATATGCGAGAAAATCGCTTTTGAAATCCAGCAAAATCGCCCGATAGCCGAGATGTACATAAACCAAGAGTACCTTGGTTTATTACTCTTTAATTTGTACATAAAAATTTCTACAACTGACCGACTCCCATTAATTTTTCGTCAAACATTTTTGTTAAACATACACCCTATCGCTCCCACAGCTTACAGGGTGCTACAAAGGTCAAATGTAAGGCCAACCCAGCCAAATAATTTTTCCCCAAACATTCTTGTGAAACATACCTACCCCCTACCTTTAGCCCCTAACAGGGTTGCCATACAAAATTTGAAATAAAGCTTAATAACCCCTACAACTTCTCCGGAGTCGCCCTTAGAGGAATAAAATGTATCATTGACCCCTATCTCCATCACCTAAGGGAGTTGCATACAAAATTTACAAAAATGGTGTGAAATAAAGTGTACGACCGACCCCCATTAGTTTTTTCCTTCCAAACATATCTGTAGAACAAACTGACCCCATCGCCTAAGGGGGCTCCCATGCAAAGTTCGGAAATTGTAATAAATCTCCCATACAGCTTCCAGGGTGCCCGTTAATTGGTAAAATGTAGGACTGACACCAACTGATTTGTTCTTGCAAACACTTTTTAACCCCTAAAGGGGTTACTATACAAAATTTGAAAAAAATTAGGGGGAAACCCCCTACAACTTCCCCGTAGTCACCCTAAAAGTGATAAAATATGACACCGACTTCTATTTAAGAATTATAAATATTTCATAAATAAAAAAATAGTTCGGGGTTTCGAAAGGTCACTGTGAAGGGTATATAAGATTCGGCACGGCCGAATATAGCGCTCTTGTTTGATGTGTTAGGATTTTCTTACTGCAAAAACAGTCGAAATTTAAAATTAAATATATGCATTAGTTTTTTTTTTTTTTGCTAAGATTTGAGATTTTTAAAGATGCTTCGCCATTTATTGTATTAAAGCGCAAGAAGGACTTTTCCGATTTTTTAAAGAACCACCAATAGACTTGTAATAAAATTATCTTTATTTCATGAAATTATTATTTTTATAAATTTTTAACGGTTTTAGAAATATTTAATGAAAAATTTTTGGGGCAAATTGGAGAATTTTTATTTTTTGCAAATATATTAAAAATAGAAAGTGGCAAAAACTTCCTTTTTCTATTACACCATCAAAAAGCTTAACATATAAAAATTATATAAGCCTTCTCAGTTGAAAATCAATTAGTAAATGTTTTATTAACCATAAAGTGAAGTTACCTGATTTTAACAAAAGGGGGGCTTCTTAGGGACTGTGCAACCAATTTTATTATAATTTCCGATCAAATGGTTCAATTTTTTTTCAAAAAAAAATCTAAAATTTTAAATTATTCAAACCGAAATCATTAAAAAAATATTCTTCGTTTTTGCAAAAATCGAAAAATTTATTTATTTTTTAATTTGACTAAAAATCTAAAACAGCCAAAATTTAAACATTTTGTGACAAATCCATGTAGCAGTGCTAATCATAAATACCAAAAGCTTTTGTGAGTTACATCTTTTTCGGTGAGAATTATTTCATTCATTTGGCTGCCGCGGCTGGCCTCACAGTGCCCTATTCGATCGAACTGATTTTCGAGCACTTTTTCTAGGGTATGAGGTTGTATTTTGACAATGACATTACAAATGCTGAGCTTTAAATGCTCAATTGTCCCTGGTTTGTCGCCTTAACACTTGTATTTAACGGCGTCTCACAGAAAATAGTATAACGGTGTCAGATCGCAGCTTCATCTGAAAGGATGGTTTTTTCTTTTGGCAAAGTCAACATCAAAAACAAAATCGAAGCCGATGGCAATGAGGCTTCAAATCTTGAACCAGTTAAACTTTGTATTGCGCCATACCGATATCCTTTTGCAAAATTCGTCGTAAACTGGTGCGTAAAATGTTCAATTCTTGAGAACGATGGCGAGTTGATGGATTCTCACGCACACTCTCAGCCACAGCTTCAATATTTTCGGAAGTACGTATTAAACAAGCACGCTCACGTGTTGGCGCATCCAGGCGAAACCAGTTTCACGAAATTTACAAAAATAAACTTGCGAATATCGGACACTGTTAGTCCTTCTCTGCGACCAAATATTTTACGGTATTTTCGTGCAATATCCGATCAATTATCTTTGTTTTGGAAAAAATTTCCAATAAATGCGCAAATCGATTTATTTACTTTAGCGGAGATAATATACTGTATTCTGTGACAGAATAGAATGACACAAGTATTGCCAGATTCGAAATAACCGCTGCACAGTGGACCATGTTATGAGAAGGCGGCCAAAACTAATTTACTAATTTTTTTATGGCCACCGATTGTAAAATATTAAAGTTCATTCGAAATAAAGCACTAGTGTACTGTAGGAGTAAAAAATTAAAACTTTATTTCAACTATATCACAGTGAACAGGGTGATTCAAAACGGATATTCTCATTTTTTTTGCTAAAATGGCAAACTTGTTAGTAAGCTTTTGATTTTTAAACATCTATAAATAAACTGGAAACACATCCAAATCCGCTCGCTCGAAGTATCTTGCAACATAGTGGGCACACCCGTCTAAAAAGAAGGTATACTATTGCGCTTAGTTGAAACTTTTAAAATTAATTACTTTTATTGTCGAAACTTAAATTTTAGTCTGGTACTGACTGCACTTGTATTAATTACTTAGTTTTAAGATTTGAATACTTATTGTTAGTTCGCTTAAGCGAAGATTCAATGATAAAATATATGGAAAAAAAAGGAAACCACATTATTTGTTTAACAAAAATGTTTTTTTGCCTTTTATGTAATTATAATTATTTTAAATGAATTAAACTTCTTTGTTGAGTTTTGTGTTAATAAACCGCTAAAAGCTACTATCTAAATTGTGTGCTTCAGTTACGCTGCAGCCACAATTTCAAGTTTTCCCCTTCAAGTTGGGCACACATATTGTTTGTCAAATTCTTTCGAATTGATGCTGTGACGTAGGCTGAACGCAACTTGATAATCAACTTGATCATCAATTTTATTTCTTAAACTGCAAGTCCATTGCACGCGTCAGCGTCACAATGCGTTGTAGCTTTCTGAACTTTTTGCAGGTTGTTGCGTTTCAAGTTACATGTAATGCTTTGAGGTAAAGAATTTTTTTGTTTTTTACACTACAATAACAAAACAAAACAAAAAATACGGTTCAATAAAGTTTATCGATAGCTTTTATAATAATATAAAACTTTTACCTCTATTAGTCGAAATAGCTGGTCTGTTAATTTGACGCTTACATGCGTCAAAAGTAAAAAAAAAGCTCTACTTTTTGCGTGCGTTGCGTTAAATGACGTCAACGCGTCATGCTTTGTAACTCGCAATGTTGAAATACACGTATTTAACTTTTTTGACAACGGAGTAAAAAATCGAGAGCGCATGAAAAGCGTGTTATGGATGTTCAGCTCTCAGATGTCGTCGTTAGAGAATTGACTTAAAACTCTTGCTCTGCGGCAGAATATATGTATGTTAAATGGAACAAAAAATACTTTAATGTATATCTTTATTACATTTTTATTTATTTACGACTGAGTTTGTACAACGATACACAAACTGTTTACATTTATTTATTTATAAATATTAATATATGAACAATACACGCGAATTTAGTTAAAATTATTTGCGGTAGAATATCTGTATAAGCGCAGACACGTGAAAAAACGAAAAGTTATGAAAAATAACTATAACCAGCTATTTACTTGACCATCAAGTTTAAAGGCAGGCGACTTGATCATTAAGATGCTTTCAAGTTCTCAAAATTTGTGTGTTAGTAAACAAGTTTGAGTGTATTTCAACTTGAAAGGCAAAAATTGAACGTTAGAAGTTTATTATTTACTAATGTAGAACAAGCTGTTAAGTCCATTGAAATATGGCAAATATACATTCTAAAACCTGCTAAGTCATGAACTCGCAAACAAACCCGCTTACTCCTAATTTTTTTTAACTTAAAGTTTGGACTATTAAACAATACAGAATAAGTCAATTGCATGCTTAGACTAGCTTAAAAAAAGTGAAAAAATTATTATTTTTTTGTCTGTGCTGTAAAATTTGAGTAAGATTAGTTAGCAGGTTTACACTCTAAGCAGACATTATTTATATGTTTTAAAGTAGAAATATAATGATCTCTATTTATGAATTTTAAATAAAAGTAATTTGAACAACACAATTTTTAAATTATTTAGGATTTAATCCCAATTTTCTTGTTAATTTATAGGGTTTGTTGTTGGTTAAGTTTGTCTGTATGCATTTCATTGGTTCTTACACCAAATCATCAGTAGACTTCAACCACCCAAATTCTTAAAAAACTCATGAATATTTTCTGTCTTTATATAATAATCTCATTAAACAAAATGAGAATTACTATAAAAAAACCAAAACGTTCAAGTTTTTTTAAGAATCCAACAAACCATTATTCGCTATTCGCCTGTTTTGATTTTCTTTTTCCCCTTACATTTGAATAACCATTGGTTATTACTAAATGTATTGAGGGGCAACCGAAAACAAAACCTTGTTGTTAAACAACACAATTTTTAAATTATTTAGGATTTAATCCCAATTTTCTTGTTAATTTATAGGGTTTGTTGTTGGTTAAGTTTGTTTATATGCATTTCATTGGTTCTTACACCAAATCATCAGTAGACTTCAACCACCCAAATTCTTAAAAAACTCATGAATATTTTCTGTCTTTATATAATAATCTCATTAAACAAAATGAGAATTACTACTGATGATTTGGTGTAAGAACCAATGAAATGCATATAGACAAACTTAACCAACAATAAACCCTATAAATTAACAAGAAAATTGGGATTAAATCCTAAATAATTTAAAAATTGTGTTGTTTAACAACAAGGTTTTGTTTTCGGTTGCCCCTCAATACATTTAGTAATAACCAATGGTTATTCAAATGTAAGGGGAAAAAGAAAATCAAAACAGGCGAATAGCGAATAATGGTTTGTTGGATTCTTAAAAAAACTTCAACGTTTTGGTTTTTTTATAGTAATTCTCATTTTGTTTAATGAGATTATTATATAAAGACAGAAAATATTCATGAGTTTTTTAAGAATTTGGGTGGTTGAAGTCTACTGATGATTTGGTGTAAGAACCAATGTAATGCATACAGACAAACTTAACCAACAACAAACCCTATAAATTAACAAGAAAATTGGGATTAAATCCTAAATAATTTAAAAATTGTGTTGTTTAACAACAAAGTTTTGTTTTCGGTTGTCCCTTAATACATTTAGTAATAACCAATGGTTATTCAAATGTAAGGGGAAAAAGAAAATCAAAACAGGCGAATAGCGAATAATGGTTTGTTGGATTCTTAAAAAAACTTGAACGTTTTGGTTTTTTTATAGTAATTCTCATTTTGTTTAATGAGATTATTATATAAAGACAGAAAATATTCATGAGTTTTTTAAGAATTTGGGTGGTTGAAGTCTACTGATGATTTGGTGTAAGAACCAATGAAATGCATATAGACAAACTTAACCAACAACAAACCCTATAAATTAAAAGTAATTTGTTTTGAAATATACAAAAAAGTCTTTTGTCGAAATTCTTTGTACTATTTCATTTGGTTTTGTACTATTTTTGCCCAAACTCTGCACAATTTTTTGTTTTACTGGTGGCAACACTGAAATTCAGTATTGCAGGACTTTAGTTCTTAATAAGAATTGCGGAGCACGTTTCTTTGCGTAAAGTAAAATTAACGAGGGCACATTTTTGTTCATTGATTTTTATTTCCTATAACTTTGCCCATTTCGCTACTTGGGTTACGTGATGCTTCAGTTGGTTCAAGGCCTCTTTAGGGGTTAACGAGTACTGAGGAAAGCGGTATCATCACCAAACGTCGACGTGTGTGTAAAACTGTTGGTTTTCATACTGCTGTGTAAAGGAAGTACAGAATTGAACCAAATGTACTCCCTTGAGCTTCACCAGACCCTATTGATTGAGAACAACTTAGGTTTCCTTCTTTGATCATGAATTGTCGATCGGTTATAAACTTTTCTAATGGGTTGAAAATACTAGCTGGAAGGTCCAGATTTAGTTTGTTTAACAGGCCTTAATGCTTGAGAGACATCGATAAAAAGCGCGGAGCAGTACTTTTTTCTTAAAAAGCTTTTTTTATAAACTGTACCAATCTGTGGGTTTGTTGGATGGTAATATGTTGACTTCTAAAGCCTAATCGGGGATGTGGAATACAGTTGTTGGCATTCAGGATCGGATTCGGCTTGTTTTTTTTTTTGCTTTAAAAACATTTTGTTACTTATTTTATGGAGCTTTTATCGTTTAAGTTAGCGACAGCCTCTACAACATCTGGGAATCGGAAACGTGTTTTTATAGGACATCTAGCAACAAGAGGTGGTAATTTTCTCACGTTCGTGCTTGTATCGGGAGTGAACAGGTTTATTTAATGACTTGCGAGCAGATCGCATTTTCTTCGTCATTTCTTGCCGAAGATCCTCTCAGTTAACGTTTGCGATAACGGGTGCTTAAAAACATCTGGCTCATCCCAATAGAGAACAAGTCGTCTGAAAAGTCGTTTCTAAACCTTTCAGGTGATCCTTAAGTGATGTCATTCTGTATACCTCCATCAAGTTTTTTAATTGCTTTGTACATTTTTCAGCTTATTTTTAAGTTGGGGCGATTTATGCTTTTTAAATTCTCTTCACGCTTTCCTTGTTTCAGATAAAATCTCTTCAGCATCGTCAGAAAAAATTTTGTTGTTTTTGACCCGACGGTAGGTAGTAGAAGCATGCTCTACGGCTTTTTTAATGTGTTCATTAAGGCCACTCGGGCAATCATCGATATCTTTGGACGTTTTTAGTTGTAGGTTTTCCGAGCGATAAGTGCTGATATATTTTTTATATTTCAACCAATTTGCACTTTCAGATAAGAAAAAATCCCCTGCAGAAAAGAAGACTGCAGTTTTTGCATTTGCTGAATCATGACAGTTATTTGCGTCTGGAATTGCGTAAATTTGTTGACCATATTCTTAATTACGCCTTGCAGTCGCCTTGCATTTCTGGTCACCTCTTGTTGTGTTGTTGGCTGGTTAGGCTTACGTGCGTTGGGCTGGTTAGGCTTTAATGCGCGGGCGTAAGAGATCTGACTTGTATTTGGCTGTGCTGTGGGGGGCATATCTGTAGTTGGTGTTTCTAACGGCTGCACTTGGGGGCTTAGCAACAGGAGTATCAGCTATTGTTAAAGCAGTTAATGATATAAAAAAAGGAAAAGAGCAACTAGCAGAAGCAACTCGTCATAATAGATATATGAAATCAATTGCTATGGGGAAAGGCTTATATCTGAAACCGTATAAATCTGGATTTGGACTTTACTATAAATCAACTCCAAAAAACTTTTAAATAATCTACCCAATCAGCCATTAAATCATCTACATTTAATAAAATATGGTAAACACCGAAAACATTTCAGAGGTGTTTTTATGCGGTTTACCTAAAAAACCATTAGTTCAAGAATGTGGTATAATTAACTTAGATAATTCTAGTGGTCCTGGAACACATTGGGTAGCCTACTTTAAAAATCACAACTATAAAGAATATTTTGATAGTTTTGGAAACTTACAGCCACCTCTAGAACTAGTAAACTATTTTAAAACTCCTTTCAAATATAACTATGAACAAAAACAAAAGTTTAATACGTTTAATTGCGGACATTTATGTCTTAAATTTTTATTTAATAAATATAATTTAAAATAAATAACTAAAGATTTTACAATATTGTGTTCTTAATTATTTACAAAAATTTCAAATTTGTTGTTTAAGATTATTCAATCGCCTTTATACATTGCGAATTGTTATTAGTAATCACTAAAAACTACTAAAATTGTCCGCGACTGCTTATTTTATTTTATTCGCAGCTACCCAATATTTTTACTGGGCGTTCCACTATCCGCAACCTGTAGACGCGTTCGGTAGCATTTTAGCTTATGCTTACTAGTTTGATTAAGTATAATCCAACGTGTTATTTAAAATGTTAATTGATATGTTAGGTTACACTTAACAAATCTAGTAACCAAAACCTACCTAATTTTTTTCTTTCTTCTTATTGTTATTCATTATTTACATACTGCTAAGCTTATATTACACTGGTTTACAGCCAAAAAATACCAAGAACGCCACATGCCTAGATAAACTAATTGGGACCTCCTGAACACGAAAAACGCTGTAATTTTTTTTTTCTAAGTACCGTTTTTTAGATAACGGTACTTTTGTGTTTTTCGGTGTATGGTCCCACTCAAACCCTTGTGGAGCCCAACCAAAAAGTCCGATCGAGATAAATGGCATATCGTTGGAAAGGTAATTAAATGTCTTTTCCGTCGATATGCTGCAAATTTCTATCTGATAAGAAATGGCTGAGTTATGGCACCTCAAAGTTCAAAAATTGCCTATTTTTTACGTTTTTTTCAAAATTTTTCATTTTTACTTCGTTTGTTTTCTACGTTATAGTAAAGATCTGGAATGTTTTATTTTTTTACCAAATAGCTTATTTAATTACCAACATTTTAAGCGTAATTTGAAAAAAATCGGATGAAAAATAAAGTTTTTATTAAGGATTTTGTGGAACGACAATATTTTCATCTTCATTGCTCACACACTATATTCGGCGTCCATCAGTTTTGGAATTTGGGAATTTACGTTTGGGAATTTACATTGAAACGACCATAAAAAAATAAAATTTGTTTTTGTTTTCAATACAAGTTCCCGGATTTACATTTTAATTTTAAAAAACAGGCAGGTCTATTATATTGCATCGGATTTTTAAGCAATTAAGGTTTTTCCAAAATTTTATGGTCCTTTACTGTTTAATAAGCGTGCGTGTTTTTTACAGGTAACAAAACGCGCGAAACACCATCATAAAGATGTGTTTTTTTTTTAACAGTTTTCCATGAAAATAAATTTTTTAAATAATTCTTTCAGGCATATAAAAAAAACACATTTTGTAAAAACAGTGGGGATATTGTGCTCCTGAGACACGTGTTACATATTACCGTGATCGCAGCAAACAACTTGCACTTTTCTTCGCAAAAACGACAAACTTTTGTTTTTGTGCCAACATATGTGGTCTTTTCTATGCTCTCCAACAAAATTATGACCCAGAGGAATGGCGTCTTTTTCTGGATGGAGGCAAGGATAGTTTGAAGGCAGTCTTACTTCATAAAGGGAATACGAAACCATCAATTCCAATCGGATATGGAAAATACATAAAGGAAACATATGAAGCAATGAAAGAACTTCTCGATCTCATACATTATGACCAACATCAATGGAAAGTTTGCTCTGATTTTAAATTAGTTGCTATACTATCTGGATTGCAAGGGGGCAATACGAAGTTTCCCTGTTTTCTATGTCTATGGGACAGCCGTGACCGTCAGAATCACTACACCCGAAAAGTTTGGCCCAAGCGAAGTGGACGTACGCAAGGAGTGTACAATATCAAAAATGACCCACTCATTCCTCAGGAGAAGATAATACTTCCTCCATTACATATTAAGCTTGGGTTATTTACAAATATTGTGAAAAAGTTGCCAAAAGACAGTCTTGCCATGAATTACCTTAAACAAAAATTTCCTAGAGCCACAGCGAGCAAAATTGAAGCTGGTATATTTGATGGACCTCAAATTCGGGCTCTGTACGGTGACCAAGCATTTAATGAGCGTTTAGGTCCAGCTCATTTGGAGGCATGGGAAGCATTCCAGGACATCGTTCACAACTTTCTGGGAAACTACAGAAGTCCTGATTACGCAGAGAAGATCGATACATTACTGCAAAAATTCAATGCCATTGGTAAGCGTTGAGTGAAAACATGTATATCAAAAAGGCCGTTATCATTTTAAAATTTATTCTTTTTAACCTTCAGGTTCAAATATGACACCTAAATTACACTTCTTATTCAGTCATTTGGATATTTTCCCCACGAACTTGGGCTCCGAAAGTGATGAACAAGGTGAAAGATTTCACCAGGAAATGGAAGAAATCGAGAGACGTTACAAAGGCTGGTGGGATGAACAAATGATGGCGGACTATTGTTGGTTCCTCATTCGCGAAGATCCATCCGAAAAAAAACGCAACAGTTCAAGTCGCTCGTCATTTTAATTTAATTTTTTTAATTTACGCCGAATATAGTGTGTGAGCAATGAAGATGAAAATATTGTCGTTCCACAAAATCCTTAATAAAAACTTTATTTTTCATCCGATTCTTTTCAAATTACGCTTAAAATGTTGGTAATTAAATAAGCTATTTGGTAAAAAAATAAAACATTCCAGATCTTTACTATAACGTAGAAAACAAACGAAGTAAAAATGAAAAATTTTGAAAAAAACGTAAAAAATAGGCAATTTTTGAACTTTGAGGTGCCATAACTCAGCCATTTCTTATCAGATAGAAATTTGCAGCATATCGACGGAAAAGACATTTAATTACCTTTCCAACGATACGCCATTTATCTCGATCGGACTTTTTGGTTGGGCTCCACAAGGGTTTGAGTGGGACCATACACCGAAAAACACAAAAGTACCGTTATCTAAAAAACGGTACTTAGAAAAAAAAAATTACAGCGTTTTTCGTGTTCAGGAGGTCCCAATTAACTTATCTAGGCATGTAGCTTTCTTGGTATTTTTCCAAATTAAAAATTTGTAAAGCAGTGTTATTAATACATTTTCATTATTATTATTATTATTATTATTATTATTATTATTATTATTATTATTATTATTATTATTATTATTATTATTATTATTATTATTATTATTATTATTATTATTATTATTATTATTGTTATTATTATTATTATTATTATTACTATTATTATTGTAATTATTATATCTACTAGATTTATTATTCACTAACATATTATAAATATTAATAAATAATGATGATAATTTTTATTCAACTTGCATTAAAATATCATCTCCATCATTGTCATTCATAAATTGATCTCTACAATTTATAAATTCCTGATCGTTATCTATTTCCATAAAAATATCATCTTCATCATTTTCATTCATAAATCGATCTTTATAATTTTGAAATTCTGCATCATTATCAATTTGTATGATTATCGTCATCATATAAAAATTTTTCATTATAATGGCCCCAAGCTAATGTATTAATATTGTCACTACATACATATCTCTTATTATCTAAATAACTTAACGATATCTTATTAATAAGAGATGTTTATATAGTATGTAATTTTGATTTAAAAATATACATACTTCCATAGTATATTTTCTTATTATATAAACAGTCTTTATAATCGGATAAACTTAAATTTCTAGATATGATACCCTTAGCTTTTTTGACTTCTTTCAAATCTTCAGTTTTAAATAAATACATTTTTGTTCTTTATCCTACAAATTCCTTCATAACCTTACCATTATTTTCATCCTTTATCATACCTAATATTTTTTTTTTCTGACGTATTAAATTTTTCATCAATATTGTTAACTATATCTTTATAAAAGTCGTTAGTTTCTATTGTGTATATAAATGAATCTGTATCCATATAATTTAGTTCTGCTTTCAAATTATATTTAGGAAGTATATAATCGTAATGAAAGTCATACATTTTCCACTTTGAAAGTTCTAGAATTGTAAATCCGAGATATATAGGCTTATTATAAAGTGAATAACTTTGATTAAGTTTTACTGCTATCATGTTTTCTTCAAATATGCTGTAGGAATGAAATTCTGGTTTTGCAATAAGGAAACGAGCTCCAATTTTCCTTCCAACACTTTCCCAACTGTTAGTAAACCATGGAAAATGTAGACAAACGAAAGAATGTTAAAATAGTATTTTAACATTCTTTCGTTTGTCTACATTTTCCATGGTTTTACCATATACTGCGTTATTTAGTAATTTGAAGAAGTTTTTTTCAAAAGTATTTTGAGCATTGATTCTATGAGAATTGTTTAATGAGATATATGTTTTTAACCAAGCAGACTGCTTAAACTTTAATATTCTATGAATTTTTTTTAATTTTAACCCATGTTTTAAGCATTGTATTCATATTTATCATTTAAGTCAGTAATTAACTTCTTTTCTTTAGAGTTTAGAGGATTTTTATTTTCTGAGCAAAATGGTAAATTATTATGGATGTCATGAACTTCAGAAGGGTATATCAGATCAACTTCTAATATATATCCAATATTTGAATCGTTTGAAACTGAATCCAAACGAAAACTATCAACATCTTCTACCCACTGAAAATTACCTTCGGGCAAAGCTTCAGACATTGCCCAACCATATAGATTGTTTGCATCTAAATACATTAAATATTTAGAAGGTCATTCATTGTTATAGTTCAATAATATTTATTATTTGCGATAGAATGCCTTTTAGAACACTGCATAATACCTCCCCTAATGCCCTTTTGAAGAAATGTTATGTCTATGTCCGTCAGTAAATCTAATTTGATGCCTGTAAATTTAAGCATGGCATCCCATGAAAGTCCCGGGGCTGTGTAATAGTAACATGGATTTAAATGATAAATGTTTTTACAAATTGTCCTAAAGTTTTCGAAAACATCAGCTAACAACAAAACATCAGTCTTTAGATATAACATTAAATAGTCATCCAAAGTTTTGCAATCAAATGTTTTCCAAACTTTTTGAGCGTGGTTATAATCTTCAGAAGAACATTTAGTGTCTGTCAGTTTATTATAAAAATGTTCAATGCTTGGTAAACTAGACTCATTAAGTATTCCTATAGAATTTAAATAACTATAAGGAAACACCTTTTCTAACCAATAAATTAAATTGGCTTTCATTAGAATATATTGATTTAACTAACTTAAAATCACTGTTTGTTAAATTTTTAACCAAGTTATCCAAACTAGATGACATAAATCGATATGAGTCTAAAAATCGTAATTCAATATTATCCCCTTTATCACCTTTAATGGTTTTTGAAAGGGATACGTATAGTTCCTTATTAAGAGGAATTATATTAATAGGACCATCATCAATTTGGTTAAGCTCTTTAACAAATAAATGACAATCGTATGCCGAAAAGTTATGGAAAATTATTGAAAAGAATTTAGGTATTTTATAATTAAGATTACATGAATTATGAGCAGGTCCTCTATATTTGCCACTTAAATGACAATGATCTTTCACCTTTAATTCATGTAAAATATCTTTAGAACTGTAGTATTATTGGCGACGAGGATATAAAAAAAAACACGCTTTTAATAAAAATATAAAAATAAGCAAGCCATGAGTACGGCAATGTTTGGTAAAGTGCCATGTTTTGATCATACCCAAAAGAATTGGGTGGTATTCCAAAATCAGTTGGAACAATTTTTAATTGCCAACGATATAAAAGAGGAACCAAAGAAAAAAGCCATTTTCCTTACGTCGTTGTGCGAAACGTCTTATATATTATTGCAAAATCTGGTGAGTCCGGCAAAAGTGGAAGAAGCCGTAACAACGTTTGAAAAATGTTTATCAGTGATGAGCAGACATTTTAAACCTGCAACAGCGGGGTTCGCAGAGCGCTTTAAATTTTATAACGCAGTCAAATCATCTACGGAAACGATAAATGAATGGGCCGTGCGCGTAAGAGCGTTAGCGGTGTATTGCGAGTTTGGAGCGAATTTAGAAACGGCTATTCGTGACAAGTTTGTGATGGGGTTGGAAAAGGGTCCGGCCCGAGATAAGATTTTTTTTGGAATCCGTGAACTGTATGCTTGAGAAGGTGGTGGAAATAGCCAACAATGTAGAATACACCAAGCATCAATACGACGTTGTAGAAGTAAAGGAAGAACAGTTTAATTTTATAAAAAAAAACCAAGGAGGGAAGCAACAAAAACAACATCAGCAGCAGCATAAATCAATACAACAACAGCAGCATAAAGCAACACCGCATCAGTGCAGAGTGTGTGGGTACAAAAATCACAAAACCGAGAACTGTAAGTTTAAGAATTATAAATGCAACCAGTGTAAACAAAAGGGACATTTAAAAAAAATGTGTAAATCACAAAATTTTAATTTCATTGACAATGATGATTTAAGTTTATTTTCTATTAGTAGTGAGAACGATGGCCCTATTAAAATTAAAATTTTTGTAAATGAAAAACCTTTTGAAATGGAGCTGGATACTGGCTCGGAAAATAACGTAATTTCTGATACTTTTTATAAAACGTTTTTTTAAAAATATAAACTCAAAACAGTGAATATGTTGTTGAAGGCATATAATGGTGCTAATATATCTCCCATTGGTGCGTGTGATGTTGAAGTTAGATATGGCAATGAAATTAGGGTTATTCCTATAATTGTTATAGAAAATGGGGGTCCACCACTATTGGGTAGAAAGTTCTTAAAAATTTTTGAAATTGAGATTTGTAAATTGAATTATTCGAGTCAATTAACAATGGGTTATTCAACGCAAGTTATTAAAAAATTCGAAAATCTTTTCGATGGTGGTTTAGGACTGTTTAAAAAAAGTAAAGCGGTATTGAAAATTAAGGAGGGAGCCACGCCAAAATTTTTCAGACCAAGGCCGTTACCTTTAGCCATTAAGGAAGAAGTGGAAGAAGAGATAGATAACTTGGTGAAGTTGAAAATATTGCAGCCTGTAGAGTATTGTGAATGGGGAACGCCTATTGTTCCGATTATAAAGGCAAATGGTAAAATTAGGATCTGTGGAGATTTCAAGGTAACCTTAAACCCAAATTTATATGTGGAAAAATACCCTTTACCGCGAATGGAGGATATTTTTTCTAAGTTGCATGGGGGGGAAGAATTTACCAAATTGGATTTAAGTATGGCTTATCAACAAATTGAACTAGATGAAGATTCTAGAAAATATACCACAATTTCTACATCGAAAGGTCTGTTTCAATATACAAGACTCATTTATGGTTTAGCTTCAGCGCCCGCAATTTTTCAGAGAATTATGGACTCTCTTCTAGCCGGGTTAGATGGTGTGGTAGTCTTTTTAGACGACATTTTGATAAGTGCTCCCAATAAAAAGTTACATCTTCAGAGACTCGAACGAGTGCTTACAATCTTAAGTGACGCTGGTTTTAAATTGTCGCCAGACAAATGCGAGTTTTTTTCCAAAGAAATAGAATATTTGGGCCATATAATTGACAAAAATGGATTGCACATGAATCCAGGTAAGATTAGTGAAATCACTAGCATTCCATATCCCGCAAATGTAAAGGAGCTACAAGCCTTTTTAGGGGTCGTAAATTTTTACAGGAGATTTCTCCCGGACGTCTCAACATTGTTGCATCCATTACACAATTTGCTGAGAACAGAGGCAAAATTTATATGGACTGATAGTGTTCCTCAGCTGTCGACCAGCTGAAGTCTTTATTATTGGCTGACAAATGTTTAGCTCATTTTAATGCTAAGTTCAAAACAAAATTAACGGTAGATGCCAGCCCTGTAGGTGTGGGGGCTGTCTTATCTCAAATCGATGATAATGGTATAGAGAGACCGATCGAATTCGCTTCCAGGTCCTTAACGGACACAGAGAAAAGGTATTCACAGTTAGACCGAGAAGCAGTCGCTATTTCGTTCGGAGTGAAAAAATTTCACCAGTTTTTGTATGGTCGTTTTTTCACATTAGTTACTGACAACAAACCGTTACACCATATTTTTAATCCAAAAAAAGGCATACCCTTAATGGCTTCCAGTCGCTTACAGCGCATCGCTTTAATGTTATCAGGATACCAATTTGATATTTGTCATATAAGGTCAAAATGTAATATTGCAGATTATTTTTCTAGATATCCAAAGAAAGATAATCTGTCAAGGGAAGAAATGCCAAACAATGTTTACATTAAGCATTTGCAAAATCTCCACAATCGGGATAAGTTCTTAGATTTTAAAATGATAGGTATTGAAACCTCGGATGATAGGTTGTTGCAAAAAGTAAAAAAATTTATGGAATTGGGTTGGCCTAAAAAATGTACTGATAGCGAATTGTTACCGTATTTTTTAAAGAGAAATGAGTTATCGGAAGAAGAGAATTGTTTATTTTGGGGGTATCGAGTAATTGTGCCAAGGAAATTAACTTCTGAGGTAGTAAAATTTTTACATGCCTCCCATATGGGAATAATAAAAATGAAGGCGATGGCTCGGGAATGTTGTTGGTGGCCTAGACAAGGTAAAGATTTGGAGGAAATCGTGAAAACTTGTGAAGCTTGTCTGATTACAAGGCCAAATCCTCCTAGACAAGAATTGATTCCATGGCCCAGACCGGATGAAATATGGTCGAGAATACATATTGATTTTTTTGGTCCGTTTTTAAAACGTTGGTGCTTAGTAGTGGTTGATAGTACTAGCAAATGGGTTGAATGTATTGACATGGGTACTAATACAACAAGTGCTGCGGTTATTTCAGTATTGCGAGAAGTTTTCGCTCGCTTTGGCCTGCCGAAATGTGTTGTTTCAGACAACGGAACGTCTTTTGTTTCAAATGAATTTAAATTCTTTTTAAAAATGAATGGCATTGAACACATTACAACACCTGTAGGCCATCCCTCTACGAATGGTCAAGCTGAAAATTCCGTTAAAACAATTAAAAATGCTTTAAAACGTAGTTTGAAAAACACGCCATTGTCTGAATTTAACAGAGTTTTATGCATATTTTTATTTGATTATAGAAACACCATACATTCAAGTACGGGAGTGTCACCCTCGTATTTGATGTTCAATAAAAGGAAATTAAAAACGAGACTTGACCTTATAAACCCAAAGAGAAAAGTTGATGACAAAGAAATGGAAGATGTTGCAAATTTTGTTAAGAACAAACAAGAAAATCAAACAAAATATCATAAGGGGTTTAAAAAATTTTTATTTAAGGAAAATGAAAATGTTATGTTTAAAGATTATTCCATTCCGGGAAAAGTTTCTTGGAAACAGGGCGTTATACTTAATGTTATAGGTAGACAAACGTATTTGGTAAAAACTAAGTCCAATAAAATATGCAAAAGACATGCAAATCAATTAATATCGTGTAACACAACGTTGGTATCAGAGGTTCCAACGACAGTATCAGATCCGTTTCAAAAAGTCAACATAAGCATTACAAATAAAGATAAAAATGAAAACAATTTTGTACATGAAAACACAAATCAAACCAATGAGGAAAGAGTTAATTTAAATAAGGATCAAATTGAAAAAAATGTTTTAAATAATGTCAATGATGATCCGACTGAAAAAGAAATTGTAAATCATGAAAACCAAATAATCAACAACAATAAAAATAACCAAGAAGAAAATATAAAATATAATTTGCGACAGAGAAAACCAAAAAACTGATATAAAAAATACTATTAATTTTAAGTTCTAAGATGATTGTATTTTTTTTCCCCTCTCATCCATTAACATTTTTTTCCCTTGAACAATAATAAATTTTGAAAAAAAAAAAAACAAAAAAATTTTTTTGGATGGTGAGACTAGTTTAAGAAGGGGGTATTGTAGTATTATTGCATTAAGTTTACATTCTTTTAAAGTGAAGACACGTAAGATTGGTTTGTTCTCTTGTATTCTCTTTGGCTTTTGTGTTTGCCTTTTTAGTACACATGATAGTGATGTTATTAAGGTAGAACAGAAACAACAAATAATCCGTTAAGAACAAAAACTAAATATGTATATAATGACTGTAGACAGTTATCGTATATCTTAAAATAAGTATTCACAAACAGAAAGCAATAGACGCACAACGTATTATTGGAATATTAAAATAAATACTTTTTTACTAAAATAAACTCGTGTTTCATTGAAGTTTATTACAAGAACAAATATGACATATATTGTTTGAGAGAAATTCTAAATTTTCCTGTTCGGTTAAGGGTATCATGGGTTTTACCAAAGATAAATATTTATCCTGTAAATATTTAATATCTTTAACCAAACCCTCTATAAACTGTTTTGGTGAATCTAATCCTTTAAAGCTACATACATAGCTTATTTAAATCATTATTAAAACTACACTTAATATAATAAGAAAAAGCATAGGGGATATGTTTATCAACTAATGTTGTCGACGAAATATCCCCTCTCGGAACACAATTTTGAATATTTTCAAATATGCATTCCGAGTCTGCATATACCACAAATGGTACATTCATACAATTATTATAATTCTTAAATTCTAGTTTTACCTTATTTGCTTGGGGTACATAACTTATCTTTCTACTACAATTTTTCACATGTTTTTCCAAATCTTGCTTTTCCTGGAAATGATGAATACAAAAATCACAAACGAAAATACTATTCTTATTTTTACTTTGTTGTGATCTTATTAATCTGTTAATTTAAAAAAAAATTAGAAAAAATAAAATTAATTAAAACACACATTAAATATAAATTTATAATAAATTTTAACTTGACATATTTTTTATCCAGACATAGTGTGATATAGTTGCGTCCATTATATTTTTTTGTATAAACATCAAAATAATATGAAGTGGCTTGATTTCTTTAGTTTTATAATAAGGTCAGACAATCAAATCTTCGTCATCATCATATCCAAATACATTAATGCTAATATTTGCATTATTTTTTTCCAATAAATTTATATCTTTTAATTTAAGGGGGAAGCACAAACCATTGAAATTAAAAGAATATCCAATAAAGTCAATTACTGCATCTGATATGTTAACAGCATAGTTATTTGGTCTATGACTATTAGCTTGATTTAAAACAGCAGAAAGAAGAGACCATTTGAAGCAGAAATCGTCATTATTCTGCACATTTATGCATGCTTTTTTCAGTGTACGTTTAGGTGGAAGCGGAATATATGTTGAACCTTTTAATGGCTGATATTTATTTAAATTTAGATGGATTTTAATGAGTTGAATAAGGGTCCATCCACTATCTCGTTTTTGAAACTTCCATTTTACTTTTAATACTATCAACATTGTTATTATATTAATTATTAAAACCATCAATGTGAAAAATTTCCTTCATTTTGGTTTGAAAATGCTTCACCTCTATCGCACTATTTTCCATATCATTTAGGTCCCCTTTAGCATATAAACCAAACAACTTTATGTTTAACTTTAAAGCTAAATTGCAATTTAAAAATGAAAACACTTCTTTTTCGAACGGCTTCTTAGCTTCCTCCAAAAATAACTCTGGTGGTAGACATTCTTCATTCGTATTTTAATATGAAAAGGTCATTATTCTATTCTTAAATGCCCTTTGTACCACTTTCATTGCACTTTTATTCGAACCCGAAGAAAGAGTCATCTCATGCATTTTTAAAAATTCATGATTAAAAAAACTTTTTTTGCATTCGGGGCAGACTATTTTTGACTCCATTTGTGTTTCTATTATATTTTTTATATGATCTAAAAAAAATCAAAATAACATACTTATAAACTAGCTATCATATACATAATAATTAAAGTGGGCTTATTAAGGGCTTTTTTGACAGATGTTTATAGCATAATTGTCAAATAAGCTCTTAGTAAGCCTACTTTAATTATTATGAATACAAACATAAAATAAATTTTTTTAAACACTATGATTAATTTTTGGTTTGAATAAATATTTAAATAATATACACTAAATAGTTTTTACTTACCAAATAAGATTGTTTTTTTAGTTGAGCACAGAATACTGAATTTGTTTTTTTTAAATGTTTAGTTAGCACAAAATACTGAATTGTTTATTTTTTTTTTAATGTTTAGCACAGAACACTGAGTTGATTTTTTAAATGTTTAGCATAGAATACTGAATTGTTTTTTCAAATGTTTAGCACAGAATACTGAATTGTTTTTTTAAAATGTTTAGTTAGCGCAAAATACTGAATTGTTTTTTAAATGTTTAGCACAGAACACTGAATTGATTTTTTAAATGTTTAGCCCAGAATACTGAATTGTTTTTTAAAATGTTTAGCACAGAATACTGAATCACTGCTCTAAAAGAGTAGAGTTTATATACATTTTTCTAAGTGCACTACTACATACATAAGTACAATAATATGAATGCATTCTGCATTCCTTTATTTGAGAAAATTTATCCATGCCTTTGTTAACTATTGTATTAAGGGATACACAGCAAGTATCTGTTAAACCTAAAAAAGGTCATTTATAGTTTTGTGTATGCATTCATTAATAAAACAAAGATATCGAATAAGCAACAGGAGATATTTTTAATTTTTTGCAGGTGTTAAATCTATGAAGGTCATTTATAGTTTTAAATGTACATTTTATCCCTAAAACAAAGCTACTTAACAAAGGAATTTTCAATATCCTTTTGAAGCAATAAATAAAAAAGAAATAAATTTACGACCGTCTCAGTTCACGAATGTAACCAAAACTAGCAAAAACACGGCTACCTTTTTTCAATTAACGTTATATGAAAGCATTGCTTTGTTTGAGAAAATTTGTTCAATTCCTTTGTTAACTATTGTATTAAGGGGTACATAGTAGGTATTTGTTAAATCTAAAAAGGTCATTTTTAGTTTTGTATATGCATTCATTAATAAAACAAAGATATCGAATAAGCAACAGGAGATATTTTTAATTTTTTGCAGGTGTTAAATGTAAAAGATCATTAAGAGTTTTGCATGTTTATGCCTGTCTTATATTTTTTATGTAATTTGTTCTTAAAAGAATATATAACTGTGACCTTGAGTTAGTTGCGTTTCAAGTAGAACCTTAGATATTTAAAATTTTTTTTTTCAGGTGTTAAATCTAAAAAGGTCATTTATAGTTTTGTGTATGCATTCATTAATAAAACAAAGATATCGAATAAGCAACAGGAGATATTTTTAATTTTTTGCAGGTGTTAAATCTATGAAGGTCATTTATAGTTTTAAATGTATATTTTATTCCTAAAACAAAGCTACTTAACAAAGGAATTTTCAATATCCTTTTGAAGCAATAAATAGAAAAGAAATAAATCTATGATCCTCTCGGTTAATGAGTGTAACCAAAAACTAGAAAAACACACCTACCTTTTTTCAATTAACATTATATGAAAGCATTGCTTTGCTTGAGAAAATTTTTTAATTCCTTTGTTAGCTATTGTATTAAGGAATGCATAGAAAGTATCTGTTAAACCTAAAAAAGGTCATTTATAGTTTTGTATATGCATTCATTAATAAAACAAAGATACCGAATAAGCAACAGGAGATATTTTTAATTTTTTGCAGATGTTAAATGTAAAAGATCATTAAGAGTTTTGCATGTTTATGCCTGTCTTATATTTTTGATGTAATTTGTTCTTAAAAGAATATATAACTTTGACCTTGAATTAGTTGCGTTTTAAGTAAAACCTTACCTTGAAATTCTTACATTTATAAAATAAATTGTAGACTTTTCCTTTGTAAAAAATTTTTTATTTTCTATATATAAAGTACAGGCTCCTAAAAATTTAGTTATATTTAAGTTCAAATATTGCAAAACCATTCGGTGATGAACGTGCTTTGTAAATAACTGTTCAGGTTTTTTCATTTATTTTCGCTAAGTAAGGATCCTCTTTGTTCAAATATTTTACAATCCTTTGTGGAAGATAAAACCATTTATTATTTTTTAAATATACAATAACTTTTGATCCATGCTGTGTGACCTTCCACTCGAAATTTTTAAGTTCGTAAGTTTGATTCAATTGAATATCATCAATTCTGGTGTACTCTGGCTTTATACCTTGGGAAATATTAACTGTTTGTTGATACATCTGAAAATTAATGTATGTATATAAATAAACGAAAACCTTTATTTTAAGAAATTTTATTCTTACCATTCTATTACGTGTACTTTGAAGCGATGATAACAGAAATAACTTAAGTAAACCACTTTACAGCCTTTTATATCAAGTTTATAACAGACAATAAAACTCTCAATTAACTAAAGCGTTAAAAACTCAATGTTTAAATGAATTAATAGAGAATAAATGATTGTTATTTAAGAGAAAAACACACATTATAAATAAAAATTATGGGTGCTGTGTACAAATACACATTATTTCTTATGGGGAAATCGATATATGATAATCCTAATTGGATAAATATATGCACTGGTATTGCTAAACCTATACAGATCAATGCTTATAGGAACGCATACACACATCAATCCTAATTGAGTTCTAATTGGATTAAAGTTGGGTTCCAATTGACTTCTAATTGAAATCGTATTGATCTCCAATTGAACTCTAATTGAAAACGCTAAGAAAATTCTATTTGGATTCTAATTAGATTCTTATTGAATTCTATTTGGGAAATACATTTGGATTCTAATTGGAAAAATCCTATTGTTCCAGAATCCCCACAAATATACTACTTATGAGCTCTGGTTCTCTTTTCGAGATTTTAATTTTAATAATACCAAATCTCCTATATTAAAATTCCTAATGTTTGTATATTTGTCATAATTTTCTTTTGATTTTTGTTTAGCTATGTCTATTAATTTTTTAGCATTCTCTAATAATGTTTTTAATTAAATTTTTATTTCATTTGCGTAATTTTCCATGTCATAACATTTACTTGTGTTTTGTATTTTGTCTGTTGGTAATGCTGCTAGTTTACCGTAAATTAACTCGTAAGGTGAATAGTTAGTGTCGATATGTGGTGTCGTGTTGTATGCAAATGTATAGTATGGTAACCTCCCATTCATGATCATCAACAAAATTTAATAAATATTCATTTAATACACGATGGTTTCGTTCTATAGAACCTATTGACTGATGGTGATAGGGTGCTAAAAATTTTTGGTTTATATTTAACAAATTACAAACTTATTTTAACAACTCGTTATTAAATTCAGTACCTCTATCAGATTTTAAATTTTTAAAACATCCGTACCTTAGAATAAATTGCTCAACTAATGTTTTAGCAACATTTCTAGCGTCTTTTGTTTCAATTGGATGTGCTATTACGTATTTTGTTAATTCACATTGCATTGTAAGTATGTATCTGTAACCATTAGATATTCTTAAAGGTCCAACAGTATCTATTTCTATTGTCTCAAAACTAGTGTTAGGACTTTCTGTTATGATCATTTCTTCTTTAATGTGCTTCGTTTGTTTATTTCTTTGACATTTATCGCACTTGTTAGTATAATCTCTAACCATATTTTTCCATACGTAACGTTGTTTTAATTTTAGGACAGTTTTTCTTATACCAAAATGTCCTGATATTGGTGAATTGTGGAACTCTTATATAATTTTCATTTGCGTTCTTTTATTCGTAATGTGTTGCAAAGGTTTATATAATATAATATTTAATTTAAAGTTTCTATATTTGTTTGATTTCAATAATTTCTGGTATACCCCATTATAAATTTTGGTCAAATATCTATATGATATGAGCTCAAAAATATTATCTTTGCATGATAAAATGAGATTTTTTATATTTTGCTTATGCATTAATCATTAACTTCTCTAGTGACAAAACGTATTTTGCTAGATCTTCATTGACGTTCATTACAAAGCTATTATTTTCAGTTTCTATGGTGCCATCCTTGGGTCCATTTTTTATATTTCTTATACCGGTTTTTATAATATTAAATTTTAATTCGCGTATATTCTTTAAATCTTGTAGAGATGTACATTCCCACATATGATTTTTATGTTGGCCTTGGGATATGTCATTCACATTATTGATTTCCACATTCTCAGTATTTTCCTTTGCTTTCATTCCACATGTTGTTACTAAAATTTTTGATGGTTTACTTTTGTCTTCTTCTACAGGTATCATATTTTTCAACATTTCAGAATCTAATTTTATCCTCGACAGAGCATCTGCGTTCGTATTTATTTTTCCTCTCTTATAAGCAATTTCAAAATCATAGTCTGATAAATCTATTCGTATCCTAGTCAACTTAGATGAAGGATTTTTATGTGAAAAAAGTGAAACAAGTGGTCTGTGATCCGTTCCCACAGTAAACTTTCTACCATACAAATATGGTCTGAAGAATTGTATACCACAGTGGATCGCGAGCAGTTCCTTTTCAGTCACTGGTTTATTTAAATCATGCTTTCCTAAGGTTTTGCTTGCTTAAGAAATCGGCAAATCTTCTCCAATTTTCCCCTGTGATAAAACAGCTCCTAGTGCATAATTCGATGCGTCTGTAGTCAATATAAAGGTTTGTTCAAAATCTGGATATCATAGTATTGGTGCGCTAATTGATTTCCTCTTTAATAGGTCAAAATACACATTTTGATGAATTTAATTTCAATTTATATTTTGACGTTCGAATACTTTCACCAAGTTTTCATTATGATGTTTTAAACTGCATCCAAATACAATAATATCGTCTACGTATAAAAATGCTTTGGAGTCTAAGCCACTTAATGATGTCTCGAATTCTCGTTTAAATTTATTTAATAAAATGAGCTGGTCATGTCTAGAGTTGAAAAATATTTTGCTCTTCCCAAGGTCTAATACATCCTCTAGTCTTGTTAATGGAAATTTATCATTTACTATCTTTTCGTTGAGTTGTCGGAAATCTACGACTAGTCTCCATTTTTTTTCACTCTCGCTCTTTTTCGGCACTACCAATAATGGTGAATTATATGCACTAGTTGATGGTTTAATGATGTCTTCATCCAATAATTGTTGTACTTGATCATTAATTTCATCATATTGTGTATGTGGTAATCTATAATTCTTTATTTAAACTTGTGTATTTTCTGAGATTTTTAAATTTTGTGTATAAAACTGATTAGAAGTTAATGTCTCTCCCTTCAAATGAAAAATGTCTTCATAATCCTTGAAAATCTGTATCAATTCTGTTCTTACTTTTTCATCCTTAACGTCAGTTTTCAAGGTGTCTATTAATTTGCTGAACCTGTCTTCGCTGAAATTTGTTTCTCTAGGTCTATGTGTACTTTGTACTATTGTGTAGTTTCGTAGAGGTTCTATTTCAAAATCAATGTTTTCTAAAATTAAGTCGTTTTCTGTTACATTAAGTACTTTGACATGGTGATTTCCTTTTCCTGGTACTATTTTATTACTGAAAAATATACCTGGTTTAATTTCTTTATTAAGAATAATGCTGTCCTCACATGTATCCAAATTTATAGGATGAATACTTTCAGATCGTTTTTCTACCTTTATGCAATAATTTTTATTTATCCATGATTTCATAGGTACAGTAATCTCTTCATTCCGCAAAGTGAGAGTTAGCGTAAAAGTTTCATAGTCAATTTTGCATAAGAATCTTGAAAAAAAATCCCTTCCTAAAATTTCTTCCGTTGGTATTGGAAATTCTTCGTCAACGATGTGAAATTTATATTGTTCGGTGAAATCGTTTATGGTGAAACTTAGTTCTGATGTTCCCATAGATTTCATTTTTTCTGTAGTGATACCTGTAAAGCTAATTGATCTTTCTTTGTCGATATGTATGGAATCTTCGTTTAATTTATTGATTTTACACAAAGAGATGTCTGCTCCAGTGTATTTAAAATGTAAGTTTTAAATTTTTGCCTAAGTTTAATTCAATGAAATTTGTAATGTTATTCGATATTTGGAAATCATTATCTAATCGTATTATTGGTCCTCCGGATAGTGGGTTTGTACAGTTTCTTGATCCACCTCCGGGTCCTTGTAGCTTTCCTGTACGTAGTGCACATTTCTATTCTGAAAATTTCTATTCCGATTATTTCCGTTATTGTGATTGCGGTTATTATTGTTACTATTACTATATCTAACACCAATTCGGTTATTATTATAATTATTACCAGCATGGTTGTTGCTATAGTTTGTTGGTCTATTATTTCTAGTATTAGCATTATTACCAAAATTGTTATTGTTGTTATTATTATTTGACCCATTGTTGTTGTAATTTGTCCTACTATTGCTGTAATTATTTCTGTTGTTGTTAGGACCAAAATTATTTCTTCTATTATTATTATTATTATTATTATTATTATTATTATTATTATTATTATTAAAAAATTTTTATTTTTATTGTTCAAATTTCTTTGGTAATTTCCCCGATTTCCATTATTCGAGAAAAACAAAACTTGTTCCGTGTTAGTAGCGAATCCGTTTTCCAGCTCTAAGGTTAATTGTAATGCCTCATCTAGATTTTTGGGTCTTGATGCGAATACTGTAGGTTTAAGTTCTCCTTTTAAACCGTTCTTAAATACGTTCAGGGAGTAATCATTGTTGATTTGTTTTACTGTTGCAGCCTGAATTTCACTGCAATTTTCTATATTTTTAATCTGCAATTCACTGAATTCAGTTACCAGTTCTAATAATTTCTCATGATAAGTATTCACGGTCATTGTCTTCTGGGTGAATGTGCTTAACAATGTTTGGATCTGAGAAACAGTCCTTTTGAACCTATATCTACTGGTCAAAAATTCTTTCAGTTCTTGGAACGTTTTTGGGACAGACACTCCTATTGCAGTGCGTACTAGATTTGTTAGTTTAGCGTCATAGACAAAGGATATAAGTATTGCTTTATTTGTATTTTCTAAAGTTTTGTCTATTAGTTCTACTATTGTTAGGAATGATTGTAAGTCTTTATAATTTCTTTTGAATTCAGGAATAATTTTTATACTGGTCTCTAAATTAAAAGTTGCCATATCTAATAAATTTTGTTGTTGATTATTGGGTGTTATTAGGGCTTGTTCGAAAAGAGTTTTCGCTCTATTGTTGTATTTCTCAAATTTTTCTGTTTTTATTCCTGTGTCTTCTGTTTTTAACGTTTTATTTAAAGAGTCATAAAATTCTGTTTTTAACAAATCTATTTCTTCTAACTTACTTATCAATGTTGCCTCCTGATATCCCCTTGATCCTGATTTCTTCAAATTGATTAGGGTTTTTTCTAATCTATTTATTACTGAGTCCATAGAATATTAATTTATACTTGATAAAAAAAAAATTTTTTTTTTTTTGGTTATTTATATTTATACCTGTACAACAGCTTTTTTCTGCACATAACTCTTAAAATATTTGTTTAATTTAAAAATTAATAATATTATTACACTGAAAATAATATGCAAAAGGCATCTATCTTTATGGTTGTTTCGAAGTCCATACTTCGTTCTGGGCTATTGTTGTTGATATTGATGACCTCCTCTGTTTTCGATTTTTGGTTTCCCATTTAAGGATTTTAGCTCAAGGTATAGCTTTCTCTATTAGTTCTTTAAAGTTAATTAAATTGCATATGTTTTAAGCTTAATTCCATTTTTTTAGGCTTATACTTTATATGTTTGATATATGTACTTCCTTATTATATATAATGAGTGCTTGTTAAAGCTTCTTAGGTTAACTGTACAAAATAGAAACACATCAGTATATTGCTGTGCTAGCTGCCATTAATTTTTTCTAGTAAAAAAATATATAAAGTTTAAAAATTATCAGTTTTTTTTTTTGGTTTTCTGCTCTATAGTGTATTTTTCTGTATATGCCCCAAACTAGTAATAAGCTGACGATATGCACCCCATACACGTCTCAATTGATTCCTGATGTTAGTTTTGCAGGATTTAGGGTTTTTTCTCTCAAAGTCTACAGATTGGCTGGCGGGATCGCCATATTATGTATGAATTTTTGTGACGGCAGGCTGCTAAGGGTTTTATAATGCTGCGCTTAGCCGCAGCACGTTTTGATTCTTCTAAGCACTGTTAGGTGCTCAGTTAGAATAATGAGAATACTCTTTCGTTGGTTACAAGAAAGATTCTGGATTTATTCAATAATTCTTACCGCTATTTATACTAAAATTTTATTCATAATTTTGCTTACAATACAGCTATTATTTGTTATTAATAAATGTGGGATCGCAAAAATTCAAATCAGCAAATTCAATTTTCTGTAATTTGATTCCTTCCAAATTCTTGACGATACAATATGTGTATGTCAGTGCAATTGATTGTTTACGTTCTTGAGTATGGGTAAAAGAAAATATGTTAAGTTCGCACTTTTTATTTTGGAGGAATCAATTGTTATTTTAAATAGTTGGAATAATGTGACCAACTGTTAATGAGTGTGATCAACACACTACAATACATAAATATTTTAAAAATTAATAAAACAAAAAATCGTACTACCTAATAACTTCAGCTAAAATTATATGAAAAGTATACAAGTTAGATATTAGTAATAATAATTGTAACACTTGATATGAAAATAATAAAAAATTGTAAAATTATTATTAATTAATTATAAATTGTGTTTATGGAACGCTTAAGAGATATAGAACAACTCATTTTGAATACTAAAAAGAGAATAGGAAGACCTTATACAAACGAAACGATAGATGCAAAAAGAATAGAAATACAGAAAATTAAGGGCAATTTAAAACATTACTTAGATAATACATTTGGAAAACAGGAAATAACCGAAATACTAGAAAGATTTAGTGAATTGAATAGTGAAGCGTAAGAGTTATTAGAACAACATAAGAAAAATAAAATTGCTACAAAAAAATCCATAATCATGGCAAATTTTGACATAAATGAGCTTTCCATGCTTACAAAATTAGAACCAAAATATACCGGTAAGTCCGATGAACTCGAAGATTTCTTAACAAATTTAGAACTAGTAACACCGACAATACCTGCAGACAAAAGTGCATCTTTCCTTAATTTCGTTTACAAATCGAGACTAGAAGTACGACAACAGAACAGAATAAATCAAACATCAATACCTACATCTATCGCAGAATTAATAAAAATCTAAGAACAATTTACAAACCGGTTAAAACCGCAAACACAATATTGAACGAAATAACTGGTATCACTCAGAAAAATGGCAATGTATCTGGTTTTGCTACTAAAATAGAAAATCTGATTGCAGAATTGAACGAAATACAAATAACAGAAGTGGGAGAAGAGAGTAGAAGCACCATAATTAACACCAACAGTAAAATCGCATTCAATGCATTTGTAAATGGATTAACAGATCCACAAATAGTAACAACAATTGATGCAAGACAGGTAAAAACGTTTACAGAAGCCGTTAAAATTGCAGAAGAGATTTAATCAAGAACTGTACAAAAACAAATATGCCATCAGAAAATTTATAAGAGGAGTAATAAACCTAACACCACTGATAAATTTCAACGTCATAATTGTGGTAAATGTGGCGGAAGGCATGATATGTCACAATTGCAAAAACTTTAACCATTTTTCAAAACAATGCCGTACAAATATACAACAGAATAATGAAAATAAAAGAACTGATAATGCTATGAGTACTAGAAGAAATAATAATAACAACAGAACAAACTACAACAATAATTACAACAACAATAATTACACTTACAACAGCAATTATAATCAAAGACACTGGAACAACAACAGCAGAAGTTACAATGTACATCAGATTCAAAATCAGGGAAACTTCGCACACCCAAAGACCACGCAAATGGAATCTCCGCTGGGAAGAAATTAGGAACAGAAAATATATACTGCATATCAACAAGCCTTAGAAACTACGTAAAATTAAGAATAACTGACACAGAAGATGAACTGACATTGCATTAGGAGCAATTTTATCGCAAGGAGAAATTGGGCAAGATAGACCCATATCCTTTGCAAGTCGTTTACTTAATAAGCATGCGAGAAATAAACCAGTAATCGAAAAAGAACTACTTGGCATACATTGGGGTATATAATTTTTCAGACCGTACATATATGGCAGAAAATTAGTTTCGTGGTTCGCACATAAAAACCCATGTTTCAAAATAACTGGAATCTGATTGGAGCTGTCAGATTATGATTTCGAAATATTTTATAAAAAAGGAGGGAACATCTTTAACGCCGACGCATTGTCAAGGGTGCAACTTAAATCAGATTTATTGAAAGCAATGATTCTTGAAAGTATTGACGAAACAGCGAAGAAGTCATTGGTGATGACTAGAAATATGAAATGAAAGGTGATACAAAATGAGGATAATAGAAAGAAAAATAAAAATGAGAAGAAGAATGATACGAATCCTACTGAGACTGATCAACTCAAACTATGGGATTGTACATCAATAAGCGATATAAAAAGCGCAAGGAAATTAAAGTTTGTTATAGAAAAGTCGACTAAAGAAATAGAAAGGGGAATAAAGATTGAAAATAATTCTGCTCTAAATGAAATGGCCATCAGATGTAGCGATAATCCCGATTATCTAGATAATATGTTGGAGAAACTACCTTCTGTTTTAGGCAGATCGAATTGTGGAAAGTTCGCACTAGAAAAAAGTGACGAAATATTTAAAAAAGTAAACATAGAAAAGTTTAAAGAAAGAACAAACAAATGTAAGAAAAATGACGTCATAATATTATTGTACATATAGTAAACCTTAGAAAATAACAGATAAAAAGAGACAAGATCAATTAGTAAAATTGTATCACAATACACCATGCGGAGGACATTTCGGAATTAGAAAAACTTTAATAAAGTTAAAACAAAAATATGTTTGGAAAAATATGTATAAAATGGTAAAGAAGTATGTTTTGGGTTGTGATCTTTGTCAGAGAAACAAACAGGTAAGACACACAAAAGAACCCTTATGCGTTACAGACACACCAAAAAACAGTTTTGCCACTGTAGTTATAGACACAGTTGGACCACTAATACCTTTTGGAGGCTACCGTTATATATTGACAATGCAATGTGAATTAAGTAACTATATAATAGCTGAACCAATGGAAGCAAAGGAGGCAAAATCGATCGCAAAGTGCTTGACGGAGAATTTGATACTGAAATATGGACTTTTTAAGACTCTAAAATCCGACAGAGGCACAGAGTTTGTGAACGAATTAATGAAAAAAATATTTAACTTGTTAAAAATAGAACACAAAATATCGACACCATACCACCATGAAACGTTAGGAACTGTAGAGAGAAGTCACAGAGCTCTAAATGAATATTTCTTGTCATTCGGTTTGGATGATAATTGGAGGGACTGTATACCTTACTATGCTTTTGCATACAATATAACACCTCATGTAGAAACAAACTACTCACCATTTGAATTAATTTTTGGTAAATTACCAGAATTACCAGGTGAAGACATAATGACAAATGATAGAGTATATAATTAAGAGAACTACGCAAATGAATTAAAGATAAGATTAAGAAATTTATTAAATAGTGCTAGAAGACTTATTGAAACAGCGAAAAAGAAAAGGAGTCTAGAATCACATAATAAGACAAATAGCATAGGAGACTATAGTACTATAGTACGACTAGAAAATAGAAAGAAAAATGAAGCACCATACATTGGTCCTTATGAAATTATTAATATAAATAATGTAAACGTAGAAATAAAACTTAATGGAAAAACAAAAATTGTACACAAAAACACACTAAAAAATACAAAAAATATAAGAAAGAAAATGTTATGCACACATAAATAAAACAGTCAATTAAGAAACAAAATTTTTTTATAGTTTATAAATTAGAATGTAAGATTCATAAAAATAAAATTTGTAAACTAAAATTAAGAAGAATCTTAAATGATAAACCACTGAAACATCAATTTAACCGTTATAAATAAACACATATGAAAGCATTGTACCACGTATAAAACATATTAGTAAGAGTTTAAAATTCCAAAATTTTGACATTATAAACAAAATTGTGAAATTTTAACTGAAAGATTGGGGGTGTAGTGTGTTCACTATATTTGTAATAATGTTCGACACGCGCGAACATCTAACATAAACAAACATTAATGTATCGCACGCGCAAACAATTCAAATACATTGTAATCACACAAATATAATAAACAAAACTTACACACATAAATACAAACTACCGTTTAAAGTCAACGTCTTGTTGAGACAAGTCAGTAATGAATTATTTTGCTAAACATTACTCATAAATACTTTTGGGCAATCCGATACTTAGAACTTAGTTGTGGCCTCACCGGCTCACAACTGAGCTCAATATCCTGGGCCGATCCCTTCCTTGCCAGTTCATCGGCAATCTCATTGCCGGAAACGTCATAATGACCTGGAACCCAGCAGAGCCTGACCCTGCGTGTCCCCATGTTCGCCCGAAGAGCACGTCTGCAATCGCTTACGAGTCTAGACCTGATATAATGACTCACTAGAGCCTTAAGCGCGCCCTGACTATTAACGTAGATTGTCACGTCCCCTCTCCCATCCGCATCCTCCCCTATCAATTCCACAGCCTTCATCACAGCAAGAATTTCAGCCGGTAAAATGCTGCACTCGTCCGAAAGTCTATAGGACCTTCCTTTCCCCGTGCCCATTATATAGACACCCTTCCTCCATCTTCCATCCGTCAGCAAAAACTGCACACCCCTCATACAGCTTCTCTGATCCCTTCCATGCCTCCCTATCCGGAAACACTACCTGGGGCAGGATCCCAAAGTCAAGTTTCGCTACCATGTAGTCCGTCACGCCTGACTGCCGAAGGAGTCGACTATCCCCGACCCTTCCCAAAATGCCGGCATGTCCATCTGAACTTACCCCACGCATGCCTGACTCACTGACTCTAAACAAGCTCCTGGCCGCCATTCCAGCAACAAAATCCCCGATAGGAAGAAGATGTAGAATATTATCCAGCGCAGCCTGTGGTGTACTTTTCCTGGCCCCTGTAATGCCTAGTACCGCACATCTCTGGACCTTTGTCAGGAGCGTTCCTATGTCGCCCCTTTTTAGCGCTTTCCACCATACAAGGAAACCGTACGTAAGAACTGGTCTTACAACGGATGTGTAAATGCAATTTACCATAGCCGGTTGCAACCCCCAGTTCCTACCTATAGTGTTCCTAAAGGCATAATAGGCATTGAGAGCCTTCCTAATCCTCTCCTCTGCGTCCGCCCTCCAAGATAACTCGCCATCCAGGACGATACCCAGATACATGGCCCTATCCGCTAGTTCCAGTTTAACCCCGTCAAGCTCTGGCAGCTCAAACTCTGTCACCTTGTACTTCCTGTTAAAGAGAACTAGCTCTGTTTTCCCTGGGTTTACTCCCAGTCTCTTGGCCCTGGCCCAAACAGACAAGTCGGATAATGCACTCTGCATTACCTCGCTCATAGTAAACACAAATTTCCCCGTCACTAAAACCACGATGTCGTCTGCATAAGCCACTACTTTGATTCCCTTTAAGTCAAACCGTCTCAATACCCCATTGACCACCAAAATCCGCAGTAGTGTCGACAATACCCCCCTCTGTGGCATTCAAACTGTGTCACCTTGTACTTCCTGGTAAAGAGAACTAGCTCTGTCTTTCCTGGGTTTACTCCCAGTCCCGTGTCCCTGGCCCAAACAGACAATTCGGATAATGCACTCTGCATTACCTCCCTCATAGTGGACACGAATTTCCCCGTCACTAAAACCACGATTTCGTCTGCATAAGCCACTACTTTGATTCCCTTTAAGTCAAACCGTCTTAATACCCCGTTGACCACCAAAATCCGCAGTAGTGGCGACAATACCCCCCTCTGTGGCGTTCCTCTAACCGCACCTCTTTTCAGACGTTCATTTCCCCACTCAGAGTTAATTTTTCTGCTACCAAGCGTCAAATAGATCCACTCAATAAGGATGCCCTGAACTCCTACTTCCCCCAGTGCGTTTCCAATGGCCTCCATCGAAACGTTGTTTAAGGCTCCCTCAATTTCCAGAAACACGCCCAGTGTGTACTCTTTCCTGTACAACCCGCGCTCTATGAACCCCACCACATCATAAAGCGCACTCTCAACAGATTTACCCCTAAGGTAAGCATGCTGAGCATTACTAATGCTATCCGGGGCGTACAAACACGCCCCGGATAGCATTCTCCTAAATCTTGACATCTCGTTCAATGGACTCACAGTATTTCGCACATGAATCCCTTTTCGCCCTCTTAAGATCACCCTTGTACTTATTGAAGGATACCCTATACCTTTCCCAATCCGTAACCTCCCCCGTGAGCTTTGCTCTATTGAACATCCTTCTCACCATGGTCCGTTGCTCCCTGAGCTCCCTGGTCCACCAGCCTGGCTGTTCCCTCTTGTCCGGAAAAACCTCCGGGCATGCCCGTTCAAAGCTCTCCCTCATCGAAACAGTGAAAAAGTTCACCACTCTCTCTAACTCCCTGTTGGAAACCACACTAAGTTCACTATTGCCTATCTTTAACGAAAAGCCCTCCCTAAAGATCTCCTAGTCCGTCCTTTCGGATTCCTATAGGGAGCCTTTCTGGAGCACTCGAAAAAGGAATAGTCATTCGACACCCTCCATTCCCCTACAAAATCCCTGCCTACATTGGTGAGCGTGAGATCTATAACTGCCTCCCTATTCCTATTCCTTAATGTCAGCATGTCACCCCGTGTATGAGAGTTAACTTATCTCGAAGTTAACTGAAGTCTGTCTTTTGTTTTTCAAATTAAAAGAGACACTTTTCTTTTAATATAAGATTTAAATAATTTTATTAAATTTTTACTTTAATTTCAATAAATGACAATTCTTATTATAATTAAATTTTGTTAAAATTTAACACAATTAATTTTAACTTAAAAAAAGTCTCTTAGCAGCGCGGCAGATAAAGAACCAAAAATATGAAGTTATTGCCTCTAGGCAGTTAAAGAAGAACTCATAATTATTTGCAAATATTTCAATAACAAGAGCCAAAAATTCCTAACAGTACTGAAATATTTTAACTATGTACATATGTGTGTATATACAATGTTTATTTGTAACAATAAATAAACCAGTATTTTGTTGTTGTATGAATTAATGCAGCAAGCATAAAGAGAATAAAAGAACTACATAAACACACATATGTACATACATATGTAGTAATTAAAGGGCTACAAAACAAATATGTATATTAAAGCGTAAGTTTCCAAATGGTATGTTCACACTAGCCATTGAATTTAAAAACATATGAATAAATTAAGAATGATAATAGATATTCTAAATTAAGATAAATAGAAACAATAATAAATGGTTTTGATTAGATGTATTCTCCAACATTCTCCCCCACTAAGGACGACAGTACTTAAACTTTGGAAGAATCATCGTTAGGTTTGGAGTTTGGATCGGGATCTAGGGTATCAAAGCAATCATTTGTAGGTAGAAGGGCAATTTTTGACATTGGGCGTTTGAAGTTTTTCCCTTTTGAGAATAGAGTGACTACTCTTACACGGCCATCATTACCTGGATGAATATTTTGAATGCGAGCTAGTGGCCATTCCCCAGGAGCACTTCGCTCATCAAAAACGATCACTAAGTCGCCAATGTTAGGGTTTTGCTGTGTTTTGAGCCATTTAGGTCTAGCCTGAAGTCGACACATCCATTCATTAGACCAACGCTGCCAAAAATGCTGCTTTAGCTTTTCAGTAGTTTTCCACCTATTTAACCGATCAATATTGACATCGAGCAAATCTTCTTCCGGCACGCACATAGTAGGTTCCCCAATCAGAAAATGAGCTGGAGTAAGAGCATTATAGTCAGAAGGATCTGAATTAAGCGGACACAAAGGCCTAGAATTTAAGCAGCTCTCAATCTGAGCTAAAAGTGTGGTAAGCTCCTCAAATGTCAAGATACGATTTTGCATGATACGTTTCAGGTGATATTTAGTAGACTTGACGCCGGCCTCCCAAAGACCACCAAAGTTTGGAGAGGCTGGAGGTATAAAGTGCCAAGTAGTACCACTTGCAGCCAGTCGGCCGGATAATTCATCGGGAACTGAAGATTTGCTTCGGTTATATAGAATTTGCAGTTCCTTATTAGCTCCAACAAAATTTGAGCCACAGTCTGAGTACAAGTCAGTACAAGAACCACGACGGGATACAAAGCGTCTAAATGCGGCTAAAAATGCATCAGTTGACAAACTTGTTGCTGCTTCCAAATGAAGAGCTTTCGTAACCACGCAAACAAACAAACAAACAAATATACCCTTTTGTTGTTATTGCATTTCGTGCAGTTTACTGTTTAATGGTTATTGGGCCTGCGTAGTCGACACCACTGTGCTTAAATGGACGTGCTGACCTTAGACGAACACTGGGGAGGTTTCCCATCATCTGCTGGGCTGCTTTTGCGTTATATATGAAGCATGTTATACATTTTCGCAAAATTCGTTTTGCGACACAACTGCTTGATATTATCCAATATTCTCGTGAAATATAAGCCTGCATTTGAACCAAACCACCATGCAAAGTTTTTATGTGTGCATCTAGAAATAACAAATTAGTCAAAGGATTGTGTTTTTAAAGTAAAATTGGATGTTTTGAACAATAATTCAGGCCAGAATTTTGTATTCTACCACCAACTCTTAGTATTTTAGAGGAATCAAAAAATGGGCATATTTGCGCAACCGCGTTGTTTTTTATAATTTGACCAGTTTTTTTAATTTCATCAAGCTCTTGAGCAAAATCTACCTCTTGCGAAAGCTTTATTAGCCTTAAACGAGCTTACTTGAGTTCTTCGGTTGAAAGAAACGCTGTCATCTTACCGTTACCTTCAGTTTGTGATTTTTTACTATTTTGAGCGTTGTATTTAAATCGAAGTATGTATGCAGTAACGCGAACCAACTTGAAGAGTGAAGAAAATAGTGTAAGCAATTCAGGATAGGCGCTTACGTCTGTTACAACCGAGTAAAGATTTAAAGTTGGGCTTGTATAAATTTCATCAGTTTCATCCAGATTTAGCTTAGGTTGTTTGGGCCAAGATTCGGAAGGTCTAGTGAGCCACTTAGGACCATGCCACCAGAGTTCATGTTCAACTAGTTCATTCGATGATATACCATGCGAAGCGCAGTCAGCAAGATTTTCACGTGTAGATATATATCGCCACTAAGAAGTACGAGATCTGCGTTGAATTTCTGCTACTCTGTTTCCAATGTAAATGGGCCACCTAGATGACTGACCTCGAATCCACGAAAGTACAGTCGTGCTATCAGTCCAATAGTATACATTAGAAATCTCTTGATCAAGAGATGAGATTATTCTATCTACCAATTTAGCCAATAAAGTTGCACCACATAGTTCCATTCGAGGAATCGTTAGGCGTTTTATAGGGGCCAACTTTTGTTTTTGCCTTCGGACCTAAATCTGAAATAGTCTTAGCGTACACTACAGCTGCAAACGCGAACTTAGACGAGTCAGAGAAATCATGAATTTCAACTTTTAGGCCGCTGCTAGTTCCAATCCAACGAGGGATGTTTATATTTTCAAGATATTTGAGGTTATTACGATACTTTAACCACTTTTTTTCAATGTCGTCAGGCAGACGATCATTCCAGTCAATTCCAAAGAGCCACAAGTTTTGGAATTAAATTTTAGCGGGAATTGTAGTAGGGCAAAGCCAACCCAATGGGTCATAAAGTTTTGCTGAATCCGAGAGCAAACTTCTTTTAGTCACCTCTGACGTATTTTTAAAATTAATTTTAAATGAAAAGCAATCATTTACAGTGTTCCACTCAATACCAAGAGCCTTAACTGTGTTAGGTTGATTAAGTTCGAATGTTTGCAACTTTTCCCTAAATTCTACAGGGATCATATCTAAGAATTCATTCGAGTTCGTTGTCCACTTACGCAAATTAAATTTTCCTTCGCTAAGGAGATTACATAATTGAGTGTGTAATTGGTAAGCCTCTGATACACTATCAGCCCCAGAAATAACGTCGTCGACGTAAGTATCTGAATTTAGTACGCTACAAGCTAACGGATATTTGTCCTTTTCATCTGACGCTAGTTGTTGTAAAACCCTTATCGAGAGAAAAGGAGCCGGGGTTGTACCACAAGTAACCGTGGAAAGTTTGTAAACCGAAATATCTTCAGAGCTACTATTTCTCCACAAAATTTGTTGAAATTTATGCTGTTCTTGAACCACAAGAATTTGCCAAAACATTTTCTCTAAATCTGCCCGAAAACCAATTTTAAAACGCCTCCACCGATTTATAATTGTAGGCAAGTCATTTTGCAATGCAGGACCCGCTGCCAGTTTCTCGTTCAACGAAGACTGACCAGACCGCTTACAGCTACCGTCGAAAACAACCCTCAATTTAGTAGTAGAACTACTTTCTCTTAAAACACCATGATGGGGCAAGAAAAATCCATTTTTATCCAAATCGGGTGGATAAGTGCCAACCTTGTTCATACTCTTTCATAAAATCTGTATAAAGTTTGCCAAAGTTTTTATTTATTTTACATTTCGATTCAACATTTTTTAAGCGAGAAAGAGCTTCATAGTCTGTATGAGCGAATACTGGAAGTGGAAGACCCTTGAGAAGCGATTTAAATGGCAGTGAAACGGTATAACGACCAGACGAATCACGAAAAGTCGTGTTTTTAAAATGTTGTTTACACAGGATTTCTTCTTCAGTTAAAACTCTTTTTTCTAAAAGTTCCTCCTGTTCCCAAAACAACTGCAATTGCTTGTCTAGGGAGCAAACATTTACCGTAATAGTATGCTGATAAGAATTATCACAAGTAGGGCCAGAAACTAGTTGCAAGAACAAACCATCATCAAATTTATGTTGCTGAGGTAGCACGATATCTCCATAAACATCTCCTTCTAATAAAAGGTCCATCTCACCAGGTTTTGAAAAATGTGGGTCAGCTAATGGGAGTTTCTTTAAATTAGGTAAAAGTTTTTCATTTATGCCCATAGGTTGATATCCCGTTATTTTTGGTAGAACCAGATCCTCACAATCAATTTTAAAGTTAGTTTTAGTTCTTGAGAAAATAGAAAACTTAGAGCAATTATGTGAAACCGTAGGCTTATCTCCACCTACTCCACTTATTTCAACAAACGTCTTTTTGTAGGATAAGTTTAAGGTATCTACCGCCTTTTTAGTGATAAATGTGGCCTGAGCACATTGATCAAGAAGAGCTCGTAAAACAAACTCGCCCTAAGAGGTTTTTAGCACCACATGTATCGTAGCAAGAAGAACTTGAGGCCTTTTGCTACTACTATATATTTTATTATTATCAACTACATGAGCATTTACGTTTTCAAGCACTTGAGAAGATGAGGAGGGTTGCGGTGGCATAACAGGTTCAGGAGCTACAGTTTCAGATAAACGGTTAGTGGAATACTCATTATGAACAGTAGTATGGTGATTTTGTTGACAGACTTGACAACGAGAAGTTACATTTGTTACTAAAATGACCAGGGGTTAAACAATTTCTACATATGCGCTTTGAATTCAACAAATCTCTTTTTTCAGCAGATGCTAGAGCAGAAAATTTGAAACGCTTTACGAGAAGGTGACGCTTATTGCAGCAAGGGCAGTTGGAGTCACTATTGGTAGACACAGCATTTGCGTAACGTCGAAAATTAGTTTTACTCTTATTTTGTTATTGTGGGATCCTTGACTTCGAAAAGGACACACTAAGACTTGGACCAGGCTGGTCAGAAATAGTCTCTAAGGTACGAAAAGTCGCCTACAAAAATCTAAACAAATCGTCAAGTGGAGGGATCTCAGTTGACGCTTTGAGCGACTGCTCCCATTCTTTACGCGTCTGAACATCTAGCTTATTTGCCGTCATATATATAAGCATAGCATGTTCACCTTCGGTATTTATCCCTAAAGTACGAAGTAGGGCAATACTAGTACGGGTTGTATCTAAAACCGTTTGAATGCTTTCTGAAGAGCCATCAGAAGCAGGAATTGAAAATAGTTTCTTAAAAATAGTATCAACAATTTTCCTTTTATTAAGATATCTATTTTGAAGTGCGGTCCATGCTGAAGCATAGCTTGAATCCGTTGCTGGATATTCATTCACAATATCCAATGGGGTTCCTTTACAAGAACTTTTCAGAAAACAGAATTTTTGAACATCAGTAAGTCCAGGATTATTATGAACTAGTGAAACGAACATGTCCTGATACGGCATCCAAGTTAAATAGTCACCAGTGAAAACTGGCAGATCAATTTTCGGTAAACGAGCCTGAACCGAAAAAGTTTTATTTCTAGAATTAGAGGTACCAGCAAACGTACTGGATTGAATTTCAGGAGAACGAGAACCAGAATTCATTAAATCAAGCAACTGGCTTTTTAGAGTAAAAAATTCATCTTGAAATTGAAAGTAAAGATCTTCTTCGAAATACGGAATATTTTCTACATTTAAAGTATTTTCACGGACCACGAAACACAACTCGGTATTTCCGTCTTTAAATTGCAAAAAATTTGATTCTATTTCATCTAAAACAGATTGTGCAAACCCACAAGTTCTGCTTTGTTTCAAATCATATAATCTAGCAGTTCGCTTGAAGTTTAGAAACAAATCTTTTTGTTGCTCAATAAAATGGTGAATTTCCGCCATTTTGTTCAAAACTTTTATTCAATTTCACACTCTTAATTTTTATAATAAAATTTCATGCATACATACAGTTTTCCAGAAAACCACAAATTCCAGTAACAGTAACGCAGAGTTCACAACCTTATTTATTTTGTTGCACCAAGTTTCGCTTTCCTTAAAGAGCACACACAATTTATTTCCACAAGAAAACACTTCAAAGTAGTCCAAGAGCAAAAGGTTCCAATAAAACGATTCCAAGTTGATTGACTGATTCACAATTCCCTTTTCCCTGTTCCCGGGTTTCGGCACCAAATAATTTATGAGAGTTAACTTATCTCGAAGTTAACTGAAGTCTGTCTTTTGTTTTTCAAATTAAAAGAGACACTTTTCTTTTAATTTTAGATTTAAATAATTTTATTAAATTTTTACTTTAATTTCAATAAATGACAATTCTTATTATAATTAAACTTTGTTAAAATTTAACACAATTAATTTTAACTTAAAAAAAGTGTCTTAGCAGCGCGGCAGATAGAGAACACAAAATATGAAGTTATTGCAGCTAGGCAGTTAAAGAACAACTCATAATTATTTGCAAATATTTCAATAGCAAGAGCCAAAAATTCCTAACAGTACTAAAATATTTTAACTATGTACATATGTGTGTATATACAATGTTTATTTGTTACTTTAATACGTGCAATAAATAAACCAGTATTTTGTTGTTGTATGAATTAATGCAGCAAGCATAAAGAGAATTAAAGAACTACATAAACAGACATATGTACATACATATGTAGTAATTAAAGGGCTTCAAAACAAATATGTATATTAAAGCGTAAGTTTCTAAATGGTATGTTCACACTAGCCATTGAATTTAAAAACATATGAATAAATTAAGAAAGATAATAGATATTCTAAATTAAGATAAATAGAAACAATAATAAATGGTTTTGATTAGATGTATTCTCCCACAGCCCGATTACATAAATAAAGATAGTTGCCAGTTATGAAATTATACACTAACTCACCTCTCTTCCAAAGGTATAATTAAGAGATATGTACTGAGTTGAGAGATAGAATAAGAACCAACGTGATAATTTAAAAGCTGATCTTCTACTATAGTTAAGAGCTTATATTAATTTGTCTCTTTATTAGCCTGAGTAAGCGCAGAAAAAAAACCAAATGTAAATATGTTTTGAATAAGAAGAAAAATAGCGGAACTATGCAGTTTTGGATACATACAATTTTCCATATATAAAGGAGTATACCTAGTACATAGTGGGACTACCATCGACACAATTGTTGTTGTGCATATGCTCGTACGGCCCCTATACATGCATTGCATTGAGTTGGTATCAGGAAAATAGGTTATGGGAAGGAGGATAAAGGGGGTAGTGTTTGTGGACATCTGATTTAAATTTCTCGACATTTACTGTGACAGGAAAGACATGACAAGGAAGTTTATTCCACATACGAACTGTGCGACCGAAGAAGGAATTCTCCCTGTAATGAGTGGTGCGATTCACTGGCCAGTCGACTACGTATGGGTGAGCTCTTCTAGAAAAACGTGTATCACGCAAAAAGTTCCGGGTTTCGGGAACAAGTTCCCTGATTTCCTCAGAGCACATTATAGTATCGATAGAACAGCGAAACACACCCCACATTACGACGGTGTTCGAGTGAATCAAGGCGATTAGATACCACAACGTCGCCGATGAGTATCTTTACTCGTTCCTGTACGCAGTCAAGTAGCCCCAAAATAGACTTTGGGGCACCAGCCCATACATGTGAGTTGTATTCCATTTTCGGTCAGATAAAGGTGGTATAAATAATGAGAAGATCAGATGGTGTAAAGTAATTCCTACACCGTTTAAGGAAACCAAGACACTTCGATGCTTCCTTCGACACAACAAAGATGTGTTCCATCCAGCGGACATCGCACTGGATTTTCATGCCCAGAACATCAAGAGTCTCTGTCTTTTCAACACTTATACCATCCATTAATACAGACGAGGCAGCATCATCCATTGTGCGTTTATGTGTCAAAAGACAACATTGGGTTTTACGGGCATTAAAATCGACCCTATTCGCGCGGCCCCAATTGAAGATTACCATCAGATCGCTATTAATCGAAACATCCATCGTCTGTCTCTTAGCCTCAATCTCCAAAGAGCTAGGCCTATGGTCAAACAAGTACGAATGGCATATGCTGCTGTCGTCTGCAAAGGAATAAATAGGATTCGAAGTTTGACATAGAAGGTCATTCAGAAAGATTAGAAATAAAGTTGGAGAGAGGACGGAGCCTTGCGGTACCCCTGAATTGATTTTGAACTCATTTGAAGAGATCCCATCCATACCAACACGAATAGTGCGATCTCTGAGAAAACTCGATATGAATCGAGAGAATTTTTTATCGACACCAAAAGCAACAAGTTTAGATAGAAGCGCACAGTGCCAGACCCTATCGAACGCCTTAGATATGTCCAAGGCCACCACTTTACTTTCGCCAAAATGATGAATTGAGGTACACCATTTTTCAGTCAGAAAGGCCAGTATGTCCCCCGTTGACCGTCCTATACGAAAGCCATACTGGCGGTCGCTTAATAAACCGTTTATCTCCAGATAGTTAACCAGGCGGTAGTTGACCACAGTTTCCATAACCTTGGAGATCGCTGAACAAATTGCTATTGGTCGGTAATTTTCAGGGTTTTCAGCCATTCCCTTTTTGGGAATCGGCGTAACATTTGCTACTTTCCAGCACATCGGAAATACTCCGGCATGATAAATACGGCTGAAAAGGTTAGCTAATGGACGCGACAGCATCAAAGAACATTCTTTTAAAACCTGTGCTGGTATACCATCCGGCCCAGGGGACTTACTAGTGTTGAGATCCAAAAGAACCCTTTTAACTGCACGAGCTCGAAAGAATATGTCTGGCATAGTCCCAGACAATCTCTCAAGCTCGGGCAGTGGTTGGTTGCTTTCCGGCAAATATGAATTTGCTGCAAATATTTCAGCCAAAAGGTTAGCCTTTTCAACCGGGTCGGTGACTAATATGTCATTTTTTAACAGAGCAGGGACTGAAGAACCAGCGTTGTTCCTTACTCTCTTAACAAATGACCAAAAGCTCCTCCTGCCTTCGGGGGCATCAAGAACCCTTGCACGCAGACGCTGTTCGAACAAAGCCCTTTCGCGACTGAACTTTGGCACACGAAGATCTCGCCTGTTTGCGTAGCGAATCAGAGATTGGGCTAAGTTAGTCCCTTGTTCAGTAGTCATTTAAGTTTTTGATCTTGCATTTAAATAGTTTCTATAATATTCGGGGTCTCTAATGTTCTCATTGCTAACACTTGTGGAGCTTAACACAATGTAAGCATTTCGGCTATCAGGACCACTGTCACTACGGTTACTGTTACTCAATAACCGTTCGTTTTTTTTATTTATTTAGTTTGTTGTTTTTTTCTTTTTTTACTAATAAGTGTGTGTATGTATTCTAATAAATGCGTTTGCCAATTATTACTTTTGTATATCACCTATTACCAATATTACACTCGCGGAAACACATCCGTACACTACGGGATTAAAAAGCAACTGAAAAACAACATATACTACAACTCTATTAAAATTTAATTTTTTGTGCGCGTGGCACCACCCATGTTTTTGGCTTAAAAACTTTTGCTTAAGGGATTTGTATAAATTCAAAATGTTATACAAATCGGCCTTGTAGAAGCAGCTTTATTTAAATTTTTTTGTGAGCATGGAACCGTACCATATTTTGACCTTCAAAAAATTTTTAACAGTCCTAGCGTCTTTCAAAGTTTTATACAAATCGGCTTGGTAGAACCAGCTGTGTTTAGATTTGACTTTTTATGAGCGTGGCCCAAACACTTTTATGACTTAAAAGTTTTTGCAGTATAATGTTAGTATAACCTCAAAGTTTGATACAAATCGGTCTAGTAGTTGTATTAAATATTATATTAAATATGATTTTTTATGGGCGTGGCACCACCTGCTTTTTTGGCCTTAAAAATTTTTAAGATTATTTGTATACCCTTAAAATATAATAGAAGTCTGTTTGGTATTAAGATTGGATTTTTTGTGTTGTCACGAAAACCCAATATGTGTAAGAACTTTCAAGTAAATCGGAAACCGGAAAGTGGATGAAATTAAGTTTGCAAGATTTTATTACAGACAAAGAGACAAGTGAAACTAAACAAAAGCTTTTAAAAATAAAAGCTGTGTTTTAAGAAAGATTTGTTTAAACTTTTTAGCTCCTTTTTTTGGTAAAAAACAAGAGCTAGTTTTTAAAAAGTTTTTAATCTTTAATTTTTTAGTTTATTTTTTTAACAAAAAATAAAAGTTTGGGTTTAAAAAAGCTTTTTGTCTTTAATTATTATTATTTGCATTAAAAAATCTTTTATTTAATGGTATCAGTATACCGTAAAAATTTCATGGAAATCGGTATAGTAGAAGTAGATTTATAAAGTTTTTCCTTTAGTGTTAGTGTATGTACTCACAAAATTTGTTACAAATCGGCCTGGCAAAACCTGCTCTATTTAAATTAGATTTTTTGTGGGCGTGGCACCGCCCACTTTTTGGACCTAAAAATGTTGCATAAGGGTGTTTGTATACCTTCCAAATGTTATACAAATCGGGCTAGTAGAAACAGATGTATTCAGATTTTATTTTTGTAAGCGTGGCACCGTCCACTTTTTTTGCCTTTTAACTTTTTAGTTAATTTTATTAATAAAAAATAAAAGCCTGTTTTTTTAAAATGTTTTTTTTTATTTTTTTTTTTGTTTGGTAGTGTCGATGCACCCTCAAAATATTATATAAATCGGTATAGTAAGAACCAGCTGTATTTATATTAGATGTTTTGTATGCGTGGCATCGCCCACATTTCAATCTTAACATTTTTTGTTTAAGAGTGTAAATATACCCCAAAATTAATTAGAAATCGGTCTAGTTTATTTTTATTTTATTTTTTGGCTCTTAAACTTTTTAGTTTATTTTATTAGTAAGAAATAAAAGCATGTTTTTAAAAAATGCTTTGTTTTTCAATTTTTTTTTTGTAGTCTTAGTGTACCTTCAAAATATTTTACAAATCGGTCTGATAGAAGCAGCTCTATTAAGATTTGATTATTTGTAGCCCTGCCCACTTTTTTGGCCTTTAAAATTTTTTCTTTAGTAGTCTCAATGGTCCCCTAAAATATTATACATGATTTTTTGTGGTCGTGGCCCCGCCCACTTTTCGAATCAATTAATTGTATTTTCACGGAAACTCAATTTGTGTGCAGAGTTTCAAGTAATTCGGAAACCGGGAAGTGGATGAAATTAAACTTGCAAGATTTGATTACAGACAACGGGGCAGGTGAAACTAAATAAAAGCTTTTAAAAAGGTTGTAAATTTAAAAAAAAATATTATTACTTCTCAGAGCATGTAAATTTTGATATGTAATATCAGAAAGTATTATATATACTACTTATTTTTCAAATAAATAAAAAAATAAATGAATTTGCGCGAGAGGGGCAAGACGACCGAGCGGTACCTAATGTAGAACTTTCTAAAAGCTGCTTAGTTCTCCGTTTTAAATTGTGGCTACAAATAAAAATGTTTAGCTTATATGGAATCCTTTGCGTACATTTACGCAATTTTTAATTGTTAATATATAAAAATGTTCAAACGACAATGAAATTTAAACGGATTTGTAAGTTACCAAATATACCTTTTTCAAGACCTCGTAAACTGCTGACAATTTTTAAACATTTTTCACCGTTTGTGTTTTTTCCCACATGATACATAAAGTTTGTTTTAAACTCGATATCATTTTGCATCGGGGTTTCCATTTCACCAAAACAATCGCGGAAATTCTCTTTAGATACAAAGTTATAAAGTAATTTCATCATTGATTTGCTTTTGCCTCCAAGTTTTATTTGTTGCAATTTTTGTTCCTGAAGGTATGGCATTGCTTTCAATTCTAGTTCCAAACGTGATGACTTTTTTTCGCTTGTTGCGTTTAAACTTAACATTGAGGATGATAACATCTTATTTTCAGGGCTAATTAGTTTTAGCACATCTAGTCCTTTTTGTGCATTTAAATGTACTTGATTTTGAAGAAGTACTAAAGTATTGTCGAATCCTTTACTAGATGTAGATGGCCTGTCGGTGATAATTAGGCTATCTTTGGCACCTGATTTATATTTTACTGTGCCTAAGGATACTTTTTCAATATTTATTGTACTAGAAAGAGTATCAATAAATGAACTGTGACAACAATTTTTATGGGTATTTTGTTCGAATTCGAAATAGGACTCATCCGTACTGTGGCTTATAAAAATAATAGTATTTTAATCGTTCTGATTTTTATCCAGATTTTTCTTGCTGCTTTTATGTAGTTTTTGGCAATTTGAAAAAAGGTACACTTTGCCATGTTTATTTTTTTTTATATTAGCATTACCATTCCAAAATTCTGAGTTTTTCTTTTTTGCAGCCATCTACCTCAAACACATTTTAAAACAACTTTTATCTTTTTCAACACAATTCCAATTGAAAATATTTACGTAACGGGGGTTTATGATTTTTAAATTTAAACTTTTTACATAACAATAAATGTAATCCACATTGTCGCATTTGTTACACAGCATCAAAAATTATATAAAAACGAGTACGCCATAAAATCGGGACTACTCCCCGTGCTCCTACCTAACCGAATATGTTCCAAAATTAAGATATTGTAGTATAAGTAATTACTTTGTAGTAAATTTAAAGCCGATAGCTGTTACAGTTTCTATGATATGGATGGAAAATTAAAATTTAATAAAAATGGTTCGCTCATATGGGGAATACCGCTCCCCTTAGGTTAGGTTTCGAAGGGTCATTAAGAGACGTAACCTCCCATACATCATCGAGTTTAATTCCCGTAAGACCCAATGCTGTCTTCTGACACAAACGCACAGTGGATCATGCTGCATTATCTAAAATAATGGATAGTGTAAATGCTGGGGCGACGGAAACTATTAAAGTACTTGGCATAAAAATCCAGGGCAATGCCCGTTGGAAGGAACACGTTTTTCATCCAAGTGTTTTGGTTTTTTGAAACCACCATCTGATCTTCTTACCATTTATACCACCTACATTTATTCGGCCTAAAATGAAATACAACTCTCATGTATAGACAGGCAGAAGCTACTTGACCGAGTAGCGGTGGCGGTGGTATTCAACCGCCTCGATTCACTTGAAAATCGTCGCAATGTGGGTTGTGTTTCACTATTCTATCGATACTACAATGGAATGTGCTTTAAAGAAATCAGGGGGCTTATACCCTGTTTCACGATGTCGAACGAAAACCTATACGAAAGAAAGCTAGTCACTCACTTTTGAGTAAATTTGGGTTTCACTATTTCGACAGCTTTCGTTCGCCTTTACTTACGGGCTTGTTATCGACAGAGAAAAATAAAAATAACAAAATGCTAACATACTTTGGGGCATATGCATAAATAATTTTTAAATTTTCAATAGGTTTGTTAAACGAAATTTTTATTAAAATCAATACTTCAAATCTATTTTAAATTTAAAAAATTCTTTTTCCCTTTAAGGTGTGGATTAAAAATTATTATTTTTTTTTTTTTTTGCTATAAGTTTTGTAATAGTGTCGTAACAAATTTTTTTGCCTCCGAACGGTAGGCACTTACTTTTATAATTAGTCAAATTTTAATGCATAAAGCAGTGATGCTAGCATTCTTAAATTGTAAAGCACTAAGAGAGGGGATAAAAATCATTTTAAATAATGTGTAAATTTTTTAATGCTAAAATTAACATAAGATAATATTAACAAGTCCTAGGTTTTTGGGATATTAATACCATGGCTTACCTACAAAAATGTCGCAGTCAGTACCCAATTTTTTTAGGAACTTATTACTTATTAGAAAAAATTTATTGTTAAGGGGACTTCTTTCTTAAGTATCATAAGATTCAACAAAGATGAATCCCGCATTTCCTACTAAAGGTAAATCATTCTATAACAATATATGTAAGTTTCATTTTACATATCCAATGTAGTTTTATAAGCGTAAAATTCTGTAAAAATCCACGTTAAGAAATGCATTAATTTGTGGTTGATTTTGAAAAAGGGGAAAATAATATATTTAATAAGAACAATAAAATGAAAGTGTGCATATATGCACGCCAGCAACATTCACACCAGATAATCAGAAAACAAAAATACAAGAAAAGAGATCAGTTAACTCTTTGGTTAATTTAATGGTGATTTGCTATTGTTGTTTATTTGCTCCTACAAGTGGCTTTAAATTAGTTAAAAATTCCGCATAATTGACATCACTGAAAACAATTCATAATTAAAATTTACAAAATTATTGTAGATTTTTTTTGGAAAACAAAGTTCGTTTAATTTTTTCTTTAAACAATATGATATTTTAATCATAAACCCTTGAGAACATATTTTACTTTAATTTTGTGGCATTTTAATACAGAGTGGACTTTAATTTACATTAAAAACTGCAAACGTTTATGCCACTCGAAAGCAAAATTCATTTACGTTCGCATATTTAGCTTGCGTTCGACATAGGTAAACCCAATTTTGTATGAAAACGCTTACGTTTTCGTTCGACTTGTCTTTCGAGTAAACGTTCGCTTAAAGTATACTTTGCTGAAACCCAAATAAGTTTTCTTTCGCCTAGAATGCGAACGAAAGCATTCTTTCGACATCGTGAAACAGGCTATTATTCTTAATTGCGATGCGAGAGCCAATGCGATGCGAAAATCAAATGCGATGCGAAAGAAATTTGGTATTCTGTAAGTCTTTCGCATTTGCATTCGAATTTTTTTTTAAAGTATGGTAGCACTGTTAAGAAAATGGTGTAAATGTCAAATTTAAGATTAAAAAGTTGTAATTTCGGTAATAGTATACAAACATACAAAGCATTAATTTATTAAATTGTTTAGTTTTAATTTAAAAAAAATGGATTTTGTGACACTATGGTTTAAGGACGACGAAATAAGTTATGAGCAAAATGAACGAATTCAAAGAAAGTTGCTCAGAAGCAAATCCGATATTCTAAGCTTGAAAGACAAAAGGTATGTGATTTATTTTTGAACTTTTTTTGATATATGTTAGTGTTTACTTACGTACAATATTTCTTTTCCTAGCTTTATAAGAAATGTTAGATTAAATAAAGAAGCATTTGTATATGTCTTAAATAAAAATAGCTCGGAATGCAATACTACGAAATCAAGTGCAATTCCGCCAATTATCAAATTAGCGGCTGCGTTAAAATTTCTTGGTCAAGGTGGCTACCAACACAAAATTGGTCAAGATCATTTCCTCGAAATATCTCAGCCAGCTATGTCGCGATGTTTGGCGGAAGTGTGCATAGCAATTGAAAAGATTCTATGTCCCAAGCATATCCAATTTAAAATGTCCGAAGGCGAAGAAAAAGAAGCAGAAGCTATTTTTTAGGGAAAAAGTAATATTCCTGGTGTTTGGAATAGTAGATGGTTCACACATTCAGATGATACGATCCAGTGAAAATGATCATTAACATATAATTAGGAAGCTTAATAAGCAAATCAGGAATGCTATGGTTGTAAGAAATCTTCAGTTTTTTCAAGATAACATTTTTAATAATGGTTTATTTTAGATATGTGATCATAAAATCCAAATAGGCGAATTTTTTAAATTGATGTAAAAGTATTAAGCGAACAATAGGCGTAGACGCACATTTAACACAAAATGAATATTCATTATATGGTCTTATGCTTTTTACACGAAAAGAATTTTATAGTATATACACACATATAACATTTACCGTATACAAATATACAATACCTTTTAATTATATAACAAACTTGTTTTTAAAAAAAGTATTTATCTAGAATATGCTTCATTTACTTCATTTAATGTTTTTTTTCTTTTAAAATTTATATTTTTAGAAAAAACATTGAAAATAAGTACATGGCGTTAATAAGTGTGGTAGCAACTTTATTAGCTGTACTTCCAACAAATGTACATCTGTTTTTAAATTGCAAAAGAAAAACTTTCCTATATACATTAGTTAATACGTCATTGGCGTTTTTTCTGTTCTCGTTCCAAGTAAGTAAAATATGTATGTACATATATTTAACTGTCAGCTAGCCTAACTACTAACTATGTTATAAATGTAGTTTTCAAGATCAATTAAAAAAGTACGAACTATTGCTATATTATCATATCTAACTTTTTAGATTCAGTTTATTCGTTTATAATTATATAACGAAGCCTCAATTCGAAAACACAGTACAGTGCTATTGGTTATGTGAAACTCGTTAATTTGAATCTTGCGATAATTTGAACTGTTTTCCAGTTCTATTAAAAAGCATTTAATAAATAGAAATAAAATCTGTATAAGTTGACCCCCTTTGTAATTTTAAACTATTGGAATGGTATACTAATTGCAAAAGCGCTATAATTTACATTTGTTGGCTCCACGACATGTAATTTGAATTATTTTAATGTGCTGTGTTTTCGCAAAACATAAAAACAATGACTTTCATATGCCTTGCGTTCCTTAATTCGTAGTTTGGCTTCTCTACACTCTATATTTAAATTTGCTATGTAATTTTGTTTTAGTTTCAAAAACAAACAAAATTTAAAATCGACTTAATTGGTTTTATGGTATGCATCACAACATTGACAGTTGCTAAAATAAAATACTAAATTGCCTTGGTTTGCTTTTTCTTAAATTGCGAAATTAAGTGATTGATGCAAATGATTTTGCAAAAGTGCAAATGCAAAATGTTGCAGTTTTGTATGATATCTAACGCCTCATCTTGGCATTTTTACGATTGTTACAATGATAAAAATATTTTACAACTGTTTAACGAGTGCACCGCATACTCTTTATAAGTAATTAAACATTTATATAAGTGTATCGAAAAAGGCACAAACATTTGGGCTTTAAACAAACATAAAGTAAAAAATTTAAAGGCATCTTCCTCATCGCGGTCCAGTTTTAGAGTTGTATATACAGTTCCTAAAAGTAGACAAAAGAATAAATGGGTTATTATACAACAGTTTCTAAAAAGGCAGAAGACCAAAATCAGCAGTGGCTTGAAAATTAAAGCTGTGTGCAATATTAGAAGCAGAGGGAGAAATCCTCAGTCATTATTTCAATTAGAGCTTGAACTTGGAGATGTCAAATAATAGAATAATAAACATACGATATTTACGATTTTAAATGAATTATGCAACGCAGAGTTACAGTGGAAGTGCCACATAAATTGAAATGGCCCTGGATATGGCTAAATCAAACTATTTATAACTTGTGGGGATCTGCATTTTACGTCTAAGTGATAAAAACTAAAGGCTGTTTATAAAGCGAGAAAATGCAAAAATTGCGATCGAAACTACACTAACTACAGAGATGACCCTGTTTTTATCTTAGCTAAGCGTTTATCTAAAAATGAAACAAATTTCCAGCCAGAAAGAACACCTAAAAATTTTTCCCATTTCTTAGCTAGATACTAGTTGAGTTTTATAAAACGCACATTGGTCAAAAATTGATTTTTTTTTGGCCAAAACTATTTTTGTAAAATATATCAATTTATTTTGTTAATAAATTAGTTATTGTGAATTACTATAACAATGATTTATCGAATATATGAAATTTATGCATTAAATATAAAAAAAAAATATTAAAAAACCCTATGTAAGCCTAAGGATTTTCAAGTTTGTTTTAGACAGACATATTTGTTTGCTTCAAATAAAAATATATTAGATAGGATCAACATGTTTTAGTCAATACAATGCATAAAAATGAAAAAAAATTTAGTGTTAAATAAAATACTTATTAAATATTCTAGCTTTAATGTCCTGCAATATCTAGTTCATTTGGGAGTAATATTACACCATAAAGGTTTTTCTTAAGTATCGATTAATTTTAATGTTATTACAGTGGTTGCAAAGAGGTTGTAATTAGTATTTTGACGTGAGCTTGAATTATTAAAACCTTGCTTAAATTGAGCTTGGCCACTACTACGGTCAAATCTATAACTCAAGATAAATTCTGACGAAATTAGTGCTCTATTTTCAATATTCATTACACCTAAAATTGCCTCTTTTTGCGATCCTACAATTCTTGCTGCAGTATGCTGCAACAACATTTGTAAAGTTATTTTTGCAACTTTTTCATTTACAAATATATTGCTAGGCCTACAGAGAGCTTTCACTGCCAAAAGTCTATAAGTCTATATTCTCCATGCGAATATTAAAGCATTGCTTTTTTGTGAAGTCGTTTTCAATAAGAAATGCAAGAGCTTCCTAGTCAGAAAGTTAAACAGGATCTTTGAAATTTTTAAAGCACACCTTTCTGATTTTAGATGGACGCATTAAACTTTTAATTTTATTTCTTAAAACAGCAGCTAAATCATTTTCAGATTTTTTCGGGCTGAGATACATGCCGCATGAATTAGTAAATCTGTCTCATTTTGCTTTAATGATGAAAGGCCTGTCGGTTCCCTTCTTTTGCTGCGCTCGGAAATTTCTGAATATGATAAGCTTGGCCGACCAGCTCTTAAAGAACATGGGGCATCTGTTTGCACTTCATATATTTTGAAAATTACTTCAGTAAGCCACTTGCCATTTCGGGACTTAAAATATTTTAAGGAAATGTGACTTTTTCGTCACTTCGGCCCCAACTTATTACAAAAAAGGCGCATTTTTTCTTGTCAGTATTTATTATACTCATCAGAATAGTTATTTTTGCCGATTGTTTTAATAATATTTGTCAGAATAGCTTTCTTTTTTACCTCTTTTGAAGGATTTTGCAGTCATATTTTAAAAAGATCGGCATTTTTGATGCTAACGTTACCTAAGAAAAAATGATTTATTTTTAAGAATTGGAAAAAATTGATGGATATATTTACAGATTAATACTCTATAGACTATAAGTATTTTCGGATATTTTGTTTAGCACAGGACAAACTCGGACATTTTTTTTATTGTTATAATTAATTTGAAAAAAACTTTTTTTAAATATTTTTTATATGCCTTCAGAAAAAGCAATTTCTTCTAAATCTAGCTATTTTATTTTTAAAAGTTCTTTAGACATATTATAAATACTTACTTTCAGCTTCATAATCCATTAATATTTTAATTAAATTTGCTTTATTTGTTTCTTAATTATTCTTCGACCAAACACTTCAAATGCACTACTCGCACTAAATTGTTCAACAATATCGAAAAGTTGTACGTTTGTCGCTGTACACATTAACAGTAAATAACGGTATATAAAAACAAAATATTTTTTTTGTGATTTTAAGTGTTTATAACGTCACGAAAAACTAAAAAGTGCAAAACAAGACAATAAAAAAATACATTTTGGCCAGAAAAAATGGATTTTTGACCAATGTGCAACGTTCTAAAATCTAACCAGCCAACAACAAACTAACATGGAATATTTATTTTAACAAAGCGACAGAAAGCACCATAAAAACCGCAAAGGAATGGTTTCCAAAAGCTATTAAAACTTCATTTTTGTTAACTTTAAGTTAAGTGTTTTTGATTTACATATATGTGTGTTAAGGTTTTTCGATCGCACTGCTTTAGTTAAAGGATTAAACAAACATCTTATAATTTGCTACTTAGAGGAATATAAAACAGCATAATTTAAGACACACTAAAAGGGCACATGCACGACTATTCAAACCAATTATTTCCTATGGCGACTATTCAAAGGCCTTAGAAGGCCCGTTATAACGAAAAATATGATCTTTTGTAAGTTACCTAAAGAATGCGTCTACTCCCAATACATGTGCTGAGCTGAGCTTTGTTCCGTTTCTAGATTAAAAGCAGGATATTAGTAATTAAAATGCTAAGCAAGCTCCGTGTTCTAATTAACAAGCAACAGAAGGCTTTTACAGCTGGACAGCAAAGTGAATAGTTTTATTTTTTTACCGCCATATTACGGCTTGAGTGCTGTTTTTAATCTCGTAGTATACGAGCGGGACTACGCGGGTATAAATTAAAACGGAAATATTTATAATAAATGGCAAACAAATTTATTGATAAACATACATACATACATACTTATATCAGTGAGAAGAGAAAATAAAACCAAACTTAATAAAAAAAAGCGAACGGCTAATGAGTAACAGTAATCGTCGTGACAGTGAGCCTAACAGCCGAAATGCTTACATTGTGTTAAGCTCCACAAGCGTTAGCAATGAATACATTAGGAACTCGAAATATAATAGAAAATATTTGAGTGCAAAACCGAAAATAATTAAAGGCAAATTAAGTTCAAGTGCTACTTACATAAATAAGTGTACTGAACATGGAACAAATTTAGCTCTTTTAAAAAATTATAAAAAAAAATACCGAGATGCCATCTTCATTGCGCACATCTTTATCAAGTTCTGGAGTATAACCTACAGCTGCTAAAGGCGCTACAAGCCCAATTTGTGCATGTGCTTCTAAGATTCAGGTAGGGATGGACCGCTACGTAACTGTTCTTAAAAGGGAAAGAAGCACGAAGTCGCCAGAAGCATCTCAACCTGCGAAAATTTAAAAAGACAATGAAAGGCCATCCACATCGCAAAGTCGTTTTGCCATTTTTTAATTTTTATTCACATTAAACGTGATAACATATATGAGACAAAATTTTGAGTAAATCACGAAAATGCTTCCGCACCACGGGTTCGGAGTTAAAAAAAACTTATACACGTACCAACTAAAAAACGAAAAGGCCTTTAAGTAGTTATAAAAGGTATTGACCTAAATGCTGAAGAAATAAAGACGAGTTTGTGCAGCAAAAGGCCAAACTGCATCGAACATAAGAAACAGAGAAAGGTATCCCCTTGAGCCTGTTAATGCCAAATTTAAGAGAAATGAGAGACATCCAATTTATGACTTGAAATATATTTAGAATCGTAGAGTTGAAATATAAGCGCCACATAAGCGATCTGGGCTCGTACAGTGCCTGAACTGCCAAGAATATGGTCACACTAAAGCTTGTTCTAAGCTGACTTCTGTTTGTGTTGTGAGTGGGGTCTGCATGTTACAACCAAGTGCGGGAAACCAAAAGATGATCCTAGGGTCAAAAAGTGCAGCAATTGCGGTGGAAACCACAGTGCCAACTACAGAGGTTGTCATGTGCACCTTGATTTATTTTAGTGTCGATAAAACAGTATCGATCAGCTGATGGAGTATGCATACGTGAATTTTAATTAAACGAAAATGGAGAATGAAAATGGCTCCTGGACATGGGCCGGAATACCTGCCAGGAGGACATATTGGAGCGTGGGCAAATTTTTTGCGGTCAGAGAGAGTTGTGTGCAAAATTTGTTTAAAGCGGTGTTTTTTTTGGTGGAAGTTTTTAAGAGTTTTATTCCCAAAGTAAAAATTACAACAAATAAATAAAAGACATTGATAAATAAACAAAAAACTGAATAGTAAATAAAAAGAAACTTTAATTAAAAACAAAAAAATGTGTTAAAATCAAAATATGAAATAAAGCATAAGAAACCTGAAAATAAAGATAAAATATATTAACCTTAAAAAAAGGAAAATAAATTAAAAGCTGAAAATAAATAAAAATAAGAAACCTGAAAATAAAACTTAAATAAAAAGGAAACCTAAAAATAAAGACGTCAAAAAACCTGAAAAGATAAAATAAAAGCTGTAAATAAAAATAAAATAAGGAAACTGTAAGAAAAACCCCCCTGAAGACATACAATTGAGAACCTTTAAAAAAAACTTAGAAGAAAAAACCGTAAACTGAAACCAAATCAGCAACACCATCGGCCCCAACAGCAACGGTACAACCACCAGCAGCCAGCCAAGAAGCGTAAATCCCTCAGCACGCATTGCCCTGGTAGGAGTTCAGAGGTTTGGTCCGCGCCCTGGAGCCAGTACCCCTTCAGCCAGGCACATTTTGTTTGGAAAGAGAGAGCGGAAAATTGAGGTCAGGTGACAGGAAAGACCGGACATATACGCCAACAAGGACTGACGAACTAAAACGAGAGAAAAACGTAAGGAGGTATTTTACTTTGATACTTTGTGTTGTAAGGATTTAACGTAGTCCAGTCCTCTGCGTAGACTTTTGGCAGAGTGCGCGCGCCGTAATCTGAGCTCGAAATACGCGCGGTTTAACGTCGCGAGGAAATACGTACTTTCCTGAAAACAACAAACGGTTGCAGAGTCAAATATAGTGCTCCAAAATAAAATTTTTTTTTATACTTACCAATACGTTGAGTCCGCGAAAGTGAAACGTAACGGACGTCGCCGAATCCTAAAGGAAAAACCGAGAAAAATCTGAAAAGAAGAGAAACCTGAAAAGAGAAGATGAAACGCGAAAGTCAAACGTAACGGACGTCGCCGAATCCTGAAGAAAAAACCGAGAAAAACCTGAAAAGAAGAGAACCCTGAAAAGAGAAGATAATAAATTAATTTAAGATGAAATGAACTTAATCTGCGTTTAAATAACGTTTTTTTTTTGGTTACTTATACATATACATACCTGCCTCCATTTTAATAAAAGCCATTGATTTTAACCTAAAAAATTAAATTTTTATTATATTTGTTTAAACGTAATGTGAATTATACAAATACTTAAATATCTTTCTTTGTTATCAAATATATATATATATTTTTTTTTTATATTTATATTGTTAAAAGTTTTTAAGATTTTTTTTATGCAAAAAAAAAAAGGTGTTTTAATAAAGCCCGAATCCATTATAATGTTTAAATGAAAATTGATATTTATACTTACTTAATTCCATAGCAGGATGAGAGCCTAAATTTGAAGCAAGCGGTAAGTAAGGGGAATCCAAGCTGTTGTAAGGTCGCGTATGGGACATCCAGACCCACTAGACGGATGTCACGGTGAGACCCTTTCGGTCTCGTGTGGGAGGGCATATCTCTGGCAAAACACCAGCCAAATGTTCCAGTGTGAGTGTGCCTTCAAGCCCCATCTACTCTTTGTATTTAATAGATGGTATGGATTTTTTTTGTTGCTAGTGGTAAGTACCCGCCCAGAGAATCGGCAAGAACCACCCCATCTGGCGAGCTCTAGCCGGAGCTAAACGCGAGCATACCAGCGCCGCCGACGATCTGGCCACCCCACATCATGATGGCTCTTTGACATGTGCCACACTTACCACAGTACAAAATGGCGTCCAACGTGGGGCCGAAGCAATTTCGTGACCTAGAATGAAAAGAAAATAGTTAGCTGTTTATCTTTGGTTTTGGACGTAATTACGGTTTGGTAAATCGAAGAGTCCTCAACTTGTCGCTTACCTTCTAAGCCGAAGATACCTTTTTAACTACTTTTATGTTTCGGTCTAGAGAGTCTTAAATGTTTTTGTTATTTTGTTTTAACTTTATTTAATTGCTTTTGGCCGAAACGTAAAAGTAGAGCAATAAATTTTTTTGTACGGTTTGAATTTGTTAAGCCGGCATGGTATTTTTCATCCACACATTTGTAAGTCCCGGTAGTAAGACCCAAATGGTCAGTATCGCGTTGCGACACTTGTTGTGGAGGAAATTTTCATGCAGGCTTACGAATTTTTTAATCCCGATTCTAGTTTCACATTATGAGGCTTAAAAGCAAATGATTTTGAATCTATATTTTTAATTGCTCATTATGTGGGAAAGGATAGGGATACCTAGTTAAAGATAATAGCCCAAGGAATAGTGCTTAACTGGAAATTGTGTTTGTACTTACGTTTGGTAATTTTTGCCTTGAGAGTATAACCAACAACCGGTAGTAGTAGCGAGTTCTGAGAGTATTGGGTATATTAGTCAGCTCTTTAGTAGCAGCTCAAGTATTGGTGTTGGTCGTTTTAAGCCTTTTTCAGCGTTTCCCAACATTTAATTCTAGGTCTGATGACTAAATGGTCCCTGAAACAGTAAGGACAAATTATTATATCATGCACACACACAAGGAATAATTTTTGCGATACATCACCTTACAACAGTTGGTTTCTTCGAAATACTGCCGCTTTATGAACCCAACTTGTTTTTTTTATACCAAATATACTTTAAAATCTCGTCAGTAGATTATTGCTTACGATTATTTTTGGTGTTTTTGAATTTTCATTCTGTTGTTAATGTTTTCCAGTTTGTTTTTTTAATTTTCACTAATACATACATACCTGATATATAAGTTGGTATCATCACATGGTTGTAACCCGAAGTGCCAACAAAATCTCGTCAGATCTCAGCAGCAATATGCTTACTACAAGTGGGATCGATACTATCACCACTGTGACGATCTCCTCAGGGACAAATACAACCTCAAGCTCACCAACTATCATCACCACTTATACTGCTGGTAAGCCAACTTATCCGAGTGAAATGGTTTCTCCAAATATTTCAGTTCGCTCAGATGGATCAGACAATACAGTAATCTCACCAGCGTTTAACAGCATAACCGCACAGAACATTCATCGGGAGGTACGAGAAAGTCGACAACTGAGAGCAGCACCTTTTAATAATGGTAGCATTCAACAGCTGGTTGAACAGTCAATAGGCCAGTGTCAAACTAGATTTATGTAAGAGGTAGATGACAAAATACAAAGGGCGCTTGATGACATCAAGCAAGTTCTGCTACAGCAAGTAGTTCGTCCAGTACCAGCCCAAACGTCTAGGGTACCACTAGTCAATAATGACCAGGCACCCCGATTTTCTCAATGCCAGCCAACCGCGTCTCAGCCACCAGTTGGTTTCCGGCGTTCTGTTGTGACTGGGATCGCCCAACAATTACCATAACTGCAACAACAATCACAACAATTACCACAGCAAACATGCATGCAGGTACCACCACCGTATTTGCCACCACCACCTTTAAGGCCAGCTCCACGTGAATATATGCCCACTAGCAATCCGTATCAGTTTCCTTCGAACGTGACAGCACAGATACGACCAGCCACGGCACAGCCACCGGTTATCGTGCAACCACAGTTTCAACCAGTGCCGCAACTTGCCTTATACGCCGCAGCAGCCACAGCCAATAGTTCCACCAGTCCACCAACCCTCGTTTCAAAGTGGTCAACAAACATTTTATAATTACCATCCGGCGTCTAGTGATCATTCTTTTAAGGGGCAACAGGAGTGGGCAGGCGCACCCGTGTTACCACCACAGACACACTATTACCCCATTTGGAGGTCAATGCCAAAATCACATGAGGCCGTGGACAATCTGAAGTTAGCTAAGTGGGGTATCCGATTTGATGGTACCAGTAAAACTGTGAACGTGCAAGAGTTCATTTTCCGAGTCAGTGCTTTACGTAGGGATTATGGTTGCTCTGATGATGAAATGCTGCGTAGTTTTCATTTGTTGCTGGATGGCCCAGCTCTCGACTGGTACTGGGACTATCGAAAAATTGCCCATATTCACACCTGGGAGGCACTGCTTACTCAGTACCGTCGTTTTGAGCAAGAGTACCAGGTGCAAATGAAAATTTTGAATCGCCAGCAACAGCCTCAGGAGTCGTTTGAGGAATTTTATAATGTGGTAATCAGGTTGCGTTATCAGCAGCAGAGTCCCTACGAAGAGGAGCAGCTGGTGGAAATAATGCGGGGCAACTTACAACCATCTTTGGCTCAAATGATGTTTGCGGTCCATATTAAAACCTTGTCCGAGTTTTGCCGTGAGGTAAGACGTGCCGAGAATCTGTTAACCAGCCAAGGGCAGCTGTACCAGCAGCGCAGCCAACACACACCCAGGGTAAACGAGCTAGAGGGTCTTGAGGAGGATTTGTCACTGATAGATCTAGAAGTGGAGGAGATTCGCACTAAGAGTAATTATACCTGCTGGAACTGCAAAGTTGCGGGGCACAGTTTCTTAGACTGTCCTGAACCTATCACTAAAATTTTTTGTTTCAGATGTGGCAGGGAGAATGTTGTAGCACCAAAATGCCCTAAATGCCAAGGAAACCAGTCCCGGCAACCAATTCTCGAGCTGGGGAGGCTAAGGTAACGGAGGTATAGACCCAGTTAAGGATAACAACCAAATGGAATCTAGGGGTAGTGTTAGGATATTAGTTAATGAAAATCGAGTTAATATAAGTGCAAAGTCAGAGCCTCGTCTAAGGGAGATAAAGCCCGTACATGTCCGCATGAGGGAGTATGATGAGGCAAAAATTAGAATTTTTGGTAAAGTATCAAACAAAGTTCGTAAAGCGCGTGAACGCTATAAAATTCGGAAACATATTAGGAATGAAATATCGTCGGCGTCCTTGTACGAGGGTAAAAACGCGTGGTTATATACGAAGATTTATATCAATGGCTTTGAGATTGAGGGTCTTCTAGACAGTGGCGCGACCGTTACTTGTTTGGGACACAACTGTTTAGAGTTCGTTGAAAAAACCGGTTTTAAAATTCATGATTTCAGTACCATTATTAAAACCGCGGATGGCACCGTTCACAACATCGTCGGTCGTATATGTGCCGGAGTAGCTTTCAATCAAAAGTCACAGGTTATCAGCTGTCGCAAGTTATTCTTGGGAGTCGATTTTATGAAGGTTTTTAATATTATAAGAATTGATAGTCTAATGGTATTAATTTGTCCGAAGAAGCCGAAAGTACCTCAGATGTAGTAACTCATGAGTTGACCGTAAAACAACGTCAGGAGTTAGATTTGGTCACATCTATGTTTCCCTGTTATAGCAAAAAAGGCTTAGGTAAAACACATTTGGAGACTCACACTATAGATACTCGTGATGCAATTCCAGTCAAAGATAAACATTATCCGGTGTCACCGGCCGTGCAAAAGCTTGTGTACGCAGAGCTAGATAGGATGCTTGACCTCGGCGTCATTGAGCTTAGTAAAAGCCCATGGAGCCATCCAGTAACGTTGGTCCGCAAGGGCGATAACAACCGTTTATGCCTGGATGCTCGCAAGCTAAATGCGTTGACAGTCAAGGATGTCTATCCTTTGCCGCACATAGAGGGATTACTCAGCCGGTTAGGGGATACAATGTTTATTTCAAGTGTGGATCTGAAAGATGCTTTTTGGCAGATACCACTTGTTAGCACAACTCCCAAAATCTCCATGATTTTTTATTTATAAAAAATTGACAACACTTATTAAGTACAAATTGTTATTTAAAAACATTGCAACATAATTAATAATTTTTTTTTAACGAAGCTTGTAATTACCAAGTTAAGTTAGGTGACCTAGCACTTCTTGGACTTTAGAATTTTATATTTTGTATTCCAGTAATTTTCAAACCAAAAAGAATTTTAATATAAATACATTTGCATAATAAATTAAGTGTTTTATTTGCATTTGCATTTTATTCAAAATCCATTGGAAATTGCTGGCTCGGCCTTTGCCTTTTCAACAGTTTAAAATTCTTTTTGTTTTCATCCGCCTTGCCTGGATCAACTTCTATCTTCAAGATTACCAGCCAATCTCGCAGTGAGTAGAGAATGTCTTTACAAAACTTAGGTGGTCAACAGCAAATTGAGCTACACACACACGATTGTTCAGTTTGCCATAATCCCCTTGACGAAATAATGTCAACTTGCGTCGAATGCCACAACGTACTCCATAAAACTTGTGGTAGTGTAGTGGATGACACAACTTTTAAATGTCTTTCATGTTCATCCATAAGACCAGATTCTCCTGCACTTAGTACTACTAGCCGACGCTCTAATCGTTCTCGTAGGTCGCAGTCACAAAAAATTGATATGCGGCTTCAAAAGTTAGAAGAAGAGCGAAAACTAAATCAGGATAACCTAAATAAAAAGTACCAACTTCTTGAGGAAGCAGAAGCACTTTCAGATGTTTCGTCCGAGAAATCTCAAACCATATACAACTGGCTTGTCTTAACAGAGTCGGTGTCTCAACAACCACCGCTGAATAAAAATTTAAATACTAACTCAAATTTAGCAAGCCTACAAAGTAGTTTGCAAAATCAAACCACAAACCCACAACAGAATTCTGTAAATGTTGCTGCAACTCAAGCAGAACATCCACCAACAACGTGTAGCGGCTCCACTGTAGCACCACAAAACCACGTAACATTTGTCCCAACAATAGTCAACAATGCTGCCAAGAATTCGTCCTTACCTGTGTACGCTGTACCCAATTGTACAGCAAACATTTCCACCTATAGTGGCTTTCAGCGAATGCAGCCTTCAAGACCAGCGGCTCCTTATTACGGACTTACCTTTACTGCTCCAATTAACAACGCATGTAATTATTTATTTCCACAAGAATTAATTCCGCAACAACCAATAACTTCTACATCGCATTTGAATTTTAACGCGCCGATGGACTCTACTTACAAACCTACTTATTTACCACTACATAGCCTTTCTTAAACAAATATTTCTTCACGACAGTCTCTTCCAAAAGATCTCTCAATATTTTCCGGCGAACCCAAGGAGTGACCCATATTCTTTTCCACCTATGAATGGTCTACTGCATCCTGCGCTTTCACCAACAAAGAGAATCTAATCCGCCTCCAAAAGGCCTTAAAGGGAGAAGCACTGCAAAGTGTGAGACATATGTTAATCCACCCCTCAAATGTACCTGACGTCATGCATGTCCTCTACCTGTTGTTCGGCCAACCTGAGAAGATAATAAATACAATTAAAAATAAAATACAAAATACTCCAAAAGTTGGCGAAAATTATTTAAAAGCACTCCTCCATGGCTGTACAAGTTCGTAGTTTAATCTCCACTATCACTGCAAGTGACTTGCTTGACGAATTTAATAATTCATCAATCCTCCACGATTTGATACAAAAGTTTCCAACTTTATATCAAATGCAATGGGCAACTCATAAAATGCAGCTGATTAATCAAAACAAAAAACCAAATCTCTTCGAATTTGATAAATGTTTTTTTAATATTGGTATAACAGCTAGCAGTATAACAGTTGACCATAGTACAAGTCAAAACAAAGAAAAAATAAACAAACTATAACAACACCAACAACAAGCAAAAGAGCTTTTTTGCATTCTCATAATTAACGAACGTGCGCAGTATGTAACAAAAACAGTTGTAGTACAATAGCTAATTGTACAACATACCAATCGTGGGGAGAAGTGGAGTGTTGCTCGTAAACACAATTTATATAAAATTTGTTTGATCAAACATAGTGGCGACTGTAATAAAAGAAAAAATTTGGAGAAGAGGGATGTGAATATTTTCACCATCCATCATTGCATCGTTATTCTAAACAAAATGACAGTGAAGAAAACGATTCTAAACGTGAAGAAGAAAAAGTTATTATAAATAATACTCATAGTAAGAAATTAAAAGAAGTTTTATTTAAAATAATTCCTATAGAAATTCATGGAAAAAATAAAACAATAAATATGTTTGCCTTCATCGATGAAGGATCGTCCATCAGTTTAATGGATGAATTATTAGCGAGAGAATTAGATCTTAGTGGAGTTTTAAATCCATTGTGTTTGAGGTAGACCGGAGGTGTGGAACGAAATGAGGAAAATTCAAGAAGATTAAAAATTTCTATTTCAGGAATAAATAAGAAGCGTATAACAATTAATTTCTCTACAGTTGAATCACTAAATTTGCCGGTACAATCAATGAACTACGAGAAAATATCTCAACAATATCGCCACTTGCGAAACCTTCCAGTTGAAAGTTATGAGAATGCAGTGCCACAAATATTAATTGGCTTGAATCATTTTAATCTTGGAGTATCAAATAAGACTCGTGAGGGATCACCACGGGAACCGATTGCTGTTCGTACAAAATTGGGATGGCTGATTTATGGAGCTGTTGGTGAAAACAAAACAAGTAAGAATGTTATTGTTCAAGTATGTAATTGTACAACCACTGTTGAAGAATTAGATCAGTTGGTTAGGAATTTTTATTCGCTTGAAAACGTGATAGGAAAACACCATGTAGAGGCAAGATCTCCCTTAGAGTCTGATAACGATAAAAGGGCTTTAGAATTGTTAAATAAATTTACAAAACAAAAGCGTAGGGGGCATTATGAGGTTCCACTGCTATGGAAATTTGATTCAATAGAGGTGCCACCTAGTTATGAAATGGCATTAAAAAGGCTAGTTTGTTTAGAAAGGAAATTAATATTAGATCTTTTCAATGTTTTTAAAGAAACAATATCTAAATATCTTGCCAAAGGCTACATACGCAAATTGAGCTCCAATGAAATTGATTGTGTTGATAAAAGGGTGTGGTACCTCCCCATTTTGCTGTGTTTAATAAAAATAAACCCGGTAAATCCCGAATTGTATGGAACGCGGCTGCAAAATCAAATGGGGTGTCGTTAAATTCATATTTACTACATATTTATTTGGCCTCTTTGCCAACAATTCTTTTCAATTTCGTGAAAAATCTGTGGCTGTTTGTGGAGATACCGAGGAAATGTTCCACCAGGTGCATATCCGACCTGAGAATCGTAATGTTCAGCGATTTCTTCGAAAAAGATTTTCCAAAGGCTGCCAAAGCAATAAAAGAAAATCATTACGTTGATGATTTTCTTGATTCTGTTGATAGTTCAGAAGAAGCATCCAAACTTATTTCTGAAGTTTGATATATTCATCGCCAAGCTGGTTTTAATATTAGAAACTGGATTTCTAATGACAAGTCAGCATTAAAATCTGTGCCACCAGCTAAAGATATGAGCGCAAATGCCTAAATATAAAAGAAGAGAAACAAATTGAAAAAGTTTTAGGCGTTTTTTGGGAACATCAAGAAGATTTTATAACATTCAAAATATCATCATGGCTATTACAAAGTGATATATTCTCTGGTGGAAAGTTCCAACAAAACGGGAGATGTTAAGGCTTTTTATGTCAATATATGACCCCCTTGGTTTAATAGGTCATATTATAATGTATGTCAAGATTCTGGTGCAAGATGTATGGCGATCGAAGATAGATTGGGATGATCAAATTCCCCTTATTCAATAAATGGTCTAAATGGGTAAGCATTTTGCCTGATATTGGCAAAATCAAAATTCCTCGTTGTTATTTAAAATTTTTTGGAAATTATAACAATGTTGAAATACAATTTCATACGTTCGTGAATGCAAGCAAAGATGGGTATGCAGCGGTTTGCTACCTCAGAGTGAAGAAAGGCGACAGCATAGTGAATACAATAGTCGGTGCGAAAACGCGGGTAGCGCCAATGAAAATAACATCTGTGCCCCGATTGGAGCTTATGGCTGCCCTAATAGGGACTCGATTCGCCAAGTACATTACAGAAAATCATAGCATTACAATTTAAAAAAAATTTTATTGGACTGACTCAAAAACGGTATTGAGCTGGATTAATTCCGACCACCGTAAATATAACCAACTTGTAGCCTTCCGAATCACAGAGATTCTAGATTTATCATCAATTAAAGAATGGAGATGGATCCCAAGTAAGCAGAATGTTGCAGATGATGCTACAAAATAGTCAAAAACTCCCATAATTAATAATTCTTCTCGATGGTTACAAGGTCCTGAGTTTTTAACCCGTTCTGAAAATGAATGGCCTCAAACAACTGCTCCACTAGAGCCAACACAAGAAGAACGCTCCAAGCATTTACTAAAAATTACAAAATCTGAAATGGTTTTTGACGTTTTTAGATTTTCAAAATGGATGCGTTTGTTGCGTACAGCAGCTTACGTCTTAAGATTTATAAATAATTGTCGCTTTGTAAATAAGCAACGAAGGGAGCTTACGCAAGACGAATTACAAAAGGCAGAAACAATTTTAGTCATGCAGGCCCAGCACGAAAAATATGGCCATGAAATTTCTTTATTGAAATCTAACGTGTCCATACAGAGGACTAGTGACATTTATAAGAAAAACTCGTATTTGGATAATGGAATACTACGAGTCCACAGGAGAATCGATAACGCAGAAATTCCGTTCGAGCAAAAGCGGCCTGTTATATTGCCACGAAAATGTTATAAAACCAAATTAATTTTACTAAATTACCATGAAAAGTTTCATCACATGAACCACGAGACAGCAGTCAACGAAATAAGACAGAAATTCTCTATTTCGAAACTACGGACAACATTTAAGTCGATGATTCGAAATTGTCAAATGTGCAAAATTTAAAAGGCACATGTTGATCGGGATGAACTTGTCAAAACATTTACTACAACAACAACAAAATGGAATTTTAATCCTCCGGCTTCGCCTCACATGGGTGGTGCATGGGAGCGCCTAGTACGCTCAATCAAAACATTTTTATATCAAATAATGCCTTTAAGGTCACCAAGCGATGAGCTTTTGTATAGTACGCTGATTGAAATAGAAAACATTATAAATTCCAGGCCTTTAGCCTACGTTCCTGTGGATGGAGAGTCTGGTGAAGCTTTGACACCAAATCACTTCCTAGTGGGTAGTTCCTCAGGGTTGAAACCTATGTCAACTTGTGATGATAGTGGGATAATTCTAAAACAATCCTGGCTAACTTCACAGCAATATGGAAATATTTTTTGAAAAAGTGGCTTATAGAATACCTTCCATCATTAACGTATAGGACTAAGTGGCATGATCGACAAAAACCTTTAAGTCAGGGGGACTTGGTAATCATCGCTGACCCTACCACGCCTCGTAATGTTTGGCTGCGTGCTAAAGTTTTGAAAACGAGATTGGCAGGTGATGGACAAGTCAGAAGCGCAAAAATACTTACTAACCACGGAATCCTGACAGACCAGCAACAAAATTAGCTATTTTGGAAGTTGCTTCTCAAGAGGAGTCTGGCAGCGAGGATGCTTCTGGCCATACTGCGCGGGGGAATGTTAGCGCAACTCCCAAAATCTCCATGATTTTTTATTTATAAAAAATTGACAACACTTATTTAGTACAAATTGTCATTTAAAAACATTGCAACATAATTAATAATTTTTTTTTAACGAAGCTTGTAATTACCAAGTTAAGTTCTGGCGCCTTCGCCATTTTCTGTTGATCTTTGCTAGGTAACCTAGCACTTCTTGGACTTTAGAATTTTGTATTTTGTATTCCAGTAATTTTCAAACCAAAAAGAATTTTAATATAAATACATTTGCATAATAAATTAAGTGTTTTATTTGCATTTGCATTTTATTCAAAATCCATTGGAAATTGCTGGCTCGCTCTTTGCCTTTTCAACACCACTTGATCCGGCTAGTAGAGAGAAAACAGCTTTCACAGTGCCAGGGCGACCACTTTACCATTATACGGTCATGCCTTTTGGGTTGTGCAATGCTGCCCAAAGGTTATGTCGCTTAATGGATAAATTGATACCTGCGATAGGGGTTTTTTGCCATTCTAGCCGGACATTACTTTTTATTTTTTACAATAAAGCTTCTTAAAAATTAACGAGTGCTCCTAGATTGATGAAACTTGGCAGAAATATGTACTATAGTCATAGACATTTAAGGATTAAAAATAATAAAAATTGAACCAATGGGGGAAAAGTTCCCCTTAGAAGAACTAATACCACCTCTGAAAAATTGAAACTGTTTTTAAGTTTTCGGTACTATTGTTATGCAAATGTAACTTTAAACGTAAGCGAAAGCTAAAAAAAATCTACACTTGGACAGTGTCGTCCTCTCCCCTTTCGTGGGCGGCGGCATAAAGTAAAATTTGCAACAATAATGTTAATAATAAAAATAATGGAAAACTTACGCCCAAATACTATAAAAGTAAAATTTTGAAGCTTTTATGGGTAGGGGCAGAAATACCCCTAAACCCTACCCCCCGATACGGCCCTGAACAAAAATTTTTTTTATATATTTTGCTAATTGTGGATTATTTAATTTCAACTTCAGGTCATAAATATTTTCTTAATAAATAAAACTCATTATTGAAAGTTTTTTTATATAGTAAAGAAAATATGTATTTATTAAAATCCAATATTTCGATCTGCAAAAGTTAAAAACATAAATATAACATTAAACAATTTTTACAAAACGATATTTACTTATTTTTAATTTTGAAAACTTAATATATTTGCATATATATTGTCACGTAGAGTTGACACCTTGTCTTATGTTTATAAGTTTTTTATCAGCTTATCTTTGTTTTGATTTTCTATATTTGTTTATTATATGTCTATATGTTTGCGCGAATTTCTCTGTGTCACTCTTAAAATTTAGTCTTTTCTCTAAGGGAACGTCAATTATATGCAGCATTTCAAGCATGTATCTCTTTGCATAATTTCTCTCTTCTTCTAATACTCTTACGTCTTTGAAGTTAGGTATGTGTTCAGTTTTGGTACTGTGGGCTGCTAACGCCGTTTTTTGTTCAATTGGCGTATTAATTGCCTTGTAATCGGTTTCGTGTGATGATATACGGGTCTTAAGTTTCGTTTTTGTTGTCCCTACATATACTTTATCGCATACGTGGGATCCGTCCCCATTGCAACTTATTTCGTAGACCAAGTTAGATTTTTCTTCTCGTTCTAGTTTTGTTTTTGGTTTGCTGAAAAGTTTATTTACCGAGTTGTATGTTTTCAAAGCTAGTTTGTATTTGTCGTTGTCATGGATATTCAAATTCTTAAATCTCTCGGAAAAACCAGGAATGTAGGACATTGATTTGTAAATCTTTGGGGAGTCACTGTTAGTTTTTGTTGTATTAGTATTTAAGTTCACATGTTTAACAAGGTCATCTATGGTTTTTAACAGAAAATCGTTTTGTTTTAGAATAGTTCGTCGCTGATATTTAGGACTCTTCCAATAAAATTTTTCGCGGCGTTAATTATTGTACTCCTCGGATGTTTTGAATAAAAGTTGATTATACAAATTTTTGATTTTTAGTTTGGCTTTAGTTCATATAATTTCTTTTTATTAGAAGAAATTATTATTTTCCGTTAATGTTGAAAGAAACTTTCAATTTGAAAAAAGCAGATTTTTCTACCGCTTCTAGCCGAGTAGAATGCATTTTCGAAAGCAGCTACGCAATTTCATCATCAGTAATCTTTGAACGGTAGTAGTGTATTTGGTTGTAAACATCACCTATTTAACTTACATGTAACAGAGAAAAGTATACGGTATCAGTGTTTTCCTTCTGTTTTTATTTTGTAAGTTATGACGAAGTTTACTTTACATATACACTATGCTTTTTCCATTAAAAGTCTCTTTGGCAACACTTGACTAACGGACAAGCATCAATCCATCTCTCAGATGGAACGAAACGATTTTTATTATTGTATATCATACAATAGGGGTAATTACTTTTTAATTTCTTTTTTTTTTGTCAACGACAAATTGACAGAAATTATTAAAGATCACTTTGCACCGTGCCATGTGTGAGTTATATGTTCATTTTTGTTTATTGTTGAACTAATTGTTTTTAATACAAATTTTTGATTTTTAGATTGGCTTTAGTTCATATAATTTCTTTTTATTAGAAGAAATTATTTTCCGTTAATGTTGAAAGAAACTTTCAATTTGACAAAAGCAGATTTTTCTACCGCTACTAGCCGAGTAGAATGCATTTTCGAAAGCAGCTACGCAATTTCATCATCAGTACTCTTTGAACGGTAGTAGTGTATTTGGTTGTAAACATCACCTATTTAACCTACATGTAACAGAGAAAAGTATACGGTATCAGTGTTTTCCTTCTGTTTTTATTTTGTAAGTTAGGACGAAGTTTACTTTTCATATACACTATGCTTTTTTCCATTAAAAGTCTCTTTGGCAACACTTGACTAACGGACAAGCATCAATCCATCTCTCAGATGGAACGAAACGCTTTTTATTATTGTATATCATACAATAGGGGTATTCACTTTTTAATTTCTTTTTTTTGTCAACGACAAATTGACAGAAATTATTAAAGATCATTTTGCACCGTGCCATGTGTGAGTTATATGTTAATTTTTATTTATTGTTGAACTAATTGTTTTTAATTCAAATTTTTGATTTTTAGTTTGGATTTAGTTCATATAATTTCTTTTTATTAGAAGAAATTATTATTTTCCGTTAATGTTGAAAGAAACTTTCAATTTGAAAAAAGCAGATTTTTCTACCGCTACTAGCCGAGTAGAATGCATTTTCGAAAGCAGCTACGCAATTTCATCATCAGTACTCTTTGAACGGTAGTAGTGTTTTTGGTTGTAAACATCACCTATTTAACTTACATGTAACAGAGAAAAGTATACGGTATCAGTGTTTTCCTTCTGTTTTTTTTTTTTTATAAGTTAGGACGAAATTTACTTTTCATATACACTATGCTTTTTTCCATTAAAAGTCTCTTTGGCAACACTTGACTAACGGACAAGCATCAATCCATCTCTCAGATGGAACGAAACGCTTTTTATTATTGTATATCATACAATAGGGGTAATCACTTTTTAATTTCTTTTTTTTGTCAACGACAAATTGACAGAAATTATTAAAGATCATTTTGCACCGTGCCATGTGTGAGTTACATGTTAATTTTTATTTATTGTTGAACTAATTGTTTTTAATACAAATTTTTGATTTTTAGTTTGGCTTTAGTTCATATAATTTCTTTTTATTAGAAGAAATTATTATTTTCCGTTAATGTTGAAAGAAACTTTTAATTTGAAAAAAAGCAGATTTTTCTACCGCTACTAGCCGAGTAGAATGCATTTTCGAAAGCAGCTACGCAATTTCATCATCAGTACTCTTTGAACGGTAGTAGTGTATTTGGTTGTAAACATCACCTATTTAACTTACATGTAACAGAGAAAAGTATACGGTATCAGTGTTTTCCTTCTGTTTTTATTTTGTAAGTTAGGACGAAGTTTACTTTTTATATACACTATGCTTTTTTCCATTAAAAGTCTCTTTGGCAACACTTGACTAACGGAAAAGCATCAATCCATCTCTCAGATGGAACGAAACGCTTTTTATTATTGTATATCATACAATAGGGGTAATCACTTTTTAATTTTATTAAAGATCATTTTGCACCGTGCCATGTGTGAGTTATATGTTAATTTTTATTTGTTGTTGAACTAATTGTTTTTAATTCAAATTTTTGATTTTTAGTTTGGATTTAGTTCATATAATTTCTTTTTATTAGAAGAAATTATTATTTTCCGTTAATGTTGAAAGAAACTTTCAATTTGAAAAAAGCAGATTTTTCTACCGCTACTAGCCGAGTAGAATGTATTTTCGAAAGCAGCTACGCAATTTCATCATCAGTACTCTTTGAACGGTAGTAGTGTTTTTGGTTGTAAACATCACCTATTTAACTTACATGTAACAGAGAAAAGTATACGGTATCAGTGTTTTCCTTCTGTTTTTATTTTGTAAGTTAGGACGAAGTTTACTTTTCATATACACTATGCTTTTTTCCATTAAAAGTCTCTTTGGCAACACTTGACTAACGGACAAGCATCAATGCATCTCTCAGATGGAACGAAACGCTTTTTATTATTGTATATCATACAATAGGGGTAATAACTTTTTAATTTCTTTTTTTTGTCAACGACAAATTAACAGAAATTATTAAAGATCATTTTGCACCGTGCCATGTGTGAGTTATATGCTAATTTTTATTTATTGTTGAACTAATGGTTTTTAATACAAATTTTTGATTTTAAGTTTGGCTTTAGTTTATATAATTTTTTTTATTAGAAGAAATTATTATTTTCCGTTAATGTTGAAAGAAACTTTCAATTTGAAAAAAGCAGATTTTTCTACCGCTACTAGCCAGGTAGGATGCATTTTCGAAAGCAGCTACGCAATTTCATAATCAGTACTCTTTGAACGGTAGTAGTGTATTTGGTTGTAAACATCACCTATTTACCTTACATGTAACAGAGAAAAGTATACGGTATCAGTGTTTTCCTTCTGTTTTTATTTTGTAAGTTAGGACGAAGTTTACTTTTCATATACACTATGCTTTTTTCCATTAAAAGTCTCTTTGGCAACACTTGACTAACGGACAAGCATCAATCCATCTCTCAGATGGAACGAAACGCTTTTTTTATTGTATATCATACAATAGGGGTAATCACTTTTTAATTTCTTTTTTTTTGTCAACGACAAATTGACAGAAATTATTAAAGATAATTTTGCACCGTGCCATGTGTGAGTTATATGTTAAGTTTTATTTATTGTTGAACTAATTGTTTTTAATACAAATTTTTGATTTTTAGTTTGGCTTTAGTTCATATAATTTCTTTTTATTAGAAGAAATTATTATTTTCCGTTAATGTTGAAAGAAACTTTAAATTTGAAAAAAGCAGATTTTTCTACCGCTACTAGCCGAGTAGAATGCATTTTCGAAAGCAGCTACGCAATTTCATCATCAGTACTCTTTGAACGGTAGTAGTGTTTTTGGTTGTAAACATCACCTATTTAACTTACACGTAACAGAGAAAAGTATACGGTATCAGTGTTTTCCTTCTGTTTTTATTTTGTAAGTTAGGACGAAGTTTACTTTTCATAAACACTATGCTTTTTTCCATTAAAAGTCTCTTTGGCAACACTTGACTAACGGACAAGCATCAATCCATCTCTCAGATGGAACGAAACGCTTTTTATTATTGTATATCATACAATAGGGGTAATCACTTTTTAATTTCTTTTTTTTTTGTTAACGACAAAATGACAGAAATTATTAAAGATCATTTTGCACCGTGCCATGTGTGAGTTATATGTTAATTTTTATTTATTGTTGAACTATTTGTTTTTAATACAAATTTTTGATTTTTAGTTTGGCTTTAGTTCATATAATTTCTTTTTATTAGAAGAAATTATTTTCCGTTAATGTTGAAAGAAACTTTCAATTTGACAAAAGCAGATTTTTCTACCGCTACTAGCCGAGTAGAATGCATTTTCGAAAGCAGCTACGCAATTTCATCGTCAGTACTCTTTGAACGGTAGTAGTGTTTTTTGTTGTAAACATCACCTATTTAACTTACATGTAACAGAGAAAAGTATACGGTATCAGTGTTTTCCTTCTGTTTTTATTTTGTAAGTTAGGACGAAGTTTACTTTTCATATACACTATGCTTTTTTCCATTAAAAGTCTCTTTGGCAACACTTGACTAGCGGACAAGCATCAATCCATCTCTCAGATGGAACGAAACGCTTTTTATTATTGTATATCATACAATAGGGGTAATCACTTTTTAATTTCTTTTTTTTTGTCAACGACAAATTGACAGAAATTATTAAAGATAATTTTGCACCGTGCCATGTGTGAGTTATATGTTAATTTTTATTTATTGTTGAACTAATTGTTTTTAATACAAATTTTTGATTTTTAGTTTGGCTTCAGTTCATATAATTTCTTTTTATTAGAAGAAATTATTATTTTCCGTTAATGTTGAAAGAAACTTTAAATTTGAAAAAAGCAGATTTTTCTACCGCTACTAGCCGAGTAGAATGCATTTTCGAAAGCAGCTACGCAATTTCATCATAAGTACTCTTTGAACGGTAGTAGTGTTTTTGGTTGTAAACATCACCTATTTAACTTACACGTAACAGAGAAAAGTATACGGTATCAGTGTTTTCCTTCTGTTTTTATTTTGTAAGTTAGGACGAAGTTTACTTTTCATAAACACTATGCTTTTTCCATTAAAAGTCTCCTTGGCAACACTTGACTAACGGACAAGCATCAATCCATCTCTCAGATGGAACGAAACGCTTTTTATTATTGTATATCATACAATAGGGGTAATCACTTTTTAATTTCTTTTGTTTTGTTAACGACAAAATGACAGAAATTATTAAAGATCATTTTGCACCGTGCCATGTGTGAGTTATATGTAATTTTTTATTTATTGTTGAACTAATGGTTTTTAATACAAATTTTTGATTTTTAGTTTGGCTTTAGTTTATATAATTTTTTTTATTAGAAGAAATTATTATTTTCCGTTAATGTTGAAAGAAACTTTTAATTTGAAAAAAGCAGATTTTTCTACCGCTACTAGCCGAGTAGAATGCATTTTCGAAAGCAGCTACGCAATTTCATCATCAGTACTCTTTGAACGGTAGTAGTGTATTTGGTTGTAAACATCACCTATTTAACTTACATGTAACAGAGAAAAGTATACGGTATCAGTGTTTTCCTTCTGTTTTTATTTTGTAAGTTAGGACGAAGTTTACTTTTCATAAACACAATGCTTTTTTTCCATTAAAAGTCTCTTTGGCAACACTTGACTAACGGACAAGCATCAATCCATCTCTCAGATGGAACGAAACGCTTTTTATTATTGTATATCATACAATAGGGGTTATCACTTTTTAATTTCTTTTTTTTTTTGTCAACGACAATTTGACAGAAATTATTAAAGATAATTTTGCACCGTGCCATGTGTGAGTTATATGTTAATTTTTATTTATTGTTGAACTAATTGTTTTTAATACAAATTTTTGATTTTTAGTTTGGCTTTAGTTCATATAATTTCTTTTTATTAGAAGAAATTATTATTTTCCGTTAATGTTGAAAGAAACTTTAAATTTGAAATAAGCAGATTTTTCTACCGCTACTAGCCGAGTAGAATGCATTTTCGAAAGCAGCTACGCAATTTCATCATCAGTACTCTTTGAACGGTAGTAGTGTTTTTGGTTGTAAACATCACATATTTAACTTACACGTAACAGAGAAAAGTATACGGTATCAGTGTTTTCCTTCTGTTTTTATTTTGTTAGTTAGGACGAAGTTTACTTTTCATAAACACTATGCTTTTTCCATTAAAAGTCTCCTTGGCAACACTTGACTAACGGACAAGCATCAATCCATCTCTTAGATGGAACGAAACGCTTTTTATTATTGTATATCATACAATAGGGGTAATCACTTTTTAATTTCTTTTGTTTTGTTAACGACAAAATGACAGAAATTATTAAAGATCATTTTGCACCGTGCCATGTGTGAGTTATATGTAATTTTTTATTTATTGTTGAACTAATGGTTTTTAATACAAATTTTTGATTTTTAGTTTGGCTTTAGTTTATATAATTTTTTTTATTAGAAGAAATTATTATTTTCCGTTAATGTTGAAAGAAACTTTTAATTTGAAAAAAGCAGATTTTTCTACCGCTACTAGCCGAGTAGAATGCATTTTCGAAAGCAGCTACGCAATTTCATCATCAGTACTCTTTGAACGGTAGTAGTGTATTTGGTTGTAAACATCACCTATTTAACTTACATGTAACAGAGAAAAGTATACGGTATCAGTGTTTTCCTTCTGTTTTTATTTTGTAAGTTAGGACGAAGTTTACTTTTCATAAACACAATGCTTTTTTTCCATTAAAAGTCTCTTTGGCAACACTTGACTAACGGACAAGCATCAATCCATCTCTCAGATGGAACGAAACGCTTTTTATTATTGTATATCATACAATAGGGGTTATCACTTTTTAATTTCTTTTTTTTTTTGTCAACGACAATTTGACAGAAATTATTAAAGATAATTTTGCACCGTGCCATGTGTGAGTTATATGTTAATTTTTATTTATTGTTGAACTAATTGTTTTTAATACAAATTTTTGATTTTTAGTTTGGCTTTAGTTCATATAATTTCTTTTTATTAGAAGAAATTATTATTTTCCGTTAATGTTGAAAGAAACTTTAAATTTGAAATAAGCAGATTTTTCTACCGCTACTAGCCGAGTAGAATGCATTTTCGAAAGCAGCTACGCAATTTCATCATCAGTACTCTTTGAACGGTAGTAGTGTTTTTGGTTGTAAACATCACATATTTAACTTACACGTAACAGAGAAAAGTATACGGTATCAGTGTTTTCCTTCTGTTTTTATTTTGTTAGTTAGGACGAAGTTTACTTTTCATAAACACTATGCTTTTTTCCATTAAAAGTCTCTTTGGCAACACTTGACTAACGGACAAGCATCAATCCATCTCTCAGATGGAACGAAACGCTTTTTATTATTGTATATCATAATATAGGGGTAATCACTTTTTAACAGAAATTATTAAAGATCATTTTGCACCGTGCCATGTGTGAGTTATATGTTAATTTTTATTTATTGTTGAACTAATTGTTTTTAATACAAATTTTTGATTTTTAGTTTGGCTTTAGTTCATATAATTTCTTTTTATTAAAAGAAATTATTATTTTCCGTTAATATTGAAAGGCGTAGCTGCCTTTTTTCAAATTGAAAGTTTCTTTCAACATTAACGGAAAATAATAATTTCTTCTAATAAAAAGAAATTATATGAAATAAAGCCAAACTAAAAATCAAAAATTTGTATTAAAAACAATTAGTTCAACAATAAATAAAAATTAACATATAACTCACACATGGCACGGTGCAAAATGATCTTTAATAATTTCTGTCAATTTGTCGTTGACAAAAAAAAGAAATTAAAAATTGATTACCCCTATTGTATGATATACAATAATAAAAAGCGTTTCGTTCCATCTGAGAGATGGATTGATGCTTGTCCGTTAGTCAAGTGTTGCCAAAGAGACTTAATGGAAAAAAGCATAGTGTATATGAAAAGTAAACTTCGTCCTAACTTACAAAATAAAAACAGAAGGAAAACACTGATACCGTATACTTTTCTCTGTTACATGTAAGTTAAATAGGTGATGTTTACAACCAAATACACTACTACCGTTCAAAGAGTACTGATGATGAAATTGCGTAGCTGCTTTCAAAAATGCATTCTACTCGGCTAGTAGCGGTAGAAAAATCTGCTTTTTTCAAATTAAAAGTTTCTTTCAACATTAACGGAAAATAATAATTTCTTCTAATAAAAAGAAATTATATGAACTAAAGCCAAACTAAAAATCAAAAATTTGTCTTAAAAACAATTAGTTCAACAATAAATAAAAATTAACATATAACTCACACATGGCACGGTGCAAAATGATCTTTAATAATTTCTGTCAATTTGTCGTGGACAAAAAAAAAAGAAATTAAAAAGTGATTACCCCTATTGTATGATATACAATAATAAAAAGCGTTTCGTTCCATCAGAGAGATGGATTGATGCTTGTCCGTTAGTCAAGTGTTGCCAAAGAGACTTTTAATGGAAAAAAGCATAGTGTATATTTTTTTTTTTTTTTTCATATATTTATTATTGAATCTTCGCCTGTGGCGAACTAACAATAAGTGTTCAAATCTTAAAACTAGGTAGTTAATATAAGTCCAGCCAGTGCCAGACTAAAATTTAAGTTCTCATATTAATTATCAAGCTTCATATAAGCGCAATAGTATCCCTCCTTTTCAGGCGGGTGTGCCCACTATGTTGCAGGATGTTTCGGGCGAGCGGATTTGGGTGAGTTTCCAGCTTATTTAAATACTTGTCCACATAGTTCAAGATTTCGCATTTAACTAGTGGAACTTGTAGATCCTTGTGGATGTTGCTGTTTTTAATATACCAAGGAGCACCAGTTATCATTCTTAGGATTTTGTTTTGCCTGCGTTGAATTTTTTCTATGTTGGATGCGGAAGCAGTGCCCCATAATTGTATACCGTAGCACCAAATTGGTTTCAAAATCGATTTGTATAGTAGAAGTTTACAATCAAGACGAAGTACAGAGTTTCTGCCGATAAGCCAATGAATTTGTGAAGCTTTAAGTTTCATTTGCGTCAACTTCGCATCTATATGAGGATTCCATGTGAGGCGGCGGTCTAGGTGAATACCAAGATATTTTGTCTCGGATCGTTGAGGCACCATATGGTTGTTAATAAGAATTGGAGAGCACGTTTCTTTGCGTAAAGTAAAAGTTACGTGGGTACATTTTTGTTCATTTATTTTTATTCCCCATAACTTTGCCCATTTTTCAACTTGGGTTACGTGTTGCTGCAATTGGTTTGAAGCCTCTTTAGGGTCTTTATGAATACTAAGTAAAGCAGTATCATCAGCAAATGTCGACGTGTGTGTAAAACTACTGGTTGGCATATCTGCTGTGTAAAGCAAGTACAGAACTGGACCTAGTATACTCCCTTGAGGTACACCAGCCCCTATTGATTGAGAAGAACTTATTTGGTTTCCCTCTTTGATTTTAAACTGTCGACCGGTTATGTACTTTTCTAGTAGGTTGAAAATATTAGCTGGAAGGTTTAGCTTTAGTTTGTTTAACAGGCCTTCGTGCCATACTTTATCGAAAGCTTGAGAGACATCTATAAAAAGCGCGGAGCAGTACTTTTTTTCCTCGAAAGTTTTTCTTATAACCTGCACCAGTCTGTGAGTTTGTTCTATTGTGCTATGTTGACTTCTAAAGCCAAATTGGTGATCTGGAATGCAGTTGTTTTCATTCAGGATCGGAGTAAGCTTGTTTTTAAGCAGCTTTTCAAACAGTTTTGACAAAGTTGGTAACAAACTTATAGGCCTATAAGACTCCACCTTAGAAGGATCCTTACCAGGCTTAGGAATCATCTTAACTAAGGCAACTTTCCATATTGGTGGAAAATGTTCAAGCCGTATTATGGCATTAAAAATAAAAAGAATTATTCTTTTTGCTGTAAAAGGTAGCTCAATGAGCATTTTGTTGCTTATTTTATCAACGCCAGGAGCTTTTTTATCATTAAGGTTAGAAATAGCTTCTACCACATCTGAATATCGAAAACGTATTTCCATAGGACGTCTAGAAACAACAGGCGGTAATTCCCTCACGTCAGTGCATGTATTAGGAGTGAACACGTTTCTTAAATGGCTTGCGAGCAGATCGCATTTTTCTTCATCATTTCTAGCCCAGGATCCTCTTAGATTGCGCAGTGGTGGTTTTGCGAATACGGGTCTTTTGAGACGACTGGCTGATCGCCATAGAGAATAATTTGTTTGAGGAGTCGCGTCTAGACCTTCCAAATACTTCTTTATTGATGCAATTCTGTGTACCTCCAGCAAGTTTTTTAAGCGATTTGTACACTCTTTTAGCTTCGTTTTAAGTTGGGGCGATCTATGCTGTTGCCATTCTCTTCGCGCTCTCCTTTTTTCAGATAAAAGCTCCTCAACATCGACAGAAAAAATTTTGTTGTATTTGACCTGACGGTATGTTGAAGAAGCATGTTCAACGGCTTCTTTAATGTTTTCATTTAGGATATTTAGGCAATCATCGATTTCTTGGGGAGTTTTTAGTGGTATGTGTTCCGAGCAGTGAGAGCTGATATATTTTTTGTATTTTAACCAATTTACTCTTTTTGATAAGAAAAAATCACTAGTTGCTATTTGGTGAGGACTGCAAATAGTGATAATTGTGGGTGAGTGGTCAGAAGATAAATCCAAGGAGGCTACAGCCTCAATAAGGTCCGGGGATATACCTTTTGCCACGCCAAAATCTATTACGTCTGGAATTTTATTATTGTCCGTTGGCCAATAGGTTGGTTGTCCAGTTGAAATAACGAAAAGTCCTATTTCCGACACTGAGTCATACAAGACACGACCTCTGGGACTAATTAGGCGGGAGCCCCAGTATGTGTGCTTAGCGTTATAGTCTCCAGCAGCTATGAAGCGGGGACCTAATGATTTGTAGAAACTGTTGTACTGATCCTTCGTTATGGAGAATCTGGGTGGACAGTAAACTGATGAAATAACAAGGTTATGGAAAAATTCATCAATGCAGACGTTCGTAGCTTGGATATAACATTCCGAGAGGCCACCCAACCATTGGTGTTTAATTCTTGATTTGATTAGAATAGCCGAGCCACCACATGATCTATCCCTAGGATCCTTTGAATCGTAAAAAGAATAACCACTAATTTTAAAAGTGCTTCTAGATGTCATATGAGTTTCAGAAATACACATAACATCGATTTTTTGATTCATCAAGAAATATTCGAGCTCGTTTTTGTGTTGGCGGATGCCGTTTGCGTTCCAGAAACAAACCCTGAGGCAGTTCATGGTCTTTTAAGCATAGCCTGCAGAAAAGCAGACTGCATTTTTTGCATTTCTTGCATCATGTTGGCCATTTGCGCCATAATCTGCGTAAATTGTGTGACCATATTGTCAATTACGGCTTCCAGGCGGCTAAAATTAGGCCCGGTTGGTTCGCTAGTTGGCACTTCTTGTTGTGTTGTAGGCTGGGTAGACTTACGTGAATTAGGCTGGTTAGACTTTAATGCGGCGGCGTACGAAACTTGATTTGTAGTTGGTTGTGCCAATGGAGGCATATTTGTAGTTGGTATATTTAAAGGCTGGGGAGGGGCAGGAACTATTTTCGGCTTAGTTGATCGCTTAACTGAATTAAAAACAGGACAACCTCTATAGTTGGCAGTGTGGTTTCCCCCGCAGTTGCTGCATTTCTTTATCCTAGGATCATCTTTTGGCTTGTCGCACTTGGTCGTATCGTGCAGATCCCCACACACAACACAAACAGTAGGCAACTTACAATAAGTTTTAGTGTGGCCATATTCCTGGCAGTTTAAGCACTGTACGGGCCCAGATCGCTTATGTGGCACTTCCACAGTGACTCGTCGGTGCATAATATATTTTAAATCGTAGATGGGGTGAGTTTCACTTTTTTTCAATTTGATGTCACCAGGCTCAAGCTCCACTCGGAATAATGGTTGGGGGTGTTTTTCCCTATTTCTCATATTCAATACCGTCCTAACCATGAACCCTTTGTTTAGTAAACTGGTCTTGATCTCTTCTGGGTCAACGTTAGAATCAATGCCTTTAATAACTACCTGAAGGCCTTTTGCGGTCTTGAGTTGGTAGATATAGAAGTTTTTTCTGAGTTTTTCGAGCTCCGAAACCGTGGCGCGGTAGGCGTTTTCATGGTTCACTTGAATTTTTGTCTCAAATATGTTACCGCGTTTAACGTTTGAAACATAAAAGTTATTTTCCCCAATCAAACCGACTAAAAACTTGACGAGATCATTTGAGTTTTTTTCCCTCAAATAAATGGGAGGTGGCTTAAAGGACTTTTTTTCACTAACAGGGGCCTCATTATCCTCTTGCAAAATTGCAAAACGATTTTGCGAGGAGGTTGGCCTTTCATCGTCTTTTAAAATTTTTGCAGGTTGAGATGCTTCTGCCGATTTAGGGCTCCTTCCCCTTTTAAGAACTGTTACGTACCTGTCCATCCCTACCTGGATCTTAGGAGCACACGCAGAAATTGGGCCCGTAGCGCCTTTAGCAGCTGTTGGTGCGACACCAGAACTTGATAAAGAAGACCGCGATGAAGATGGCACCTCGGTATTTTTTTTATAATTTTTAAACAGAGATTGGGCTAAATTTGTCCCTTGTTCAGTACATTTATTCAAATTAGGCACACTTGCACTTAAATTATTTGTATTTGTTTTCGGTTTTGCACTTAAATAGTTTCTATTATATTCAGGGTCTCTAATGTTTTCATTGCTAACGCTTGCTGAGCTTAACACAATGTAAGCATTTCGGCTATTAGGCCCACTGTCACAACGATTACTGTTACTCATTAACCGTTTGGTTTTTTTGTTTTGTTTGTTTTTATTTTCGATTCTCACTTATGTCTTGTAGGTATGTATGTATATTAACAATTTTTTTTTTTTGTAACTTATTACAAATACCACCTATTACAAATATACAATCGCGTAGACACGTCCGTACACTACGAGATTAAGAGAGCAACTGATAGTGTATATGAAAAGTAAATTTCGTCCTAACTTACAAAAAAAAAAACAGAAGGAAAACACTGATACCGTATACTTTTTTCTGTTACATGTAAGTTAAATAGGTGATGTTTACAACCAAAAACACTACTACCGTTCAAAGAGTACTGATGATGAAATTGCGTAGCTGCTTTCGAAAATGCATTCTACTCGGCTAGTAGCGGTAGAAAAATCTGCTTTTTTCAAATTGAAAGTTTCTTTCAACATTAACGGAAAATAATAATTTCTTCTAATAAAAAGAAATTATATGAACTAAAGCCAAACTAAAAATCAAAAATTTGTATTAAAAACAATTAGTTCAACAATAAATAAAAATTAACATATAACTCACACATGGCACGGTGCAAAATTATCTTTAATAATTTCTGTCAATTTGTCGTTGACAAAAAAAAAGAAATTAAAAAGTGATTACCCCTATTGTATGATATACAATAATAAAAAGCGTTTCGTTCCATCTGAGAGATGGATTGATGCTTGTCCGTTAGTCAAGTGTTGCCAAAGAGACTTTTAATGGAAAAAAGCATAGTGTATATGAAAAGTAAACTTCGTCCTAACTTACAAAATAAAAACAGAAGGAAAACACTGATAACGTATACTTTTCTCTGTTACATGTAAGTTAAATAGGTGATGTTTACAACCAAATATGTTGAAAATATTACTTTGTCAATTATAAACCTTGTACTTTACATATTTTCAATTTGTATTTTATAGAAAACATCATAGTTGTTTTGAATTTTTCGTTAGACTTTTTATGAAAATAAAAACTTGTACAATTTTATTATTCTTGAATAAAACTTCAATACATTCAGTTTACATCAGCTCGTTTATTATTTTTCCCCCAACATTGGTTATGGGCCCAGGCATTTAAATATTTGAAGAATATTTAGTTTGTGAAATCGATTAATATGACCTCGCAGTTCTTACAAATTGAGAAGCTGGATGAAAGGAATTATGATTCCTGGCATGTTCATATGAAGAGCGTTTTGATTCACAATGGCTTATGGAAGTATGCAAGTGGTCAACTAAATTGTGAACCTGGTTGGAATGCGGAACGGAAAGCAGATTGGGTAGCTAATGATGAGAAGGCTCTTGCTACTATTGTTTTGAGTGTAAGAGGAAGCCAACTGAACTATATAAAGAAATGTTTAAAATCTGCCGAAGCATGGAACAAATTAGCTGAAGTCCACAAACCAAATGGACCGATTCAGAAAGTAATGCTCTATAAACGTCTGATGAGTTTAAAGATGGATCACAATGAGGACATGGCGCAGTATTTAAATAAATTTCAAGAAGTGATTGAAAGCTTGGCTGATGTAAGTATTGAAATTCAAGATGAGCTAATAGCGATTGTGCTCTTATCAAGTTTGCCAAAATTGTATGAGCCTTTTATAATCGCAATGGAAACTCGAGATAATTTGCCATCATATCACGTTCTTAAATTGAAATTGCTGGAAGAAGGAGACCGACGAAGAAATATGCAACAAGATGCCGAGGTAGGTGGACCACAGCAAGCATATGCAGCAAGTTTCAATAAGCAAATAAAAAAAAAGAACGAAAAAGAAGCTAAAGAAAATAAAATTGTTTCTGGAAAGTGCTACAATTGCGGTCGAAAAGGTCACTACGCACGCGACTGTCGAAGCAAGAAACCTGTAGATCAAAAGACGTGTGCATTAGTAGCAGCCGCTAAGGGATTTAGGCAAGATGCTTGGTATGTTGACAGTGGGGCGACATCCCACATGTGCAACAATAAAAATTTGTTTAAAACCCTCAAAAAGTGTGAAGAAAAAATTTATCTAGCCGCTGATAAATTTATAACAGCTGCTGGTAAAGGCGATGTTTTTCTCCAAGGAGAGTGCAATATTCATCTTAAAGGTGTCTTGTTTGCTCCAGAATTGCAAGGTAATTTTATTTCCGTTAGCAAAGCTGTTGAAAATGGATATACAGCTGTATTTAGTTCGGATGGAATGCAAATAACGGACAAAAGTGGTTATGTTGCTATAAAAGCTATAAAAATAGATAATTTGTTTGTTTTGTGTAAAGAATCCAAAGAGCGTGTTTTTGCAGTGAGTAACAGCGACATGTTGTGGCATTACCGATATGGTCATCTTAATTTTAAGGATTTGGATGAGATGTGTAAAAAAGGTCTTGTAAATGGATTGCAATTTTCAAAGCAATTAGAAGAGCGCAGTTGTAAAACATGTATGTTAAGCAAGATCCATGTAAAATCATTTCCGAAGGCAACAGAGCATCGTTCTGAACGCGTGCAAGAATTAATTCACTCAGATGTGTGCGGTCCAATAGATGTACCGTCAGTAGGTGGTTCAAAATATTTTGTCACCTTTATAGATGACAAAACAAGAAATATATTTGTTTATTTTATGAAATCAAAGAACGAAGTGTTTGAAAAGTTCAAGTCATTCAAACAGCAAGTAGAGCGTCAAACAGGAGAAAAAATAAAAGTTCTACGTAGTGATAATGGACGTGAGTATGTAAATAACGTTTTTGATTTATATCTGGAGGAACATGGGATTTTGCGTCAGTTGACAGTAGCGTACACACCACAGCAAAATGGTGTTGCTGAACGTGCAAATCGCACTTTAGTTGAGATGTCTCGCTCTTTGTTAGTACACGCACAGCTAAACAAGAATCTATGGGCGGAAGCTGTTGCTACAGCTGTGTATTTACGAAATCGTTGTCCTACCAAAGCATTGTCAAATAAAACGCCATACGAAGCGTGGTATGGAAGGAAACCTAAAGTTAGCCATTTAAAAGTTTTTGGGTCAGGTGCAGTAGCTTTGGATAAACGTCATAAATCAAAATTTAGTACAAAAGGAAAACAGTATGTCATGGTTGGCTATTCCAAAGTTGCAAAGGCATATAGGTTGTATGATAAAGAAACCCACGACGTTGTTGAAAGGCGTGATGTATACTTTGAGGAGAATACATTTGGCATTTGTGCTTACAACAATGATGATACAGATGAAAAAAGTACTGATTATATGATAATTATTACCGGTGAAGATAAGAAACACCCTCTAGCACCATTGCATGTTCCTGATGATGAAGAAGACGAAGGTGAATTTAATACGGCCGACGAAGAAGAAGAACCTGAAAACTACTCACCACATGATGGGAATCAAATGCAAGGAGTTGAGGTGGAGGAGGAGAATTTAAATGCCGAAAATGATTGTGAGCAAGCACCAAAAAGGGGCAGAGGTCGTCCTAAACTTATTCGAGATGGTAGTTATGGTAGGCCACGAAAGCAATACAATATGGTAAATGGGCTTTCAGCAAAAATGGAATTCATTCCTCAAACTCCTGAGGAGGCATTATCGTGTGAGATGTCTGAGAAGTGGAAAAACGCTATGCAAAGTGAGTATAACATCTTGAAGAAAAGTAAGACATGGGATGTGGTTGACTTGCCTGCTGGAAAAAATGCAATAGGCTGCAAATGGGTATATGCAATTAAAACAACCAAGGCTGGTGATATTGAGCGATACAAAGCAAGGCTTGTGGCAAAGGGCTGCAGCCAGAAATATGGAGTCAACTACCATGAAACATTTTCTCCTGTTATACGGTATGCAAATATACGACTTTTATTTGCTGTAGCTGTTAATAAGGGTATGCATTTGCATCAAATCGATGTCGTTAGCGCATATTTGAATGGCGATCTCAACGAGGAGGTTTATATGCAGCAGCCAAAGTTGTTCGTTGATAGAAATCATCCAAATAAGGTTTTGAGGTTAAGAAAGTCTTTATACGGCCTTAAACAGCCTGGTCGTGAGTGGAATGCTAAACTAGATTCATGTTTAAAGAAGATTGGTTTTACCAGTTGTGACAGCGAACCCTGCTTGTACAAAATGACTGTTAATAACGAGCTTGTTTTATTAGCGGTATATGTAGATGACATACTTATCGGATGCAAGGAAAAGGAAGCGATCCAAAAAATTAAATTTGAGTTATCAACAGAATTTGACGTAAGTGATAAAGGCCCTATACAGCATTTTCTTGGAATGGAAATCAACAGAAGTGGTGAAACAGGTGATTTAACTGTGAGTAGTACCTATTATATTGAAACTTTATTGAAAAAATACAACATGGAGCAATGTAAAAAAGTTTCTGTTCCACTTGAGCCTGGTTTTCAAATAGCTTGCGAAAAAGAATGCAAAAAGGTAGATGTATCGTCATATCAAACCATAATGGGAGAACTAATGTATTTGGCAATAACAACTCGACCTGACATATTGCATTCAGTAGCGAAGTTATCACAGAGAAATACAGATCCCCATGTTGAGCACATGAATGCTGCTAAGCATATTTTAAGGAATTTGTCTGGTACTAATAAACTTAAGCTTAAATACAGTTGTAGTGAGAAAAAGTTGACTTGTTATGCTGATGCAGATTGGGGCGGAAACGCTGTTGATAGAAAATCATATTCGGGTTTTATTTTTTATTATGGAAACTGTTTGATTTCATGGGAATCTAAAAAACAGAGTGTGGTCGCATTAAGTAGTACAGAAGCCGAATATATATCAATGTCAAAAGCGGCAAAAGAAGCCATTTATTTGAAGAGGTTGTTACTTGAAATCGAGTGTGTGGAAAAGACTCCAGTGTCCCTAAATGTAGATAATCAAGGAGCTCTTAAATTGGCCTCAAATGCTATATTCCATAACCGAAGCAAGCATATTGATATCAAGTTTTATCACATACGAGAACTTATTAACAAGAAGCAAATTATTCTTAAGTATGTTAGCACCGACAACATGATAGCAGATATTTTTACAAAAAATCTTTCAAAAATAAAACATGAAAAATTTGTTACACTTTTGAATATAATAATATTGATTTTAAATAATTGAAATATTTAGTATAAGGTTTAAGAAGGAGTGTTGAAAATATTACTTTGTCAATTATAAACCTTGTACTTTACATATTTTCAATTTGTATTTTATAGAAAACATCATAGTTGTTTTGAATTTTTCGTTAGACTTTTTATGAAAATAAAAACTTGTACAATTTTATTATTCTTGAATAAAACTTCAATACATTCAGTTTACATCAGCTCGTTTATTATTTTTCCCCCAACAAAATACACTACTACCGTTCAAAGAGTACTGATGATGAAATTGCGTAGCTGCTTTCGAAAATGCATTCTACTCGGCTAGTAGCGGTAGAAAAATCAGCTTTTTTCAAATTGAAAGTTTCTTTCAACATTAACGGAAAATAATAATTTCTTCTAATAAAAAGAAATTATATGAACTAAAGCCAAACTAAAAATCAAAAATTTGTATTAAAAACAATTAGTTCAACAATAAATAAAAATTAACATATAACTCACACATGGCACGGTGCAAAATGATCTTTAATAATTTCTGTCAATTTTTCGTTGACAAAAAAAAGAAATTAAAAAGTGATTACCCCTATTGTATGATATACAATAATAAAAAGCGTTTCGTTCCATCTGAGAGATGGATTGATGCTTGTCCGTTAGTCAAGTGTTGCCAAAGAGACTTTTAATGGAAAAAAGCATAGTGTATATGAAAAGTAAACTTCGTCCTAACTTACAAAATAAAAACAGAAGGAAAACACTGATACCGTATACTTTTCTCTGTTACATGTAAGTTAAATAGGTGATGTTAACAATTAAATACACTACTACCGTTCAAAGAGTACTGATAATGAGATTGCGTAGCTGCTTTCGAAAATGCATTCTACTCGGCTAGTAGCGGTAGAAAAATCAGCTTTTTTCAAATTGAAAGTTTCTTTCAACACTAACGGAAAATAATAATTTCTTCTAATAAAAAGAAATTATATGGACTAAAGCCAAACTAAAAATCAAAAATTTTTATTAAAAACAATTAGTTCAACAATAAAAAAAAATTAACATAAAAGTTGATTATTCTACCAGAAGAAGTTGGTTTTTGGTACCAATCTAATTTGGGGACATTGTTTTCTCTTATAACTACAGAATCTAAATACGGGAGTTTAAAATCCATTTCCTTTTCGATTGTGAACTGTATTTGCTTGTTATATGAGTTTAAAATCTGTAGGGTACTTTCTACTGCGTCAGTTTTGATTATTGCAAACAAATCGTCTACATATTTTGTGAGTTTCCTTGGTTTGGTATCCATTTTCTCAACTGAAGTATCTAACAACTCTTCCATCACAATATCTGCTATTACTGTCGAAGCAGGGGATCCCATTGGCAATCCCTTTCGTTGTTCATAGATTTTGTCATCGTGGTGAAAATACCTAGTATCTTTAATGCAAAAACTTAAAATTTCCATAAATAATTGTTTGGAAATTGAAGTACATTTTTGAAGGATATGCCATTTATTTTCAATAATTTTTAATGCCAGGTTGACTGGTATACTGGGAAACAGTGATATGACATCAAATGACACTATTATTTCATTGTTGTGAATTGTAGTGTTATTAAACTTTGACTTAAAGTCAAAGAGTCTTTTACATTATACCTTGATTCATTTGTCAGATTTTTTAAAATATTTACTATATATTTGCAAAGACCAAACGCTGGAGAAATTATGGACGAGCATATAGGACGAAGAGGAATTCCTTCTTTATGGATTTTTGGTAAGCCATAAATACGTGGCGCGGTAGCAATTTTCGTTATTAATTTATTTTTATCATTTAAAGAAATCAAACCTAAATTAAATAACTTTTCTATGAAAAAGTTGTTCTTTGTTTGTAAGCGAGAGGTAGGATCTCTGTTTAATCTTTTGTAAGAGCATATATCGTTTACGATGGTTTGCGGTTTGTGAATATAGTCCTTTTTCTCCATTGCAACTGTTTTATTCCCTTTGTCAGAACCTAATATATATATGTCGTTATTATCATCTAAAAATTGTCGCACCTGTCCCACTGTGTCAAGTACCAATTTATCTCTCTGACTGAGTTTATTATGATTTATATGGTTCTCAATTAGTTGAGAAAATTTATTTCGCGCTATTTCTTGTTGTTCTTTGTCATTTATTGTCTGTATGATATTCTCACCATCCGATATACATTTAAATAAGGGAAAATTATTTTTAGAATTAGGTAGTGAATGTTTTGGTCCTAATGATAATAACCAACTTACATTTGTTGGTATTTCTTTTTCAGTAAGGTTAACAATCCAGTCTTTGTTGAAGTTAATAAACAAATATAGAAAATCAAAACAAAGATTAGTTGATAAAAAACTTATAAACATAAGACAAGGTGTCAACTCTACGTGACAATATATATGCAAATATATTAAGTTTTCAAAATTAAAAATAAGTAAATATTGTTAATATGTGATGTTTTGTAAAAATTGTTTAATGTTATATTTATGTTTTCAACTTTTGTTAGATAACATTCCTGAAGATGATCTGCAAAGCAGATCGAAATATTGGATTTTAGTAAATACATATTTTTTTTACTATATAAAAAAACTTTCAATAATGAGTTTTATTTATTAAGAAAATATTTATGACATGAAGCCGAAATTAAATAATCCACAATATAAAAACACAAAAAGGTCAACAATAAAATATATAACATATTTTGCTAATTTTCACAAAAAATTTATTTTTAAGCTTGTTTGTCGCTTTTTTTGTAATTTAATGTATTAAATTTATCTAAAAATAAGTAATTTATGTATAACAATAACTTATTTACAGAAGTAACAATTTATTTAAAGTTCACACAATTTTCTTTCTAAAAATCGCAATTTCTCCTTGACAGATTTATCTTTACATTCATGTACTTTTTTTAAACAATTTTTGAAGGTTTTGAAGGCAGGTAAATTTATTTTTTTGCATAAAATAGCGTTGTTAAGAAAGTTGTCGCACAGGTATTACCAGTTTAGGGGTGGGTAAAAACTACTGCCTCGCACATTCCCTTTTATACATGCCATATCAGTGTATAACCCAATTTAACCTGTTAAAAATTAATTTCAATTTACCTGCAATAATATAAATAAAAAACATTAAAAAAACAATTAATTTTCCAAACGTTTAATGACCCACAAAACAGTTTCTTACTCATATATAAACACACAAGATGAGAAAAAAAAGAAAAAAGTGAAATTTTCGAAAATTCGCCAAAAAAAAAATGGCGCAAAAACGCGCAACGTTTTCTTTTTTCGTCTACAAGTAGAGATTACAGGTTTTATTGTGATGAAAAAGATTTTTAGGATAATGAGTGCCATCACTTTCAAAAACCATTTGATTTTATTTCTTTTAATCAAAAAGTAAACAAAAAAACCTCTTTTTTTTAATTTCGAAGGAATTTTTTTAACATAAAACTTAAAATAAAAAAAAATTAAATAAGGTAGCTGCTTAAATAATCTTTCGCAGAGATAAAAATCAATGCAAAATCTTTTTTTGTTTAGCTACAAAAAATATATTGTAAACCTCTTAAAACCATCAAAAGATAATAAATTGCAGGCAAATTTACTTAACTTTCCTGCCTTTGACAGTGCCTCAAAACGACAAATTGCAAGCAAAGGCTTTGAAAATTCACTATCCGATACAGAATTTTGTTATCTGTCGAGCTGCGCACTTAAATTTTTACATTTCTTAAATTTCCATTTTGGCTTAATGTCCGGCTAGATTGGCAAAATACCCCTAAGTGCGGCGATGCGTGAGCGAGTTTTCGTCTATCTAGACGATCTTCTGGTGGTATCCCCAGATTTTGAGACACACCTGGAGCTGTTGAAGCGCGTATCTAGTAGTCCGACTAAAGCAGGGTTAACCATAAATGTGGTGAAATCTAAATTCTGTTTTAAAGAGTTAAAATATCTGGGATACATAGTCGGTGGAGGCAAAATAAAACCTGATCCGGCTAAAGTGAAAACGATCACTCGTTTTGCTTACCCTAAAAGAGCTAAGCAAGTGAGGAGCTTAATGGGAGCAACAGGCTGGTATACAAAATTTATACCAGACAATGCTACTATTGCAGCCCCTATCTTTGAAACGCTAAAGAAGGGTAAACAATTCAAGTTTACGGATGAAGGTAAAGTTGCCTTTGATCGTCTCAACAATGCTTTGATTACGATCCCGCTGCTTAATCACCCTGACTTCACCAAGCATTTCTACGTACAGTGCGATGCGTCAGATGTTGGTATTGGGGCCGTTCTTTTTTAGAAAGATGATTCTGATGGCGAACACTCCTTAGCCTATTTTTGACGTCGGCGCAGAAAAATTATTCTGTCACGGAACGTGAGTGCTTGGCTGTGGTCATGGTGACTAAGAAGTTTAGGCCTTATATAGAATTGATGCCGTTAACCGTGATTACTGATCCCAGTAGTCTTTAATGGCTGATGTCGCACAAAGACTTAACCGGTCGTTTATCGAGGTGGAGTCTCCATCTACAGGCGTATGATTTTTTGATCGAGCATAGGCAGGGGGGGCAAAATGTAGTACCCGACATCCTATCTCGGTATGAGATGGAAGAAATCACGGCAGAGTTCGGAAATTTATTTGATTTAAATTCTGATGCGTTTAAATCGGAGGATTATAAACAGCTCATCGAGACCATAAGACTTAAGTCCGAACAACTGCCAGATTTGAAAATAATTGACGATCTCGTTTATAAAAGAGCACGTCGGTATGATGGTGTGCCGCTAAACGAAGACTTTTGTTGGAAGCTTTGGGTACCGCTCGAGTTAACGCATGATATTATAGCAAAGTGTCATAATTCGCCGCAGGCGTCGCATGGGGGCATCGGGAAAACTTTGCATCGAGTAAGAGAATATTTTTATTGGCCAAATCAAAATGCTCAAGTTCGGAGCTTCGTTTTAAACTGCCGAATATGCAAAGAGACGAAACCAGCCAAAGTCACTCTTCGACCACCAATGGGGTCCGAAACACAAACTGAACGTCCATTCCAACGCATTTTTATAGACTTTTTGGGTCCGTATCTATGTTCCAAGAACGGGAATTGTTTTATATTTATTATTCTGGACCATTTAACAAAGTTCGTATTTCTTAAGGCAATGGCTAAGGCCAGCGCAAAAAATGTTGTCAAGTTTTTGATTTCAGAGGTATTTCATAAGTTTGGGAAACCCGAAACAATCGTTTCCGACAATGGCAAGCAATTTGTTTGCAAAGAATTTGCCGCTATGTTCAAAAACTTTGGCGTAAAACATATTAGAACGGCCATACACTCGCCACAGGCCAACGCTTCAGAGCGGGTAAACCAATCTGTTTTGGCTGTCGTACGTTCGTATCTGCAAGAAGATCACTCAGAGTGGGATAGACATTTGTCTGAAATCGACATTTGTCTGAATGCGATCTTCAGTGAAGTCGTCAATCGGTGTAACCGCGTATTTTGCGTTTTTCGGCATGAACATGATAGGCCATGGTAGTATTTATAAGTTGGCTAGAAAGCTCGAAAGTTTGAATGATCCCGAGATCAATATTTTGAGTTAGCGAAAAGAGACTGGATACGACAAAAGATACGCGAGAATCTACATAATGCCTACGTTCGAAACGAGAAGTCGTACAGTACGCGTTGTCGAAGCGTTAGGTTTATACCTGGTCAGGAGGTCTATCGAAGAAACTTTCAGCAAAGCGATTTTAAAAGCGGGCTTAACGCGAAACTAGCACGGAATTTTTTAAAGTGCCGAATCGTACGACCAGTCGGTAATAGCCTGTACGAAGTCGAGAAAGACTTAAAGCAATATCTTTGCCTTTGGTGGTTTTAGTCCTAACGATTTCGGTACAAGGGCGTTTTAGCTGGCTATGCAGACGTCCTACGTCAGTACGAAAACTGGTAGGGGTAGTAGCCTATGCATATTTAGGTTTTTATTTCCCCCTATTCTATCTGGTTGTCCTACACAATACGATTGGCAAGTATTTGTTTTATGCCATTATAGTGAATTAGGGTTGAAGCCAGACTGGATCTAAGCCACACTGAATAATTTTCAAAATTTTCGGCCAGTAAGCTTAGTTGCTGTGCACAGTGCGTAAATTATTTATTTGCCTCAACTAAAGCTAGCGTTTCTAAGCTAGTTACCTGTGTAACTGTCAAGGTTCCAATAGTGCAACCTCGTGAACATCCTAGGGGAACTATGCCATTAAGGACTGGAGGTTGTTAGTCACCTGGATCAGTGACATACATCTGAGTCCGGACTAACAGCGAGTTGAATAAGTTAATAAGTGCACTGTAACAGTCTGGGGCTCACTGATAATATAAAAAAATTCATGATATTCTCGGTGCGCTTAGCTTCAAGCCTGCAGCTGTTCAAAAACTAATTTAAGTTGAAAATAATGAAGGCACGTTAGCTAAATTTTAAAATCATTATCTTTCTATTTTGACTATTATAAGAGACTTTTTGTTGTATTCATTCTTTTCACTTTTTACTTATGTATATTATTTCTACCTATTCTGATCCTATTTATTTTGCATTAATAATAACTTTATTCCACATTAAATATAACTTATTACTAGCACTTACCAATATGTTTCAATTTGCTGTCTTCTTTTGTTGAGAGGGTGTTGGTTGATGAACCCACTGTAGTGGGGATTATCCAAACATTGGCACATACTGCAGAACTGGTGTTCGTTGTAGCCTGTAAATGTAAATCAAGAGTATTAGTTGCATTGCATTATATTGGCTTAGTTTATTTAGTATCATTTCGTTTTACGTACCTGGAAAACCGCAAGGAAGGTTTGTTTGGGGCCTGGCCTGAATTTAACTGGGTCCTTTTCTCAGGGTTAGATCTAAGGAAAGCATATATTGAATTAGTGAAAATTGGGAATAAATGAACTGGTTACGAATTTTTAGCGTGCAACGTTTTCTTTTTTCGTCTACAAGTAGAGATTACAGGTTTTATTGTGATGAAAAAGATTTTTAGGATAATGAGTGCCATCACTTTCAAAAACCATTTGATTTTATTTCTTTTAATCAAAAAGTAAACAAAAAAACCTCTTTTTTTTAATTTCGAAGGAATTTTTTTAACATAAAACTTAAAATAAAAAAAAATTAAATAAGGTAGCTGCTTAAATAATCTTTCGCAGAGATAAAAATCAATACAAAATCTTTTTTTGTTTAGCTACAAAAAATATATTGTAAACCTCTTAAAACCATCAAAAGATAATAAATTGCAGGCAAATTTACTTAACTTTCCTGCCTTTGACAGTGCCTCAAAACGACAAATTGCAAGCAAAGGCTTTGAAAATTCACTATCCGATACAGAATTTTGTTATCTGTCGAGCTGCGCACTTAAATTTTTACATTTCTTAAATTTCCATTTTGGCTTAATGTCCGGCTAGATTGGCAAAATACCCCTAAGTGCGGCGATGCGTGAGCGAGTTTTCGTCTATCTAGACGATCTTCTGGTGGTATCCCCAGATTTTGAGACACACCTGGAGCTGTTGAAGCGCGTATCTAGTAGTCCGACTAAAGCAGGGTTAACCATAAATGTGGTGAAATCTAAATTCTGTTTTAAAGAGTTAAAATATCTGGGATACATAGTCGGTGGAGGCAAAATAAAACCTGATCCGGCTAAAGTGAAAACGATCACTCGTTTTGCTTACCCTAAAAGAGCTAAGCAAGTGAGGAGCTTAATGGGAGCAACAGGCTGGTATACAAAATTTATACCAGACAATGCTACTATTGCAGCCCCTATCTTTGAAACGCTAAAGAAGGGTAAACAATTCAAGTTTACGGATGAAGGTAAAGTTGCCTTTGATCGTCTCAACAATGCTTTGATTACGATCCCGCTGCTTAATCACCCTGACTTCACCAAGCATTTCTACGTACAGTGCGATGCGTCAGATGTTGGTATTGGGGCCGTTCTTTTTTAGAAAGATGGTTCTGATGGCGAACACTCCATAGCCTATTTTTGACGTCGGCGCAGAAAAATTATTCTGTCACGGAACGTGAGTGCTTGGCTGTGGTCATGGTGACTAAGAAGTTTAGGCCTTATATAGGATTGATGCCGTTAACCGTGATTACTGATCCCAGTAGTCTTTAATGGCTGATGTCGCACAAAGACTTAACCGGTCGTTTATCGAGGTGGAGTCTCCATCTACAGGCGTATGATTTTTTGATCGAGCATAGGCAGGGGGGGCAAAATGTAGTACCCGACATCCTATCTCGGTATGAGATGGAAGAAATCACGGCAGAGTTCGGAAATTTATTTGATTTAAATTCTGATGCGTTTAAATCGGAGGATTATAAACAGCTCATCGAGACCATAAGACTTAAGTCCGAACAACTGCCAGATTTGAAAATAATTGACGATCTCGTTTATAAAAGAGCACGTCGGTATGATGGTGTGCCGCTAAACGAAGACTTTTGTTGGAAGCTTTGGGTACCGCTCGAGTTAACGCATGATATTATAGCAAAGTGTCATAATTCGCCGCAGGCGTCGCATGGGGGCATCGGGAAAACTTTGCATCGAGTAAGAGAATATTTTTATTGGCCAAATCAAAATGCTCAAGTTCGGAGCTTCGTTTTAAACTGCCGAATATGCAAAGAGACGAAACCAGCCAAAGTCACTCTTCGACCACCAATGGGGTCCGAAACACAAACTGAACGTCCATTCCAACGCATTTTTATTGACTTTTTGGGTCCGTATCTATGTTCCAAGAACGGGAATTGTTTTATATTTATTATTCTGGACCATTTAACAAAGTTCGTATTTCTTAAGGCAATGGCTAAGGCCAGCGCAAAAAATGTTGTCAAGTTTTTGATTTCAGAGGTATTTCATAAGTTTGGGAAACCCGAAACAATCGTTTCCGACAATGGCAAGCAATTTGTTTGCAAAGAATTTGCCGCTATGTTCAAAAACTTTGGCGTAAAACATATTAGAACGGCCATACACTCGCCACAGGCCAACGCTTCAGAGCGGGTAAACCAATCTGTTTTGGCTGTCGTACGTTCGTATCTGCAAGAAGATCACTCAGAGTGGGATAGACATTTGTCTGAAATCGACATTTGTCTGAATGCGATCTTCAGTGCAGTCGTCAATCGGTGTAACCGCGTATTTTGCGTTTTTCGGCATGAACATGATAGGCCATGGTAGTATTTATAAGTTGGCTAGAAAGCTCGAAAGTTTGAATGATCCCGAGATCAATATTTTGAGTTAGCGAAAAGAGACTTGATACGACAAAAGATACGCGAGAATCTACATAATGCCTACGTTCGAAACGAGAAGTCGTACAGTACGCGTTGTCGAAGCGCTAGGTTTATACCTGGTCAGGAGGTCTATCGAAGAAACTTTCAGCAAAGCGATTTTAAAAGCGGGCTTAACGCGAAACTAGCACGGAATTTTTTAAAGTGCCGAATCGTACGACCAGTCGGTAATAGCCTGTACGAAGTCGAGAAATTGCAAGGGAAGTTGTTAGGGTTATTTCACGCCAAAGACTTAAAGCAATATCTTTGCCTTTGGTGGTTTTAGTCCTAACGATTTCGGTACAAGGGCGTTTTAGCTGGCTATGCAGACGTCCTACGTCAGTACGAAAACTGGTAGGGGTAGTAGCCTATGCATATTTAGGTTTTTATTTCCCCCTATTCTATCTGGTTGTCCTACACAATACGATTGGCAAGTATTTGTTTTATGCCATTATAGTGAATTAGGGTTGAAGCCAGACTGGATCTAAGCCACACTGAATAATTTTCAAAATTTTCGGCCAGTAAGCTTAGTTGCTGTGCACAGTGCGTAAATTATTTATTTGCCTCAACTAAAGCTAGCGTTTCTAAGCTAGTTACCTGTGTAACTGTCAAGGTTCCAATAGTGCAACCTCGTGAACATCCTAGGGGAACTATGCCATTCAGGACTGGAGGTTGTTAGTCACCTGGATCAGTGACATACATCTGAGTCCGGACTAACAGCGAGTTGAGGGCAAAAGCGAATAAGTTAATAAGTGCACTGTAACAGTCTGGGGCTCACTGATAATATAAAAAAATTCATGATATTCTCGGTGCGCTTAGCTTCAAGCCTGCAGCTGTTCAAAAACTAATTTAAGTTGAAAATAATGAAGGCACGTTAGCTAAATTTTAAAATCATTATCTTTCTATTTTGACTATTATAAGAGACTTTTTGTTGTATTCATTCTTTTCACTTTTTACTTATGTATATTATTTCTACCTATTCTGATCCTATTTATTTTGCATTAATAATAACTTTATTCCACATTAAATATAACTTATTATTACTTACTAGCACTTACCAATATGTTTCAATTTGCTGTCTTCTTTTGTTGAGAGGGTGTTGGTTGATGAACCCACTGTAGTGGGGATTATCCAAACATTGGCACATACTGCAGAACTGGTGTTCGTTGTAGCCTGTAAATGTAAATCAAGAGTATTAGTTGCATTGCATTATATTGGCTTAGTTTATTTAGTATCATTTCGTTTTACGTACCTGGAAAACCGCAAGGAAGGTTTGTTTGGGGCCTGGCCTGAATTTAACTGGGTCCTTTTCTCAGGGTTAGATCTAAGGAAAGCATATATTGAATTAGTGAAAATTGGGAATAAATGAACTGGTTACGAATTTTTAGCGTAGAAAATTTTTAGTAGTGTTAGTTTTAATTTTTAAGTGGTTAGTTGTAAGTTAGTAAAATTAAATTTTTTTTTCCTACTATATTTATATTTTGAATTTTTGTAAAGTAAGTACCTACCAGTTTATGTTGTAAGCTGGGGCGTGGAATCCTAGAGTCTACGTCTATGGCAGGGAGATAGATGAATTTTTAATACCTGTGGAAGATAGACAAATTGAATTAATTAGCATTTAGCATATAATTGGTTTTGGGGTAGTATTTAGTAAAATATCGTTTAGTTTCTTTGTTAGTCGTTGAGATCTTGAATAAGAGAGAAGGAATTGAATTGTTTAGGTTTCAAATAATATTTTCGTTTAGTTTTTTGTAATTCACCCTTATTCTGCATTTCGATTACGCTTCCTCATTCAGTTACGCAAATACCAAAAAAAGGTATTCCAACAAAACACTGAATAGAAATAAAAAGAAGAAGACTAAGCGTGTTTTTAAACCAACTGTTTTGCTGTGAAACGTGTGAAATGGGAACAGAAAATAACAATTTTTCTAGAAATTTCTTTAAACGGCTTTATAAAGTGGTATAAAAGTGCTAATTAATAATAAAAAAATAAAAACTATATTGTGCCAAGTTAAAATAACAAAAAAAGATTTCAGTGCGAAAGGCCAAAAACTTTAAACATAATTTAAAATTAGTATTTGTGACAAAATTATTTACGTTTAAGGTATGCTTTACGACCAAAGCAATACAAATTTACTGTTTATACGTTATTGTAGCAGTATTAAAAGATAAATATTTTTTTATTTTAAAAAGAAATGGATTCGATAGCAGCGGCGTTGTTGTTGGAAGAGGAGGACAACTTGCTCCAGAATAGAGTGTCAAAGCTTGAAAAGCGAAACTTAAGAGACAGTTGCAATCCATTCGAGATGAGCGATCAATTGTAAGATATCTTATTTCGAATTGTGTAAAATAAAAAGTTTGCTTTTACAGATTCAAAAAAAAATTTCGCCTAAATAAAGATGCATTTAAGTATGTGTTGGACACTTTTCAACAAGAAGCACGGTCAAATACGTTAGCATCTCTATCACCGCTTAACCGTGTAGTGGCTGCTTTAAGATTCTTTGCAGAAGGAAACTATCAGCATGGAGTTGAAGCAGATTTTAATGTTGGGATGGCTCAATCCACAGTGTCGAAATCGCTTTCGTTTTTTCTCGACAAAATGCAACCAAAGCTTTGCCCTCAGTGGATAAAATTGGATCAGACTGAAGATGAAAAGACTCAAGAGTTTTATGGCAAGGCCAATTTTCCAGGGGTCATTTTGTGCGTTGATGGCACACATATAAAAATTATAAAACCATCTGAAGAGGCATTCCTTTAATATAATCGAAAAGGGTTTTTTAGCATTAATGCTATGGTAGTGAGTATTTGATTAAATAAATACGTGCGCACAGTGGTTGTAAAATCAGTTACAATATTTAGGTGTGCGATAACAAAATGCGTATTCGATTCATTGACGCAAGATATCCCGGGTGCAACCATGACTCGCATATATGGAGCTTAAGTAAAGCGAGGGCTCAATTGGAGCAAAAATATCAGAGCGGGGAGAGAAATACTTGGATATTAGGTACTTGTTGGCATTAAACTGATTACGTTAATCTTAGTGTTAATTGTTTTTAAACAGGTGACGCGGGGTATTCCCTTGAACCCTGGCTCATGACTCCATATCGGTCTCCAAATGAAGGCAGCCGAGAAAGCAATTATAATTTGCGGCACTCCAAGACCAGAAATATAATTGAAAGGACAATCGGTGTTTTAAAGAACCGATTTCGTTGTTTATTGGGTGCTCGAGAACTTCATTACTCGCCACAAAAGGTCAACCAAATAATAAATGTTGCATGCGCTCTCCACAACATTTGTATATACTACCGGGTAGAAGATTTGGACTCGCTTGAACTAGAACCCGAAACTTCTCAAGACGATGTGGAAGACGAAAGCATCGACTTCGACTCAAACTACAATTCCATATCACGAAGTATTCGCGATAACATACTTTCTTCTCTATGAGGTTTATAAAAAGAATTAAAAATTCATTTTTTAATAAAAAAAATAATTTTGTTTAATTCATTTATCTTATATCTAAAAAAGCGTTTTTAATTTATTTATTATTTAGTTTGCTTAACATAAAAATTAAAAAAAAAAATTAAAATCAAAAAATTAACATTATTATTAGAATTTAAATTCTAATCGGAGTCAAACGATGGGTGCTCAAGTTGTAAAATTCGAAGCTTGATTTCAACCTTTTTTTTCAGCAACTCCTCTTTTATTTGATTATGGCGCCGCTCTTCTTCAGCTTGCTTTGCTGCAATGTCAGCCATTTTCTCTACTGAGCGATTTATACGCCGCAAATATGTAGACACCTCATATATTTTTATTAAACTGCTTAGTATCTTCATAAAATTTCTTTTGATTTCTTATTTGTTCTTTAAGCAGAGATGAAGTGTTTTCCTTTTGGCTTTGTTGCAGACGTCTTCTTGAAGTGGCAGGTACATCAGTGGGGCGCTCAGAGTGAGCAGAAATATCCATTTCTGACGCTGGGATGTTTTCTTGTGTCTCAGTGTTTTCTCCGTAGCTCATCGTTCGGGAAATGACTGATGTGTTGGTTGTCAGGCCTGTCAATTGAATTACTTTTTCTTCTAAGGTGCTTATATGAAGCAATCGACAGCTCCCTCCTCCAGTGCTTACCATTTCTTTTTTGTTTGTTGTAAGCTTCCTTTTTATATAACATTTCCAGTCAATCCACACCTGCATATAATCAAATATTAAATATGTTAATTCAAGCGTTTATTTAGAATTCAAATATAATACTTCCACAATAATTGAAAAGAGTATACACCAATTGATTGACATTTCATGTTAATCCAAGTATAAAAAGGAATAAGAAAAATATGCACAGTTGGTAAAATTGTTATCAAAGAAAGTACTATTCCAACACTTCCCCTCAACTTGCATATATTTGTACAATAAAAATAATATAAAAATTTCAATTAAATTTGATTTCCTGAAGTCCCAGACCTCTTAAAAACTTTAAATGCTTTGGTTTACTTAAATTTTTAGTTAAAACGTCGGATATATTTTCATCCGTTGGAATATAGTGCAGCTCAATCTCATTAGCCTTTACTACGTTTTTAACATGTAGATATTTGACATCAATATGTTTGCTTCTTCCATGTAAAACAGGATTTTTGGCCATACACTGAGCTCCCAAGTTATCACCGTAAACTAATAATGGTTGGCTGACGTCATAACATTGGATTTCGCCTAACAATCCTTTTAAATAAACAGCTTCTCTCGCTGCCGCTGACAAGGCCACAAATTCTGCCTCAGTGCTACTGAGAGCTATATTTGGTTGTTTTTTGCTCTCCCAGGTAATCGCACTTCCAGCCATGATGAACACAATACCTGTATACGATTTTCGGTCTTCCATACAACTTGCCCAGTCGGCATCCACAAATGCCTTTGGTGGTAAACCTGTTTTGGAATAAAGCAATTTGAAATTTAGTGTTGCGTAAAGATACCTTAAGATATGTTTGGCCGCCTTTAAATGCTCGATGTGTGGGTCTTTATTTCTCTGTGCCAACTTGCCCACAGAATGCATTATGTCTGGCCGTGTCGAAATCGCTAAATACGTCAAGGCTCCTATTAACGATTGGTAATCTTTCGGTTCAACCTTTTGACAGTCTGACGAGCTACAATGTATTTAAAACCCAGGGTCAAGGGGGGTTGCCACAGATCTGCAGTTTTCCATATCAAAACGTTGCAAAAGATTCTTGATGTATTGTTTATGACCCACAGCAATAGAGCCAGTTTCATTGTCTCTTTCTATTTCCATCCCCAAAAAATGCTTTACCACACCACCATCGACGATCTTAAATCTCTCAGATATTTTGCGCTTTATTAGTTCCAAATTTTTCTTATCACTGCAGGCTATCATGATGTCATCAACGTAAATCGCTATTAAATTGATTTTGCTACCATCATTCGCTTGATATAAGCAAGGTTCGTGTTAACAGGGTGCAAAACCAATGTCTCGAATGGCTGCATCTAAAGTCACGTTCCATGCTCGCCCTGACTGCTTAAGTCCATAAATAGTACGTTTCAATTTTAGTACCTTGTTCGGCTCTATGGTATCTTCAAACCCATTGGGTGGTCTCATAAATACGTCTTCCTCTAGTTTACTGTTCAAATAAGCTGTAGAAACATCAACATGGTACAAAAATAAATTATATTCAGCTGCTAGTGCTAAAACCATTCTTATGGTCGAGTATCGAATGACTGGGGAAAATGTTTCACCAAAATTAACACCGAACTCCTGACCACATCCTTTTGCAACAAGGCGGGCTTTAAATCTTTGAACGTTGCCATGCTCGTCACTCTTCAAGTTGAAGACCCATTTGTTGCCTATGACCTTTTGATTTGGTGGTAACTTAACAGCAGACCAGGTGTCGTTCTCCAATAATGCTTGATATTCACGTGCCATCGCGTCTTTCCAAAAATCGCCAAATTCGCTTCCATAAGCCTCAGCCACTGTCTGAGGAATTTTGACATCTTCAGTTTTAACAAAACATAGTTTTTGGTATACCTTTTTAGGCCTTCCTTTTGTGCCTGATCGAATGAGCTTTGGCCTACCTCTTCCCCTTACTGATGCCTCCTCACTGTTTCTTTTGTTTTCATCATCGCTTTCGGAGCTGCATGTTTGAAATTCATCACCACTTCCAACACAAACTTCTTCTTTAGGTCTGACGTCATCACCACACATTTCATCTTTACTAGGTGTCACACTGCTTGTTTCATCGTTTTGTTGTTCTTCTTTATCGCTAGTATTTCTTTGTTCATTTTCGGCCATTAAGTCAGATACATTATATGAGTCGGTATTGTTTGACATATCTTCGCAGAATTTTACGTCCCTCTTCTCTACAACATTTCTCGTATCACCATCATACAATCTGTATGCTTTGGAAGTTGTTGAATAACCGACGAAAATGTAATTTTTACCTCTAGCAACAAACTTTTTGTTTTGTGTTTTTTCCAAACCAACAGCTGGTGAACCAAAAACCCGAAGATGCTTGACGTTTGGTTTCCTTAAATGCCACATTTCATAGGGGGTTTTGTCTTGCAATATCTTTGTTGTTGTTCTGTTGCGAATATAAACAGCGGTGTTAACTGCTTCTGCCCACAACGAATCATTTACCTTTGCATGTATCATCATACTTCTCGCCATTTCAATGATTGTCCGATTGGCCCGTTCGGCAACGCCGTTTTGCTGCGGCGTGTATGGTACAGATAGCTGTCGTTGAATCCCACATTGCTCCAGATAATCATCAAAATTTCTATTCACATATTCTGTGCCATTATCACTACGTATGGCCTTTATTTTGCAATCCTTTTGGTTTTCAATGAAGCTTTTAAATATTTTAAATTTTTCAAACACTTCACTTTTGTGTTTTATAAAATATACAGAAATCCATCTGGACATATCGTCTATAAAAAGAACAAAATAACGTGCACCTCCAACAGATTGGGTGTTCATAGGACCACAAACGTCTGTATGTATTAACTCCAACAAATTGTTCGATCTGGTTTCACTGGCAGAGAAGGGTTGACTGCATATCTTGCTTTGCATACATGTTACACACGAAACATCTTTTGGTATGTTGTTAAACATCAAACCATTGACAGACTTGTTGCTGCGAAGGTCATTAAGGGTTTTAAAATTTATGTGACCGTAACGGTTATGCCAAAGAACTGCGTTATTGGTCTTCAGACAATAATTCATAGGTATCTCTTCTGTAAAGACAAACAGATTTGAAAAAATATTTGCTTTAAGCAATACTATACCACTATTGTTTGTTATAGTTGCATGTTCCTTTTCGAACTTCACTGTCAAACCATTGTTTGTTGCTCTTGAAACAGCAATAAAATTTCCAATCATACTTGGAACAAATAGTACGTCTTTTGAAATTAAGCTGCCTTCACGAATATTAATTTGGACATCTCCTTTTCCTCCAGCTTCTATAAACTGATCAGAGGCCAACATTATTTTTTCTTTACACTCGACGAACGATACAAACTTTTGTCGGTCGCAGCAAATATGCGCTGTTGCGCCGCTGTCAATGCACCAAGACCTTTTACTAAAACCATCATTTTTGTACGCAGCAAGTAGAGCAAAAGAATGTTGTTTTTGTTGCTGGTTATTTCTTTCCTTTTGCTTGGTACGGCAGTTTTTTGCGTAATGTCCCCGTTTCCCGCATTTGTAACATTTGAAGTTATTGTTGTTATTCTTATTATTTGGTGATGAATTTGACTTTAATGCAAATGCTTGTTGTACAGTAACGGTTTCTTCTTTTTCATTTTGCTGGTTTCGTCGTTCCCACTCTTTTAAGAGTTTGACCTTCAAAATGTCAAATTTGGGCAACACGTCCCTAGTCTCCATGGCAATGACGAAATTCTCAAATTCTTTAGGTAGACTTGAAAGCAAAATAATCACGAGTAATTCTTCACCTAACGAGATTCCAACTTCACCAAGTTTTTCAGAAATCTCAACAAACGAATTTATGTACTGCGTCATAGTGGCAGCATCCGACATACGAAGGGCAAGTAATTTTTTATAAAGACTTACTTTTCTTAATGGTCCACTTGGCTTGTACACTCCAACCAATTTATCCCACGCATCAGCAGCTGTTTGGCAGTTTTTTAAATAATTTAGTTGAGACGGTTTCACTGAAAGCATGATCGTGGTAAGGGCTTTTTCGTTGATCCCATTTTTCGGCTTCAGCTGCAGTTGCAGGTCTAACCATTTTCTTATTTGTGACACTCCATAAATCTGCATGCCTGAGGACACACTGCATTTGGACACACCATTCGTAATTATCTTCACCGAGTTTATCAATTTGATAAAGAGAATTAATTTTAAAACACTTTATCGCGACTAACGCTTATAATTGTGACTGACACAAAACTTTAAAAATTTCAAAAACTCAGCGGACTCTGGGCCCATAACTTGTTAATTCAAGCGTTTATTTAGAATTCAAATATAATACTTCCACAATAATTGAAAAGAGTATACACCAATTGATTGACATTTCATGTTAATCCAAGTATAAAAAGGAATAAGAAAAATATGCACAGTTGGTAAAATTGTTATCAAAGAAAGTACTATTCCAACAAAATATATGTAAAACGTTATTAAAATATTAACCATACTTTTTTCCATGCACTAGAATTTTTTGTTGGAGGTCCTATTGCGTTCAATGATTCTGTCACTTCTTCCCAAAATGCCTGTAGTTCATCTTTGGATCTCTTACTGTATTCAGAAGCAATGTCCTCCTTTGTTTCCATAAAATTCACCAGCTTTTCATATTTCTCAGGCGTTGTCGTTTTCGACCTGCATAAATACAATAAATAAAATTTTAAAATAAAAAAAAAACATCAAAATAACTTTAATGAGCATCAGTAGAAAAATTTTTTGCATTTTTTACTCACATTTTTTTTAATTATACACTTTTTTAATTACCAAGAAACAAAAATCGAAAGACGCTCCGTTACTAAATACACAACTTACAAAAACTAAGCTACGCTCGTAATGAGGAATACACACAATCGTTACAATCGTAAATTTAAAACGAAACGGAACGTGGAATACCAAAGTTGCCGGACGGAGAAAATTTCGATTCGAATCGAAATGCAGAATAAGGGTGATTATTGAAATAAATTTTCTTCTTTGACGATCCGTCACAGAGGAAATATGACGGCGGCAAAAATTTTAGCGGCGGCGACGCGAGATAAAATTTTAACCGCCTAGGAATTTTAGAGTTTTTTTATATACCATTTAATAATTTTTTTCCCCTTTACGTCCCTTTTCAAAAAGTCCGTTTATAATTTAACAGGTAGTTTAACCGAAAGTTAGGCAAAATTGCATTTCACAAAGTACGGTTAGCATTTAACCAGCAGAAATTAATCAAAACGTCTCTGTCAAATTTAACTGAACAAAATCTTCCGGTTAAATGCTTTTACTAAAATAAAAATTAAAAAGAAAATGGAAAGGAGAAATCAACATTTACATTTTTTAATGTTTTCAATGTTACAAGCTTTAAAGCCAAAAAGAAAAAAGTTTTTACACGACGGGAGCATTTTTCTTTACCTGATGAAGAATTTAGACAAAGGTTTTTTATTTTCTACAATGAATACACTTATATGAATGCACATTTAACAATTTATACTTACCAAGGAACTGTATGTAAACTATTTTAAGTAAAAACTGATTTTATATATATATTTCTCTTGCATCAAAAAATTTCTAATAATCATAGTACAATTATTTTTTAAGGTAATTTTACCATGCTAATAATTTTTGTATAACTTTTTTGATTCTATTCTTTCATTGCACGATTTTTCGTAAATAATAAAAACCAGTATTACCATACTTTTTCTATTATGTTAGTGTTAACTAACCGAAAGATGGTGAAACGCAAAACACTAACCGTATGTTAAAAAGTTTCGGTTAACGATATCGGCAGTTTGTTAATGTTCCTGTTAAAATAAAATAATCGGACTTTGGTCGTTAATTGTATTAAATTTTCACTTACCTTCTTATCCGGATTCCAGGACACTGTTGACCCACCTTCATTGTACTTGTTCTCTGCCTATACGGGAAAATTTGTTGTATTAGTAAGTTCGTTCGTTTACTTAAAGTTTTTAAAATTTTTTAATATATTTACTGGATTGCGTTCGTTTACACAAAATCTAGTAAATGAGAACACAAATTGAGAGCGCAAAGTAACAGTTGTCTTACTGAGTATTTAAAAGTTTTTACTAGACAAAATTTTACTAGTAAAAATTACCAGTACAATAAAACATATGTTTTCTGATGTAAACAAAAAAAGTGAAAAAACAAACAGCTAACAAGTTGAATAACGAGAAAAATTAAAGTGGTATTAAAAGTAATTTAATGTTCACAGGCGAAACAATGGAACAGCTAAGAGATATAGCTAGTACCTCAAGTTTAGGGGAAAGAGTAAATGTAACCAGACATGCCTGTTTTGCAAATCGCAGTATTGTACCTAATAGAGTCGTCATCTGAAAGCATAGATGAAGAAGATATAATTTTGATTAAAATGCTAAAAAAAGCCTAGATTTTTTAACCCTTTACTTGTGTTTGAGAAAGGAAAGAGTATTACGTTATGCTGGTAAAAGCTTCTTCCATGATACGGTCCCGACCTATACGGATGTTGAGTTCCGAACACATTTTAGAATATCCAAATCAATTTTGTTGCGGCTTTTTCTTCTTAATATCTACTTTTTTTAAGTTGAAAAAATGCTGAATACTTGGGTACTCGGTGCAGTCAATTATTACCCAAAATTAAATATTCGTGTTTTTTTTATTAACGCTAAGTCTTTCCTTAGCAGTATGTATTGCTCCAGCTAACGTACAAAAGAATAGTCTGAGACTCAACTTAAATTATACCGACAGACTCAGAATCACTTCCTTAGCCAATTTAAGCAGATCTGTCTGACTGGGTGTCCACATATTCGTGTGCTCAAAGGTAGCATTTATGAAAAAAAATTTTGCCATAGGGAGCAAGTCCATTGTTTGTGGTGGTGATCGTAATAGACTATAACCCCCAAACCAAGTTAACCCCACTCACAAAAGTCAGTTTGATTTTGCTTAAAAAATTTAATGCATTTTTCGAGTAATCAAGTACAGTGCGAACTCGATTACTGCAACTCTCGTTATGCGCAACAACTCGATTAACGCAACACCTGAATCAAATGCATTGTAGACTCAGTCAACGCAACTTTTTAAAAAATGTACCTCTATAAACGCAACAATTTTTTTTAACTTTGTTTTTTTGGTAAGTAAACATTAAAAAATATGTAAGTGGCAAAATAGAAAGAGTGTTTTTTTTAGGTAAGGTCATATCTTCAATCTAAAGGACTTCCAAAGATGGCGTTATTGCTGCTGGACAATGCACCCTGCCATCCTAAGGATGGCGAGTTAAAAAGTGATACGGGTTAATAACAGTCATGTGTTTTCCACCAAATTGTACAGCTCTTATTCAGCCAATGGATCAAAATGTCATTAACATAACAAAGTTGTACTATAAGAAAAGCCTCTTAGCGCATTTAATTGGAAGTAAAGGCTCAAATATTGAAGAAAAAATTAAGGCTTTTACTTTACGTAATGCAGTTTGTCTCCTTTCAAATGCATGGGATCAATTGCCTTCCGATATGATTAAGAAGTGCTGGAAGAAGATTATGTATCCTAAAAACCACTGGACAGATGAAGATAATTTACCACTGAGTGTAATAAGAGCAGAAGTCGAAAGAGAAAATTCATTATTGTTATCTGTCTCCGACTATTTTCAAGAAATTATGCCAGAGGAAACAATTTCTAATGACGAAATCAATGAATGGATATTTGAAAACGTTGATAACGGTTCGAACTATTGTTGTGAAAATCTAGATAAAGTGGAAGAAATCGATAATTCTGATGAAAATGTCGTTGAAATTCCAAAACTTTCCAGAATTACACATCAGACTGCTATTGATTCATATAACAATTGCATTCAATGGGCTGAAGAAAATGAAATGAATCTTAAAGATATTCTTGTGCTTCAAAATCATCGCGAATCTGCTGTGCAGAAAAATTTACCAGCCAAAAAAAACACAGTCAAAAATTTCTGATTTTTTTAAAAAGTAAATACATATGTTTAAGATGTTTTAAAAAACCATATGTATCTATATGTTTTGGTTTTAAGTTAGTATAGATTACATTGGATCTCTCAATATGTATAATAAGTAAGTATCAATATTAACAAATATGAATTTTTAAAGTTTTTTTTTACTACTAAATAAAAAGTATAAGCGAATAAATATACTAAATAAATAGTTTTTTTAATAAATATTTGAACACATATTGGAAATACGTGAAAAATAGGAGAAAAAAGCATTAAAATTTTGTGACTCGGTTAACGCAACTACCGCGGTTATCGCAACTACCCGAATTTCTATTAGTTGCAGTAATCGAGTTTGTACTGTAGTTGCAATATATTTTAATCTATCAGCTGTTTTGAGTAGGTAAACTTTTTCTTAAAATTAAAATCCGTTCGCGTACTTTTTACTTAAAAAATTTTAAGTGAGAAAAATTAAGTAAAATTACTCAGTATATGCTTAGTTACTGGACTTTACTGGGAAAGTAAACGAATGAACCTAGTAACACAATAGTAATGGCAAAGTTATAGGTTATTTGTTCACTTACCTTTTTAACAGGAAGTAGCCATTAAATGTGGCATGGTCCATCCGCCGGCTCCGTAGGGAAAGTCCGTTTGTCCAAAGTTAGGTCCATCTATGTCCGTCCGATCCCCTGAAAGCAAAAGAAAATAAAATTTATTAAGTTACTGAATATACATATTTAAGTTGTTAAAAATCATATTGTCCATACTAACCCATCCGTTTGGCTTTCAATAGGAAGCCACCACTGCTGCAGGTCCGCCAACATCATAATCTGCAAAGAAAATTAATTTTGTTTTAGTACCAGAGTACAAATTTTCTCAAGAGTGAGCGATAAAAAAACACCATTCATGAAAAATCTCGAGAGCGAAAAATCCTAAAAAAAATTTTTTCTTCTCACGTTCATAAAAGAGCGTGAAAAAATTTTTGCCAACCCTCACTCACTTATGAGAAGTTTGTCGTTTTTTTTTTCACGCTCACAAATCACAAATGAAAAATAAAAACCAAATTTTATTTCTCACTCACAAATGAATGAGAAATTTCTTCTTTTCACTTTCGATTCATTCTTTTATGAGTGCGAGTGTTGCTTTAATATTTTTCACGCTTTGTAACAGAGCTGCCGGAAAATAATTTTTTAAGCGTGTCAAATTTGTACTCCCAATAAGAGTAAAAAAATTCTTGCATTTACATAATTTTTTTTTATTTTGCTGCTTGCATATACTTATATGTTGTTAAATTTAAAAAATACTACACATCTATATTTTGATCAGTCTTTTGAGTATATGTATTTTTAATAAAGTGACTTTTAGTGCTATTTGAAAAAAAGAAATATATTTTTAAATAAAATAACAACCACAAATTTATAATAAAAATTACGTGAGTAAGGCAAAAAAGCTATTTTAAAAGAATTGCGTTACTTCATTTTTATACTGAGGAATCGATATGTAGGTTAATAAACAATATAGCAGTATTTATTGTGAAAAAGTCATATTTATAAAAAAATTGTTTTGGTTAAGAAACTTAAATAATACATTATATTTTATGTTGTGATTTTTTAGAAATATTATAGTCTTCACTGACACAAATTTTCATAGCAATCTTTAAAAATATTTTTGAACTGTTTTCCTAAATTTTTAATTGACGTTTTCTAATAAAAAAAAGTATTTCTTGTGTATTGTGTTCAAGGTCGTAACTGCTCTTTTTTTTAATTTACCTTACTTTTGCTAATGGAACTCCTTCAAACTCTTAGGTTCTATTTAATTGACCTGAAAGGTAAAGTTTTAAATTGTTGTACATAAAAAGATTTGCGTGTGTATTGTATAATAACCACCACAATTTTTTGTAACAATATTCCCAATACCTAAAAGGGTGACAGACAGGCAGGTACTAAATACTTTCCAAATTAGTGGAAAATCCCAAACAAAATTAAATGATGAACAATTATCTCTAATGGTGGTAAAGCCGAATGCAATTTTTTCCAATCCTGTTAAAATTTGCATGAGTGTGTGTAACAGCTCTATGTTTTTTGCAATATAAACATTAAACGTTTGTAAGAGCTCCTTATTTGGATTTTAAATAGCGTGAAGTGAATAACAAACAATGCCTAAAAGACAATTTAATTTTGAAAAATATGTGTTGTACGATGCATCTTCAAAAAAAGTATTTGAAGAACTTAGTTAGAAAGTGAAGGGAAATATCAAAAGACATTACAAACTACTTCACAAACAAGATATACAAAGTAATGGTGACGATGCTTTTGTTTGTCACTGGAGTAATGCTCCCCTTTTTGTGACACCTTAACCGCATATTTTTATTACTAAAATCATTAAATCGGATTCACTGAAAAATTTAAATGAAATGAAGTTAAATAAATGCAAATAAACCACAACGTATAACAGTGCCTGGTTTTTTAATTTATTAAAAACATGTTTTTAAAAAAAAATTATTCCTCCTTTTTTTAAGCATTTCAAAAACTATGCAACAAATTTTTACATATGGCAGCACCAGTAACATGACCAAAAAATTTTATGTGTACACATTTATGAATGCTTCGCGAAAAAATTCATTTATGATTTCTCACTTATGAGAAGTACTCGAATTTGATGCTTTTCATTTATGTTCGTGAAAAGAAAAAAATATTTTTTCTTTTCACTTCTCATTTATGACTGGTGAAAAAAAAAATTTTTTTTCTCGCTCGAGAGTGAGAAGGCACAAAATGTTTTTTAAAAACTCATTCATTAATGAAAAATTGCTGCAGTAAACACAGCGCTCACACTCGTTCTCACGAATGAGAAGTGAGTGAGAAATTTTTAACTCTGTTTAGTACTAAAACTATGTATGTTGTTGGTTAAATACAAATGTTCATACAACTATTTTGCAACTTACCTTTTTCTATAGGAGGCCGCTACAGTCTATAGAGAGAAAAGAAAATATTATTAGTTGGGCTAGTAGTTTATTGTAATAACTATTTTTATATAAAATTTTTTTTTTTACTTACTGTTATCTTCTCCGCGTACTATCCACAGCATGCGTTTATTTTAGTTGTCATTTCCCATTCATTAATCTGTCATTCATAAGATAAGAAGTATGTTGCCAGACTATCAGGTAATTACCTGTGGTGAACTTATACGGGATGGAAAAAAATAGGATTCGGTCGTGAGGGGAAGTTAGTGGACACAACCACTCCTGGTTGTCCACTGTTCACTGGTGCACACAGGAGTGGTTGGGTTTGTCGTGTGCACCTTGTTTTATTTTAGTGTCCATAAAATAGTATCGATCAGCTGATGGGGTATGCATACGTGAATTTTAATTGAACGAAAATGGAGAATGAAAATAGCTCCTGGACATGGGGCGGATAGCTGAATACCTGCCAGGAGGACATATTGGAGCGTGGGCAAATTTTAAAATGGATATTCTTGGTTTGGCGGTCAGACAGAGTGGTGTGCAAAATTTGTTTAAAGCGGTGTTTTTTTTTTGGTAAAAGTTTTTAAGGGTTTTATTCCCAAAGTAAAAAGTTAAAACAAATAAATAAAAGACATTAATAAATAAACAAAAAACTGAATATTAAATAAAAAGGAACTTTATTAAAAAACAAAAAAAAATGTGTTAAAATCAAAATATGAAATAAAGCATAAAAAACCTGAAAATAAAGATAAAATATATAATCCTTAAAAAAAAGGAAATAAATTAAAAGCTGAAAATAAATAAAAACAAGAATCCTGAAAATAAAACTTAAATAAAAAGGAAACCTAAAAATAAAGAATTCAAAAAACCTGAAAAGATAAAACAAAAGCTGTAAATTAAAATAAAATAAGGAAACTGTAAGAAAAACCCCCATGAAGACATACAATTGAGAACCTGTAAAAAAAACATAGAAGAAAAAACCGCAAACTGAAACCAAATCAGCAACACCATCGGCCCCAACAGCAACGGTACAACCACCAGCAGCCAGCCAAGAAGCGTAAATCCCTCAGCACGCATTGCCCTTGTAGGGGTTCAGAGGTTTGGTCCGCGCCCTGGAGCCAGTACCCCATCAGCCAGGCACACTTCGCTTGGAAAGAGAGAGCGAGAAATTGAGGTCAGGTAACAGGAAAGACCGGACATATACGCCAAAAGGACTGACGAACTAAAACGAGAAAAAAAACGTAAGTAGGTATTTTACTTTGATACTTTGTGTTGTAAGGATTTACCGTAGTCCAGTCCCCTACGTAGACTTTTGGCAGAATGCGCCCGCCGTAATTTGAGCTCGAAATACGTGCGGTTTTACGTCGCGAGGAAATACGTACTTTCCTGAAAACAGCAAACGGTAGCAGAGTCAAATATAGTGCTCCAAAATAAATTTTTTTTTTTATACTTACCAATACGTTGAGACTGCGAAAGTGAAACGTAACGGATGACGCCGAATCCTGAAGAAAAAAACCGAGAAAAACCTGAAAAGAAGAGAAACCTAAAAAGAGAAGATAATAAATTAATTAAAGACGAAATGAACTTAATCTGCGTTGAAATAACGTTTTTTTTTTTGGTTACATATACATATCTGCCTCCATTTTAATAAACGCCATTGCTCTTAACCTAAAAAAGAAATTTTTTATTATATTTATTTTCACGTAGTGTGAGTTATACATATACTTAAATATTTTTCTTTGTAGTCAAATAAAAACTTACCCCTTTATTAGCGAAAATTTGAATTTTTTATATATTAATTTTTTTTATATATTTTTTTTATGCAAAAAAAATAAGTAGTTTTAATAAAGCCCGAAACCATTATAATGTTTAAATGAAAATTGATATTTATACTTAATTCCATAGCAGGATGAGAGCCTTAATTTGAAGCAAGCGGTAAGTAGGGGGAATCCAAGTTGTTGTAAGGTCGCGTATGGGACATCCAGACCCACTAGACGGATGTCATGGTGAGACCCTTTTGGTCTCGTGTGGGAGTGCATATCCCTGGCAAAACACCAGCCAGATGTTCCAGTGTAAGTGTGCGTGATATAGCAGGGAACTATTTGTGCCTTCAAGCCCCATCTACTCTTTGTATTTAATAGCTGGTTTGGATTTTTTTGTTGCTAGTGGTAAGTACCGGCCCAGAGAATCGGCAAGAACCACCCCATCTGGCGAGCTCTAGCTGGAGCTAATCGCGAGCATACCAGCGCCGCCGAAGATCTGGTCACCCCAGATCATGATGGCTCTTTGACATGTTCCACACTTACCATAGTACAAGGTTGACCTGTTTTGATTTAGTTAAACGCTCGTCCCAGTCAAAAGTCTAGCCAGCCTAAAGCACGTAAGCCTGCCCAGCCAGCAATACATCAAGAGGTGCCAACAAACGAACCAACCGGTTCAAATTTTAGCTGCCTGAAAGCCGTAATTTACAATATGGTTAAGCATTTTTCGCAAAACATGGCGCAAATGGCTGGCATGATGCAAGAAATGCAAAAAATGCAGTCTGCTCTTCTGCAAGCCATGAGCTGCCTCAGGGTTTGTTTCTGAAGTGCAAACAGAATCCGCCAACACAAAACCGACCTCGAATATTTTTTAACACACCCAAAGATTTATATAATGTTTGTTTCCGAGACTCATATGATATCTAGAAGCAATTTTAAAATCAAAGGATCTCAGGAAAAGATTATGTGGTGGCTCGGCTATACTAATCAAATCAAGAATTAAACACCAATGATTGGGTGGCCTATACGAATGTTATATCCAAGCAACTAACGTCTGAATTGATGAATTTTTCCATAATCTAGTTATTTTGTCGGTTTATTTTCCACCCAGATTCTCCATAGCGAAGGATAAGTACAACAGTTTTTACAAATTTTAGGTCCTCGCTTCATAGCTGCTGTAGACCATAACGCTAAGCGCACTAACTGCGGCTTCTTGCTAATTAGTCTCAGAGGTCGTATCGTATATGATTTCGTGTCTAAAATGGGACTTTGCGTTATTTCAACTGGATAACCAACCCACTAACTAAATGACCACAATAAAAGTCCAGACGCAATAGATTTTGGCGTATCAAAAGGTGTATTCCCGGAACTAATTGAAGCCCAAGCCGTTTTGGATTTATCTGCTGACCACTCACCAACAATAATCACTATTTGTAGTCCTCACAAATCGCAATTATTGATTTTTTCTTATCTAAAAGAGTAAATTGGTTGAAATATAAAAAATATATCAGCACTTACTGCTCGGAAAACCTAACAACTCTCGAAGATATCGATGCTTGCCTGGCTAGCCTTAATAAAAACATTAAAAAAACCGTTGAACATGCTTCTACTACCTACCATCAGGACAAGTTTAAACATTTTTTCTGTCGATGTTGAAGAGCTTTTATTTTAAAAAAGGGGAGCCCGGAGAGAATGGAAAAAGCATAGATCGCCGCAACTTAAAGTTAAGCTGAAAGAATGTACAAACCGATTAAAAAACTTGCTGGAGGTGCTCAGGATTGCATCACTTAAAGACCGCTTTGAAGGTCTGGGCGCAAATTCTCAGATTAATTATTCTCTTTGGCGATCTTCCAGATGTCTTTAAGGACCCTTCATCGCAAAACCACCACTGCATAATCTGTGAGGATCCTTGGCAAGAACTGGCGAAAAAAAATGCGATCTGCTTGCAGGTCATTTAAGGAACGTGTTTACTCCCAATACATGCTCTGACTTGAGGGAATTCCCGCCTATTGTTGCTAGACGTCGTATAGAAATATGTTTCCGGCCTTGAGATGTTGTAGAAACTATCGCTAACCTAAATAAAAACAGCTACTAGGGTTGTTAAAATAAGCAACAAAATGCCTTTAGCCTTAAGCTACCTTTTACAGCTAAAAGAATATTTTTTTTAAAGCCATAAAAGGGCTTGAACATTTTCCGCCAATATGGAAAGTTGCCTTAATAAAGATTATTCCTAAGCCTGGTGAAAATCCTTCGAAGGTGAAGTCTTATAGGCCTATCAGTCTGTTACCAACTATGTTAAAATTGTTTGAAAAGCTGCTTTAAAGCGAGCCGGCCCCGATCTTGAGTGACAACAACTGCATTACAGATCATAAATTTTGATTTAGAAGTCAACATGCTACCATCGAACAAACCCACAGGTGAGTACTGGTTATAAGAAAAGCCTTTGAGGAAAAGAAGTATTGCTCCGCGCTTTTTATTGATGTCTCTCAAGCTCTCGATTAAGTATGGCACGAAGGCCTGTTAAACAAACTAAAGATTAAGCCTCACGCTAATATTTTAAACCTATTAGAAAGGTACATTACCGATCGGCAATTTATGATTATAGAGGGAACCCTCTTTAGACCGTCGCACATAGGGATATTTTGCCAATCTTGCCGGACATTAAGCCAATGGAAATTGAAGAAATGTTAAAATTTAAGTGCGGAGCTCGACAGATAACAAAATTCTGTATCGGATAGTGAATTTTCAAATCTTTTGCTTGCAATTTGTCGTTTTGAGGCACTGTCAAAGCCAGGAAAGTTAAGTAAATTTGCCTACAATTTATTAACTTTTGATGGTTTTGAGAGGTTTACAATATATTTTTTGTAGCTAAACAAATAAAGATTTTACATTAATTTTTTTTCTCTGCAAAGGATTTATAAGCAACTAGCTTAAGTTATTTTTTTTTTACTTTTTTTATTTTAGGTTTAATTAAAAAAAATTCCTTCGAAATAAGAAAAAGATGTTTTTTTGTTCACTTTTGGATCAAAAATATAAAATCAAAAGGGTTTTGAAAGTGATGGCAGTCAATATCCTCAAAATCTTCTTCATCACAATAAAAAGTGGAATCTCTACTTTTAGACGAAAAAAGAAAACGTTGCGCGTTTTTGCGCCTTTTTTTTGACGAATTTTCACCTTTTTCTGTTTTTTCTCATCTTGTGTGTTTACATATGAGTAAGAAACTTTTTTGTGGGTCAAAAAACGTTTTGATAATTAATTGTTTTTATAATGATTTTTATTTTAATTGTTACAAGGTTAAATTAGGTTTTACACTGACATTGCATGTATAAAAAGAATGTGCGAGGAAGTAGTTTTTCCCCACCCCTAAGCTGGTAATGTATACCTGTGCGACAGCTTTCTTAATAACGCTATTTTATGCAACAAAATAAATAAAATTATTCTTTAAAAAGAAACAAATCTGTGCTTGAAGTACTCATTTTTTTGATGTATCTATTTTGTGGTTATTGCACGAAAATTGTTTTCAGAACCCTTTTGAAACTACGAGAGTAAAATGGAAAAAGTTTATACAAGATTAGTTTATACAAGACATGTCAGCGGCGGAACAGTGCTTATACAGTTTCAGAAAATTTTTAATATACAATGCACAGGATTTTAATACATGGATCAATTGCCTATTGGGCTGTTATCAGAAGAACTGGCTGAGGCACGAAACAAACATTTTCGGATTTACAGGCAGAATTTTGCTAGAAAGTTTTCAAGAGTTCAGTGTAACGTAGATATTACTCTGACCCACTGATGACTAGCATAAGACAAACTTCAAAAAAGAAGCCATTGCCCTTTTCGAAAGAAGCAGTTTCTTTAATGCTTTCAACTGCACTTGATTTTCAAGAGAATTCAGATTTAGAAGAGGTCTTTGAAGAAACAGACGAAGAAGAACAGTAGCACTCCTGTTCTTAGTGCAAAAGGATATTTTTCTAAATAAATTAGTTTTTGTTTTTATACTCTAAATTAAATGTTACTTCTGTAAATAAGTTATTGTTATACATAAATTATCTATTTTCAGGTATATTTAATACACTAAATTACAAAAAAAAACGACAAACAAACTTAAAAATAAATTTTTTGTGAATATTAGCTAAAATAAAAAAAAAATTTTTGTACAGGGCCGTTTCTAGGGGGTGAGGTTTAGGGGCATTTCTGCCCCTACCCATAAAAGCTTAAAAATTTTACTTTTATAGTATTTGGGCGTAAGTTTTCCGTTATTTTTATTATAAACGTTTTTTTTTTGCAAATTTCACTTTATGCCGCCGCCCAAAAAAGGGGAGAGGACGACACTGTCCAAGTGTAGATTTTTTTAGCTTTCGCTTACGTTTAAAGTTGCATTTGCATAACAATAGTATTAAAAACTTAAAAAAAAATTATTTTTCGGAGGTGGTATTAGTTCTTCTAAGGGCAACTTTTTCCTCCTTGGTTCGATTTTTATTATTTTTTAATATTTAAATGCCTATGACTACAATACATGTTTCGGCCAAGTTTCATCAATCTAGGAGCGCTCAGTAATTTTTAAAAAGTTTTATTGTAAAAAACAAAAAGTAATGTCCGGCTGGAATGGCAAAATACCCCTATGTGCGTCGTGAGACAGGTTAGTTTTACCCTACTAATGACTATATATGTTGTTGGGACAGTATTCCTGCGTAGTACTAAAGGAACCGCAGGTATGGACCTATGGCACAATATTTGTGCCATAAAACAATGATATATTATGATATTTAACTGAAATTGGCGAATAAGATGGTAAAAAAGTTTGTAAGATATGCATTTACAATGGAACGTCAATGCAATAAAATGAAAATTCAATTTTTCATACACTTAACCGATTTAATAATAATATTTTATGGTGGATTCCAACTTCACGATGGCGGCCTTTCTGGATATTGAGGGGGCTTTCAATAATGTGAAGCTGGAATCGATACATGAATCCCTCGTTTCAACTGGTGTTTCCCCTTTCCTGATAGGCTGGATTGATAAGATGCTAAAGGGCCGAATTATCAGTGCGCAAATGGGCGAAGGCTCCATACGGAGAATTGTTACCAGGGGCACACCACAGGGTGGGGTCCTTTCACCTCTATTGTGGCTTCTGGTGATAAATGGAATACTGGAAAAATTCGAGAGGGATGGAACGAAAGTCGTGGCATACGCAGATGATGTGGTCATACTTATTGGAGGGAAGTTCTTGTCTACATTAACTGATTTGATGCAAGGGACATTGAGATCACTGTCTGACTGGGCCAAGTCCAATGGACTCGGAGTAAATCCTACGAAGACCGAAATAGTTCTCTTTACTCGCAAGCGGAAGATCGGGGATTTCTGTGGACCGGTACTGGATGGAGTGGAGCTACCACTGTCTCCGGAAGCTAAATACCTTGGCGTTATCCTGGACTAGAAACTCAACTGGAAAAGGAACATCGAGGAAAGAGTTAAGAAGGGGCTGAATGCTCTATATGCGTGCAGGAACTCAATAGGGAAGAGTTGGGGACTAAGGCCGGGTACTGTCCATTGGTTGTACACGGCAATTGTCCGACCCATTGTCACCTATGGTTGTCTGGTTTGGCAAACCGCCACAACGAAAACCTCTCTCCTCAAGGCGCTGAACAAAGTGCAAAGGGCTGCTTCTATTTGCATCACGGGAGCGCGTGGGAGCACCCCACAGGCTGCACTGGATACATTGCTGAACCTTTTACCTTTGGCACTTTTTGTGAAGCGGTTTGCGGTTAAAGGAGCTTTGAGACTTCGAGAATCAGGAACTTGGCGCGACTCTCAATCGGGACATGCCAGCATTTTGATCGAGATGGGGAGGCTTAAGCAGCTAAGAGACGTAGTCGGGAGCACAGATTACTTGCCATCTTACCTGGACTTCAACTCTGCCGCTGTGATAACCATTCCTGAAAGGTCGGTATGGGATGATGGCCACGTTCCGTACGGAGGAGTAGTCGCTTATACTGATGGATCGAAGACTGATCATGGTACTGGAGCTGGTATTTTTAGCGAAGCACTCGACATTGCGGAGTCGTTTAGGCTAGGCGATCACTGCAGTGTCTTCCAAACGGAAATATTTGCGATACAGGAGGCCGCAAGATTGATTGGACGCACTAATCAAGGCCATAATGAATGGGTCACCATTTACGTGGACAGTCAAGCCGCCCTAAAGGCTTTGGGTTCAAACTCTGTAAGGTCAAAGGCGGTAAGAGATTGCAGGAAGGCGCTTAGGGAGCTTGGTGGGGCCGTAAGGCTGTGCTGGGTTCCCGGTCACTCCGAGATACCCGGTAACGAATATGCCGACGAATTGGCACGGAAAGGAACCGAACTACCGGCCACTGGGGCGGTCACATCGATCCTTCCCCCTCTGTGCGAACTCTACGGAATAATCGATGGGCACTTTAGAGTCCTGGCGAACCAGAAATGGACGAATACTGCTGGATGTAGGGTCTCAAAATCCCTATGGAAAGCAGCTTCGGAAAACCGGACGAAAACCCTTCTATCTTTGGGTAAGAGGGACCTTAAGCTGATCACCGGCCTTCTGACCGGTCACTGCAGTATAAGATCGCTGGAGGCAAACTGGAAGCCAAACTCGGTCGACTTCTGTCGACTATGCGAAGACGAAGAGGAGATCGATACTGTGGAGCACCTGTTGTGTCGATGCCCGGCGATCGCTAGGAGGAGGAACCGGTACTTTGGTGTACCGTACTATGACCACCTCTCTGCGCTCGCCGACTGTGACCCAATGGTCTTACTGGGATTCGCGAGAGGGATGACATGGCTGGCGAGAGGTTGCGACTTATATCCGGGGCAGAACACGTGCCAAATGGACAACCGGCAACGACTCGTGACGGACACTGCCACTCTCTCACGTACTTACTCTACTACTACTACTCTAACCTCTGTCCTTTCTACCTTTATCTTTCATGTTCCGAATCTGGGCACACCTTTTTCTATTTTACTCTTTCCTTATTTTTTCTTCTCATAGGACAATCACAATGGGCAAATTGTCTCTGGGTGATGCGGTGAGCGTTTCTCACTGCATGTCCTTCTAACCTATGGTGGATCTAAAAAGAGTATACTAGGTCCAATTCTGCACTTGTTTTACACGGCAGATATGCCAACCAACAGTTTAACACACACACGCCAACATTTGCTGATGATACCGCTTTTTTCAGTGGTCATAAAGACTCTAAAGAAGCCTCGAACTAAACTGCAACACCACGCAACCCAAGTAGAGGAATGGGCAAAGTTATTGAAAATTAATGAACAAAAATGTACCCCTGTAACTTTTATTTACGGAAAGAAACGTGCTCCCCAATCCGTATTAACAACCATATAGTGTCTAAACTATTTGAGACGAAATATCTTGGCATTCACCTAGCTACACAAATTCACTGGCTAATTGGCAGAAGCTCTGTACTTCGTCTTAATTGTAAACTTCTACTTTACAAATCGATTTTGAAAGCAAATTGGTGCGACGGTATACACTTATGGGGCACTGCTTCTGCATCCAACATAGAAAAAATTAAACTCCGCCAAAGCAAAATTCGAAAAGTGATAACTGGTGCTCCTTGGTATATTAAAAACAGCAACATTCACAAGTATCTACAAGTTCCGCGAAATCCTTAACTATGTGGACAAGTATTTAAATAAACTAGAAACCTATCTAAATTCGCTGGCTCGAAACATCTTGCAACATATTCTGAAAAGAAGGGATACTATTGCGCTTAGATGAAACCATTGAAATTTTTTTTCATATTTTTGATTATTGAATCTTCGCCTTTGGCGAACTAACAATAAGTATTCAAATCTTAAGGCTATATATTTAATATTAGTCCAGCCAGTGCCAAACTAAAATTTAAGTTTTCATAAGGAAATAAATAATTTCATCTAAGCGTATTAGTATCCCTCCTTTTCAGACGGATGTTTCCGCTATGTTGCAAAATGTTTCGAGCGAGCGGATTTGAATGAGTTTCTACCAATTAACCAGTGGATTTGGGCCGTTTTAAGGTTTAATTGTGACAACTTTGCATCTATGTGGGGCTTCCATGTGAGGCGGCGATCCAAGTGAATGCCAAGATATTTTGTTTCAATACGTTAAGCCACCGTTTAGTTGTTAATAAAAATTGGGGGGCACGTTTCCTTGCGTAAAGTAAAATTAACGTGGGTTCATTTTTGTTCGTTTATTTTAATACCCCATGAATTTGACAATTTTTGTACTTGGGATACGTGATGCTGCAGTTGTTTCGTGGCCTCTTTAGGGACTTTATGAATACTGAGAAAGGCGGTATCATCAGCAAATGTCGATGTATGAGTAAAATTGTTTGTGGGCATGTCTGCTGTGTAAAGCAAATACAGAATTGGACTTATTATACTCCCTTGCGGTACCTATTGGCCAGTTATGTAACTATTCCAAAAGTTGAAGACACTCACCGGTAAGTTCAGCTTTAGCTTGTTTATCAGGCCTTTATGCCAAACTTTATCAAAGGCTTGAGAGACATCAATAAAAAGCGCTGAGCACTACTTCTTATCTTCAAAAGCTTTTCTTATAACCTGTTCTAGTCTGTGGGTTTGTTCGATGGTGCTATGTTGACTCCGAAAGCCAAATTGGTGATTTGGAATACAGTTATTTACATTCAAGATCGGGGTCAGCGGGTTTTTAAGCAATTTCTCAACAATTTGAACATAGTTGGTAACAAACTTATAGGTCAGTATGACTTTACCTTTGAAGGATCTTTTCCAGGCTTAGCAATCATCTTTACCAAGGCATTTTTTCATACTGCCGGGAAATACTCGAGCCGTAATATCGCGTTTAAAATAAAATGAACTATTTATTTTGCTGTACAAGGTAGTTCTAAAAGCTTTTTGTTGCTTATTCCATCAAAACCAGAAGCTTTTTTTTGCATTTAAAATAACGATAGCCTCACGACATCCAAGAAATTAAACCGAATTTCTTAAGGACACCTAGCGACAACCGGCGGTAGTTCCCTCACGTCAGTGCATGGATTGGGTGTAAACACAATCGTTAAATGACCTGCGAGCAGATCGCATTTTTCTTTCTAGCCCGGAACCCTATCATATTACGCAGTGGTGGTTTTGCGATAACAGGTGTTTTAAGATATCTGGCTAATCGCCATAATTTGTCTTCTAAGTGATCCTTAAGTGATGCCTCCAGCAAGTTTTGTAATCGGTTTGTACATTCTTTCAGCTTAGTTTTAAGTTGGGGTGATCTGTGCTTTTGCCATTCTCTCCGGGCTCCCCTTTTTTCAGATAAAAGCTTGTCCACGTCGGCAGAATAAATTTTGTTGTACTTGGCCTGACGGTAAGTAAAAGAAACATGTTCAATGGCTCTTATAATGTTTTCATTTAAGCCGTTCAGACAATCATCGCTGTCTCCGGATGTTTTTATCGATTGGTTTTCAGAGCAGTGGGTGCTTATATATGTTTTAAATTTTAACCAGTTTACTCTTTTATATACTTACTAGTTTCAATTTGGTGAGGACTTAGGCTTGCCAGATCCACTTTGCCAAAAAGCTTGTTGACATTGACCAAAAAAAACTTTGAAAATTTTGAAAAAAAAGAACTTGACAAAAAAAAAACACCCATACTACTGTTTTTTTATTTGTTTATTTTTTTCATACAAAATGTTCGAAAAAAAAATATAAAAAGTAAAAATAACAGAAACAAAATAACAAACAAAAATATAAATTCACTTTTTATTTCCAAAAGCTTCAATGTACGTATTTAAAAACCAGCTGTTCAATGGTATCCATTTACTAGTGTTGAGCAATCGGGTAAATATCAGTTTTGGCACTTTTATTATAATTGTACAAAAAGAGAACTATATTCTTTAAACTCTAATTGCACAGAAAAAAATGTATCATATTAGTCTTAGTTGTGTTAATAATAAAAATATGAGCTTTAGATTTGTTTTTTAGATACATATATAAACATAATTTTTTAAGTATTATTACATAGCTAGAATAAAGTTTAGAAAAAAAAATTCACTTAAAAAAAACTTGACAAATTACTTTTTCACTTTACACTTGACGCGCATCAAAAAAACTTGAAAATCAGGCCAAATCAGGCCCGTCTGGCAACCCTATGAGAACTGCAAATAGTGGGTGAGTGGTCAGAAAAAAAATCCAAGGAGGCTTGGGCCTTAAGAAGCTCCAGGGATATGCCTTTTGCTACGCCAAAGTCTGTTACATCTGGAATTTTATTGTGGTACATTGGCCAGTAGGTTGGCTATTCAGTTGAAATAACGTAAAGTCCCATTTCAGACACGGCATTATACAAGACGCGACTTTTGAGACTAATTAGGCGGGAGCCCTGTTAAAAGTGCTTGGCGTAATAGTCTCCAGCATCTCTGAAGCGGGGACCTAAAGATTTGTAAAACTGATGTACTGATCCTTCGATATGCAGAATCTGGGTGGGCAATAAACTGACGAAATAACGAAATTATGGAAAAATTCATTAATACAGACGTTTGTTGCTTGGATATAAGATTCGGATAGGCCACCCAACCATTGGTGTTTAATTCTTGATTTAATTAACATAGCAGATCCACCACATGATCTATCCCTAGGATCTTTTGCGTCGTAAAAAGTATAGCCACTTAAATTAAAAGTGCTTCTAGATGTCATATTAGTCTCGGAAATTAACATGACATCAATTTTTTGGTTTATTAAAAAGTATTCGAGCTTGTTTTTGTGCTGGCGGATGCCGTTTGCGTTCCAGCAAAAAACCCTAAGGCAGTTCATGGCCTTTTAAGCATAGCCTGCAAAAGAGCAGACTGCAATTTTTTTATTTCCTGCATCATGCCAGCTATTTGTGCCATGATATGAGTAAATTGCTTAACTATAATGACAATTACGGCTTCCAGGCGGCTAAAATTGTGGCCCGTAGGATCATTTGTTGGCACCCCTGGTTGTGTTGTTGGCGGGTTAAACTTACTTGCGTTGGGCTGGTTAGATTTTAGGGCGTTAGCATAAAAAACTTGACTTGTTGACTGTGTTAGAGGAGGCATTGTAGTAGTGGTTATATTTAACTGCTGAGGCTTTTATAAACACCTAAATCAATCAAAAGCAGGGCAGCCTCTATAGTTAGCAGTGTAATTTCCACCCCAATTGTTGCATTTCTTCACCCGAGTATCATTTCTCGGTTTGTCGCACTTCGTCGTAGCATGCAGGTGTCCACATACAACACAAACAGAAGGCAACTTGCAATAAGCTTTGGTGTGGCCATATTCGTGACAATTCAAGCTCTGTACGGGCCCAGATCGCTTATGTGGCACTTCGACAACAACTCTACGATGCAAAATATATTTAAGGTCATAGATACCGTGAATTTCGTTTTTCGTCAGTTTTACATCACCGGGCTCAAGTTCTACTCGGAATAATGGTTGGGGATACCTTTCTCTGTTTTTTGTGTTTGACACAAATTTGGCTTTAAAGCCTTTGCTGCACAAACTGGCCTTGATCTCTTCCGGGTTCACATATGAATCAATACCCTTAATAAAAACCTGGAGGCCTTTGCGTTGGTAGGTGTAGACGTTTTTCTTATGTTTTTCAAGCTTCGAAAACGTGGTGCGGTAAGCGTTTTCGTGATTCACTTGAATTTTAGTTTCATAAATGCTACCAAGTTTTATGTTCGACCCATAAAACTTGTCTTCACCGATTTATCCAACTGAAAACTTTATAAGGTCGTTTAAATTTTTCTCTCTCAAATAAATTGGGGGAGGCTTAAATGTCTTCCTCTCAGTTAGCGGCGCATTGCAGAGTGTCGTGCTTTCATATAACGAGCGGCCACAAATGTTTAAATTGATAAAAGGTAACAAAATTTCGAGTTTCTATATTTGCGAAGCAAGGTCTAATGTCGTTTATTAACTTAATTTAATTTACTTTTAACTATATCCAGCATTTTCTGCAATAATGAAATTATTTATCTCTTCATTATCCTTTTATTTCAGATTGTAAAATCATTATTTCTATTATGGCTTTATTAGTATTCACACCGCTGTTTTTCGAGTATGGTTCAAACGAATTTTTCTAAAAACTTTATGAGTGGCTTCAATAGCTTCCTCAGACAACATTCCTACTGGAATCGTGAAGCTTATTATTAATTCTGCTCCATGCACAAGTATTTTGTGAACAGTAACTGGCATAAAATACAAGGAATATTTTTCAACATATAAATTCCATGTTTCTCTAAGCAGTTTTTGAAAACTTTAAATATTTATTGTTTTACTGCTCGAAATTGTCTTTAAAATCAAAGAGAAGATTTTAGTTAAAGTTGAATCAACTTAAGTTATTCCAGATGATACTTCAATATTGTTGAAAAACCGTCTCGCAGTATTTCCATCGTTTGTTGTACCATTACCTGTTTTAAGTTGTCTACAATTAATTCGAGTTCCATTTTAAAATATTCCTGATTTTTAGATTTTTTTCATTGACATATTTTTTGGCATCATCTTTTGAAACTCTCCAAATTTTAAAAGGCAGCCTGTATGTTATGTGAAGTATACATTAAAAAAATTGTATCTATGCATGTAAAGTTGATAACCCGTGTTTATGGAATTCTTCCTTTTTTATAAGACCCCTTTCTAATACTTCAAAAGAATTCGTTTCCGAGGGTTTTGCACCGCAGACAAAACAAAAAGAACTGCTTTTGTTATCAGATAAAACATTGACTACAGCTCCATCAGCCATTGTTAATCGTATATTAAATTCGACGTTTATGTTTCTATTATCAGATATATAATTAAATGTTTGTAAATTATCTATTTCCTGTTGAATAGTAGACTTTGTAGTTTTTACTAAATCTGAATTTCTTTTTCCATGTAATAGCATATTGGACAACAATATTTTATTGATGAGTGTTTTAAATTTTTCTATAAAACATTTTCTGTATGAAAATCTATAAAGCTTAATGGAACAAAAGAACCAACAAATAAATATTTATCCCGAGAATTTGGATCACTAAAGTTTCGTTTGTCATTAATATGGCCTGAACTTCCCTCAAAGCCCCATTTAATTTCCAAATTTAAATCATTTTGGGACTCAAAACTATTTAACCCTGAAATATTTTGGCTGTCATATTAAGAATAGATAGCAATGGTATTTTAACTGAAGTTGTAGTTACTAATATATTTTCGGGAATATATTTTTTCTTCGCTGTTTGTAAACTGTAATTGTAATGGTAATAATAAATAAATGTGTATGCTTTTAAATGTTACTAAGGTGGTTTATAGGGGAGTTGGCTGCTTTAACGCCGCTTGTCATAAAATTTCCCAAAGTGAAATTATCCCGTATTTCCTACACTGTATCTGACTTATTGAAGGCCTGCGGGACCCATCCATCCAGCTAGCTTCAGGGGTTATGGGGTGGTTCTTGGCCCTGATTAATCGTATTATACCAATATCAAATTTATTTCAGAGTCCCTAAACAATTTCGTTAATGTAGTAAGAGAAACATGGAAAAATATCTAACTATTGCTAACTTTTACGAAAATCACAAAAAAAAAAAGATTGCTGATCATGAAATTTACTATTACAGTATGTACACAGAAACTGGGGAAGCTGGTGATTACTTCCCGGGAGCTAAGCCCAACCTACCTATGTTTTCATGATCCCTATATGTTATGAAAACCCTAACAAATTTATATTCTCAGCCTATAAGAAAAATCAAACATTTTTATTCATGCATCCTCGGATGTTAAAAACGCCAATTTATTAATTCATATCCAATAGCTTAACAGTTAAATTTTTATAAGTATAAAATTTCTTAAATAGTTCCACTAGCATTCGACAAATTCAATCATTAGGTATAAGCTCATCTAGTGGCTAAATTTTGAAGTTTAAGATAACCACAAAGGTTATTTAGGAAGAGTTATTATAACAAATTTCAATACTTTATTAAATCCCAATTAAAATATATGAGAACACAAGTAAAATTCGATAAATTTTTATTTTAATTGGCACGAATGGTTTTACTACTTGCACAGGAATACGGATACTAAAAGTTGTCAAAAAATTTTGTTTTTATCGAAAAGTAAGGGTTGAACGAAACTTAATAATTACGGGCACAATAGTGCGATCTTCGTCACTCTAATAGAGTTGTAAACGGTACGTTTGGATGAAAAAGTTTGTACGTACACAATCAAAACGGAGACGAAAAAAAATTTTAAATTACATTAAAATTATAAGTATTTAAAAAAAATTTATAAGACAATTTCTTAAATATAATCTTACATATTAATTAAATGTTTCTTTTTTTTTCTTTATATAGAATTTTGCGATTTATTTTTATTTTAAAAGAATAATAAATTGTTTAAAGAAATACACCATACTGGAAATAAGTTTTTTAACTTTTTTTTTTCGTGTTAACTTTTATTGAATTTTTATTCAATTAAAATTTTCTTGAAGCAATTGGCGTAATAATGTTAATAAAAAATAAGATTTACTCTTTTTTTTTCTTCCAGTATGATAGGTGTTACGATGAAGCAAAATACAAAAGAAAATTAACAATTAGGTACTTACTGGCTAAGCGTTGAAAGGCCATCCAATAGCTGCATGCAGTGTAGTTTTATGATCTTCCAGTTATTCGTGAATATACTGTTTTCTCCCTTTTTTTTTAAGTTAATTCGGTGTCTTTTGCTCTCTTCTTTTTATTTTTATTATTCTTTCGTGATTTGTTCGGTGGTAATTTTTTTCCCAATAAATTCTTTCCCATATACCTATTTATATATATATATAACTATATATATATATATTCATGTACATATATACATAAATGTATATATATATATATATATATATATATATATATATATATATATATATATATATATATATATATATATATATATAACATCTTAAGTATAAAAATCGTGTTTGGAGACATTAACGATTTAATGTAAAATCTATTGTGTTGTAGTTTAAGAAAATATTTTTGCTTCAAAAATAAGTTTTATTATTTTTTACAATAAAGTTGACAATTTTTTAAAAATATTTTGTTTTAAACTATGTTTTTTTCGTTGTTTTGCTTTTAAGATGTTTTGTTAAACAATATAATAAAAAAGAGATGACTTAATTGGACTTAAGATTTTTTGTCAAAAAACAGACCTGATTTACTTATTATATAAGTGGATATAAGAGCTTCTGTTAAAATTTAAGCAGATAAGTAAGAAGACTTAAGAAATATTTATTTATTTAATTTTTTAACAAAACTGGAATAATTCCAAATGTACATGTTTCTGTTAAAATGTCTATGCAAAAAACAAAATATATATATATATATATGAATAGTAGTAACACTATTTAAAATACTAAAAAAAATCACTTTTTTTTGGTTGAGTTTATAAAAAAAAAGAATTATTCGTTATTTTCATTGTATTCGGTTAAATCTGGATGACAATCAATCATATCTTCTGATGTTAAATTCATATAGAAGCCTCTATATATTTCATCAACTAGCGGCAACATACCATTTATAGATATTATATATTAAGAGATCAATTTTCTTTTTTTTTACTAATTTTTATTGGTAAATCATAGCATTTGTTTAATTCTTCAATTTTGATACAATTGATTCCCCGCTTTGTAATATGTATACACCTAAACGGATCTTCTTCGGTCTGGGATGTTTTAAAAATTATGTTGCCATATTTCTTGGTAAATCTGAACCATTTAATGTCATTCCAACTAAACTTAGCACCGTTGTCGTCTACTTTCCGCCAAGTAAACAAACTTTTTGACGCGTCCGCAAAATCGAATATATTCGATTGACTCATTTCATTTACCAAAATGTTTTTCTTTACAGCGACTGTTCTTATAAATTGGTACCAATCACGGGGATGATGGATTTTTATTGAAGATTTGTTTTTTTTTCTCTCTATCGCGGCATGGTCACTATCGCACTCCATATGAGTGTGGCCAGGGACCATAAAATTATGATCTATTATGCTTACATTGTTTTCTAGTTGCATAAAAACTGCAAACATAGTTGAAACAAAAGAATTTTTGTTTTTCCCTGGACAGCAATCACTGTAGAAAACAACATAGTTAACATTGACATTTAATTGCAACAGTTTATTGAATACGCATGATGCTATTTCATTTCCACCTCTTTTGGCCATTGCTTCGTGCCACATGTAGCATTCAGGTTGATTTGTAGCGCAGTCGTGTATGGTAAGATTAAAGGTCCACAATGGCCTTTTGTAAAATGAAAGTGAAGTTCTTAACAGAGGTGTAGGGAGGCATTGCTGCAGATCAAAACAAAAAACTTTAAGTTTAGTATCATTTAAAGCTTTTTCCTTATCATTTTTTTTAGAATCATATGCTCTTTGCGCTATATTAAGGTGCTCGGTTTGTTCCAATTTTAAATACTCAAGTTTATCAGACTTAGCAGCTTGTATTTTACATTGAAGCAAATCACATTTGTGGCAAGTGTCGACCTTATGTTTTTTAAATTTTAAATTGAGTGTTCCAAACAACTGAGCAAACTTTGAGAGCGATACGGAATGGTTGTATTTTTCACCATAGAGACGATGCATTTCAGCTACAGACAAATCACTTGGTAAATAACGCTTAAGGTGGCTTCAGACCAGTGGTCTTCACCCATATTACCCAGCTAACGAAGATTTTCGGGTTTTTACTTACTCTCTTCGTGAATAATACAACCAGGGTTTTCCAAAATAAATTGTTTTCCTACCAAAATGTTTCTTAAAATATGCCAACAGCAACTGAATAACTAATCCTGATTAAATTGTATTTTAAAATAAATATCGTATTTTGTTAACTGATATTGCTTTTATAATTCATGGCGAGCTATTTTTATTTTATTTTTCGATCGTAAACTTAAGGAAACATAATAAATTATTAACATTACACAATCTTTCATAAATAAAAAATCCATACGCTTTGTTTTCATCATTGCATACGGTAATCATAATCAAAACAACAAACATATGAAAAATAAAAAATTTCAATTAGTAGCTTGTTAGCTTTCAAACAGAGTAGGGGTATGTCGCATGTTTTTATTTTTTTGAAAGAGTTAAAAATGTTTTTTCTGCACTGCAGCGTTGCCAATTAGTGTGTAATTATCCAAAAATAATTTGAAGCTCTTTATGTGTGCAATATAGGTAGAGCTAAAATTTTTTTGATAATTACAGTAAGAAATTGATAGCAAGCTACATAAATTTATGCAATTTGATAACTTTTTCATAATTCAGGTAAAAACCTACGGACATATGTACATATAAATTTTTTTACAGCATTTTAGAAAAAATATTTATAATAATTATGTAGGATATTAAGTGGGAAAATCTTTTTTGTTTTCTTTAAACATATTCAAAGAGGCTAAGTGCCTTGTATGCAACCAGTTACTAAAGAATATGTTTGCATCGCACCTTAAGCGGCATACAATGCATATTGAGTTTCATTCAGGAAAGGAGAGAAATCAATTAATAAAAAAAATAAAAGAAGATTTTCGACTCAAAAATCTTTGTATCCAAAATAGATGCTCAAATAACTCTACCAATACAGATAGCCAAATCAAGGCTTCACATATCATCAGCTTAGAATTAGCTAAAAAATATCGTTATAATAAAACAAAACATTAATAATTTTATATTTTGCCTTGAAATAAAAAAAAAACATAAGCTACAAAACACTGATACACAAAAACAAATATAGTAAAAACAATACTTTAATTTTTTTATAAAAATGAATTATTTTGGTTTTTTTTACATTTTTCAGTTAGTACTGTATTACAGAATGAGCGCGATATGTTGTGCTATGTTTTTATTTTTTTTTTTTATATAATTTGTTATGTTCTGTTTTTTCACTTAAAATGCAGATTTGTTTTTTCCAAATTTGCAGTTCTTATAAAAAAAAAATAGTGGCAACGCTGACAATAATACTCTCATTTTAAGTGCGTTTCTCTTTGTGAAGACCACTGCTTCAGACTATAATACTGGGTAAAAACACTTGTCAAAAAACTCAAATAAAATGAGAAAATATAATAGTGTGAAGACATTATGTTATGAAATGTCAAAAAACACCTAAAGAAATTTGACAGTAGTATGGCTCTCTTCATTTTTAGAAATTTTTCTAAACCATTAGATTTTTCATGTATTAGAGTTGCATATTTACAGCAGCCATAAAGAAAATCAGGCATGGAAAGTTTATATAAAGTTTGGTATTGTAAAATAATTTTTAATAATATTTTTATGAAATTTATAGTTATTTATTAGGAAATAAAATATTTTTGATTGAAATTAAATTAAAAAGTTGTAAAAGTAATTTTTTTTCATTAAAAGTGTTGTAAAATTATTACGTTTGATATGTATATTTATATATTTTTTTAAAAAATCGATAGGTGTCAAAAAATGGAGTCTTTTAGCAAAATAAACTCACTTTGTATAAAAAAAAACAAATTTTTTTGATTGAATTTGTTATATACAAGCATTTTATTAATTAACCCGCAAAAGCAAATCAAGAAAATTTTTAAAACATTGTTTATTTGTTTTAATCAGTTATAAAGTCTTAACAAATATTAAGCGTGTTCCAAAAGATCTCGATTTTGTTTCGACATATGAGAGTAAAGAAATTACTCTCCAAGCTTACCAAAGTTGCTCAAAATAGCTGGAACGCAAAAAACTTTAATTGAAAATTTTTAAATGCTCACATGCTGCTTAGTTAAAAAGTAAAATTTTATTTAGACGATTACACCCCATAGAATTTTTAAAACATAGCATATACATCATATATAAAATGTATCTAAATGTTCTAAATCGCATTTTATATTAAAGAAATCTACAGATTTTTATAAAAAAATGTACCTACATCAAAAATTTTGTTGAAACCTTTGTATAGAAAAGGAAATTTATCTCAAACGTTCTCTTTGCTGTGGAAAATTTGTTACCTGAAACGCTTTTGGGTAGGTTTGGATTAATTTGTGTGAGTTTGGACTATTTTGTTATGTACCTGAAACACAACTTTTAATAAATTAAAATGCCTTTTTTAAATTTTTAATAAATTCTAACCTTATGGTAATTTTTGATATATGAAAACTATGCGAAAATACTTATGGTAGGTCTATTAACAAAAATGTATGTAATGGCTGACAAATATGGTCTTAGTAAACTTACGATAACTATTATAAATTTTTCCACTAGATTTTATAGCTCGCTTTTAAAAGCCAGTAATATTATAAAAATATCACATAAAGACTTAAAGGCATATACACACATATGTACAAATATATATATAAAATAAGTTTTAAAACAGATTTTGTATAAAAGCGACGCTCGAAAACTTTTTTACATCTGAAAATTTATAATTATTACGGGCCTAAGTTTCAACCTCCTTATTTAAAATAAATTATAAAACTGTAAGTACAAATACAAAAAAAAATATACAAACGAAGAATTATTGGTTTGCTTCATATCCAATGCATTTTTCTATGTTTATCACCTGAAGAATGTGCAAAAGTTTAAAATATTACTAAAAGTTCCATCCCTGATGAACAGCTGTTTAATGATTTAGCGCCAGCAAAAATTTTTACAAATATTAAATATTAAAAGTGAAATTAAGAATTTATTGCAGAAATTAGTTAAAAACAAGTAAGAGCGCTATATTCGGCTGTGCCGAATCTTATATACCCTTCACATTGGTCTTTAAATATACCCAGCCGAGTAATTTTGTACTGCAAATAATATAATAAAAAACCTTGTGCGAGTTTTAAAGCCCATAGAAAAAATAACAAAATTTTAACGTTCGTATGAATAATAGAAATAGATGAAGAAGATTTGAGGTCGAGAGTTTTTAAAGTTTTCGACATTATTCATATTTAAAGGTTAATAAAACTTATTAAATGTTCTAGTCCCCCTGCTCTTCACCAACTTTTTCACCAAAATGTATGAATTATTTGATTATTACTTTTTGTAGAATATTCGAAGTCGATAGCTGTAATAGTTTTTCAGAAGTAGCGTATCGAAAATTTTACAAAAATTGTTAATTTGTATGGGAGCTACCCCTTCTTTTTCTTCAGAGCGTAGCCCTTAATGTCCAATTACTTTTTGTAGAACATTTGATTTCGATATATGTTATAGTTTCTGAGATATAGCATATCGAAAATTTAACAAAAATTGTTAATATGTATGCTACCCCTTTTTCTGCCCACACTCAAAAATATTTGTCTTTGAAGCGTAGGCCTTATTGTTCAATTACTTTTTGTGGAGCATTTGATGTCGATAGCTGTTATAGTTTCACAGATAAAGCGTATCGAATATTTTATAATAATTATTAATTTGTATGGGAGCTACCCCTTTTTTTGCCCCCACTCAAAAAATTTTTTCTCTAAAGCGTAGGCTTTCTTGCCCAATTACTTTTTGTAGAACATTTCATTTCGATATCTGTTATAGTTTCCGAGATATAGCGTATCGAATATTTCATAAAAATTGTTAACTTGTATGGGAGCTACCCCTTTTTTTGCCCCCACTCAAAAAAAAATTTCTTTAAAGCGTAGCCCTACTTGCCCAAATAATTTTTGCAGAACATTTCATTTCGATATCTGTTATAGTTCCCGAGATATAGCGTATCAAATATTTTATAACAATTGTCGATTTGTATAGGAGCTACCCTTTTTTTGCCCCCACTCAAAAAATTTTTTCTTTAAAGCGTAGCCCTTAGCGTGCAATTACTTTTTGTAGAACATTTCATTTTGATATCTGTTATGGTTTCCGAGATATAGCTTATCGAATATTTTATAATAATTGTCGATTTGTATGGGAACTACCCCTTTTTTTGCCCCCACCCAAAAAATTTTTTCTTTAAAGCGTAGCCCTTAGCGTGCAATTACTTTTTGTAGAACATTTCATTTTGATATCTGTTATAGTTTCCGAGATATAGCGTATCGAATATTTGATAATAATTGTCGATTTGTATGGGAGCTACCCCTTTTTTTGCCCCCACTCAAAAAATTTTTTCTTTACGGCGTAGCCCTTAGCGTGCAATTACTTTTTGTAGAACATTTCATTTTGATATCTGTTATAGTTTCCGAGATATAGCGTATCGAATATTTGATAATAATTGTCGATTTGTATGGGAGCTACCCCTTTTTTTGCCCCCACTCGAAAATTTTTTTTCTTTAAAGCGTAGCCCTTAGCGTGCAATTACTTTTTGTAGAACATTTCATTTCGATATCTGTTATAGTTTCCGAGATATAGCGTATCGAATATTTGATAATAATTGTCGATTTGTATGGGAGCTACCCCCTTTTTTGCCCCCACCCAAAAAATTTTTTCTTTAAGGCGTAGCCCTTAGCGTGCAATTACTTTTTGTAGAACATTTCATTTCGATATCTGTTATAGTTTCCGAGATATAGCGTATCGAATATTTGATAATAATTGTCGATTTGTATGTGAGCTACCCCTTTTTTTGCCCCCACCCAAAAAATTTTTTCTTTAAGGCGTAGCCCTTAGGGTGCAATTACTTTTTGTAGAACATTTTAAGTCGATAGCTGTTATAGTTTACGAGATATAGCGTATAAAATATTTCACCAAATTTGTGCAATTGTAGGAAAAATACCCCTTCCCCTGGTCCTATCTGAAAAAATTTTTTCCATTATTTAGGTCCCTTCTTTAGGAGTATCCGTGCCAAGGTTTGTGGCAAAAGTGACTATACTTACTGAGATATATAGGGATATATGCACGGATTTTGTCCTAAAAAAAATGGGTTACTCTGGGTTTTCGCTTATATCTCGGTCAATAGTGAACCGATTTTATTGATTTTAAATAGCGATAGTCTCCAGGATATTTCTGATAGTTTGACACCATTAACTGGTCTGTATCTTTTTATTTGGCTCCGGAAACTTGATTTCAACAGACGAACAGACGGACATCGCTAAATCGGCTTCCCTATCTATAAGGATCCAGAATATATATACTTTATGGGGTCGCAAATGAATAATAAAGAAATTACAAACGGAATGACAAAGTGATATATACCCTATCACTATGTGAAGGGTATAAAAACATGTCTGATGAACTAACTGCAAGTCTGAACGTCACTTTTTATTGCCTAATAGTATTTTTTCACCCTTTTGTTAAATTCAAATAAAAAATACTTGCTTTAAAAGTTAAAGTTTTTTTTTTAAACTCAAAAACAGATGTTTAAGTACTACACAGATTTTAATTTTATTTCAAATGTGATAGTGTAAAGACAAAATGTAATGCGCATTATTTCTTATTTGATTTTTTGACAGTCAAACCAAAAATCATTTTATTTGGCTCTCTCAAAATCCAATGAAAATCTAAACACTTGTAGAATAGTGTGAAAGTAGCTTTAGTGGTATCACGCCGTGTATAGTGCGGTTCAGATGACGGAAAGCTTTTTATGAAATCTAAAATTTGCCATAGAAAGTTTTCTAGAGCTTGTATGTTTTCCACGCAAATCGCCTTTGTAACTTCCTTTAAGTTTTGCCTTTGCAACCGTTTCTTAATGAAATTTTCTGTCTCAGAAAATGTGAACCTAAAACATTTTTGGCGAACTGAAATTCTATTACTATTAATCTCCAAAAAATAATAGTATGAATGTGCCCTGTTTCGGGGATTCCTTTCGTGTTTGAATCTTTTTATAGTGTTTGTTTCTTGAATTTCAATTAGGCCACTAACATATGCTTTTCGTAAGTTATAAGAACCTTGCTCCCAATACTGTTTATGTATGAATTGCTGCTCTTCGTATGTTATTCTATCAGCGCATCTTTTTCTGCAAGATTCCAGTGGGCGCACAGCACGAGCAGGAATAAATTTTCCAGCTGTTGAAGCATAACTTTCCCCGAGATTTCTTAATTCTTTTCGTGACATAAGGGAAGGTTTTTTGAGTGCCACTTTATTTGAAACCCTTTTTAAACGTTCCTAATTGTAGTTTGCATTACAAATTATCAAACAATAAATAAGATAAGTGCAACTTACATCTTCGTGTTTTTAATCTGAGCTGGCCGGAGTGCAATTACTTATATTGAAATTGGCATCAAGAACCGAGTCGTCACTTGAAAAATCGACATTACTGACATTGTTAATGTCTAATATGCTAAGAGGATCTTCACTTTCTATTCTTTTATGTAAACACTATTAACAACACAATAGCCTTTTAGCAACTGAATAACTTATGTAGATAAATAAAACTCAATAAGCACGCAAAAGAAAAAACTTATGTTTATTTAAAATACCGTTATGCTTAAACAAAAATACACCAAAGCCTTGTAAGACGATTTAAGATGTTCTACAAAAACACGCATTTTATCTGTTTGATAATTGTAATTTTTTCATAAGCACTTATGTTCATTTAATTGAGGGAAAGCTGAAAATTTAATTTTTACATCGACGCGTAAATAAACATAAAACGTTTAACTTTTTAAAGTTGATCAAATTATTATTGTATACATTTAGGTTACGTTGAAATAAGTTAATATTAAAAAAAAGAATTAAAAAAATTATTAAACATTTAAAAAACTTAAGTTTACTTAAAATATTCTGTTGTTTGAAAATTTGTTAAATTATAAATTAAAAACAAACAAATCGTTATAACTTTTTTAAAAACCAGTATATTTGAAAACGGGCAAAACCGAAATGCAGATTGTAAAAAGACGAACCAGAATGTGACCTTAGCTCGTTTTTGACTTAACTGGACTTAAGATATTTTAAAATATTGCCACAGATATATATATACATATATATATATATTTTATCAACTCTAAAAACCGCACTTGTTGGTTTTCCACACTTGCTTTTCTTTATCTATAAAAATTTAAACATCTACTATAAACAAATATCACCAGTCATAAAATCTAAAATAAATTAAGTCATACAGTACCCCTATTCTGTAACTCGCTAAAGCTAAATCTCTATCGCTAAAAATCTAAAAAATATTTTTAGCGATTTTTAGCTACAAGTGCTCTAATTTTGTATTCTCTAACTTAAAACAAGCTGTTTGATCGCTAAAAATATTATATTTTTGGCAACGAATATATTGGAGTGCTAAAATGTGAGTTATTACATATATTTAGTTTTTTTTAAATGTTTTTCTTTACAATTTATTTATTTCATCAATAAAATGGAAGAAACAACAAAAAGGGTTACAAAGGAGCAGAAATATATGCTTATTCAATATTTGGAGGAGCATAGGGAATTTGCCCATGACAGGTATTAAAGATGGTTGGGCTTCAGCCAATAACATTTGAGTTTCTTTTTTAGATTTATAAATTCTACCGGACTAAAAAGTCTTGCAGAGCAATGGGACGTGTTAGCGGAAAAGCTTAATGGCTTGGGAGGAGCTTTCAAAAGTGGTGAGAATTGGAAAAGGGCTTGGACAAACATGCGGTAAGATTTGCATAAGTTTTTCACATTACATTTATTTATTGCTTTCTTTTAACAGAAGCAAAGCAAAACAAAAATACCAAGATTTTAAAAACTCAATGGAAAGAAGCGGAGTCAACGGTGCCCAAAATTTTTCGTAATGCCAAATATATTTTTCTACTTTTATTTAAGTGTAATTTGTTTTAAAGCACAAAAAATATAATTTTCACAAACAGCACGTTTATTGTTTACTTTATATAAACAAAAGTAGTGTTGCCATCGAGTAAATATGTTTCCATAATTTCAGCTGTTGATAGCTTTATGGATAACCACAACATTTAACTTGAAAATTTTTTTTATTCAAATACATAAATTATGTATCAAAAATTCAGAAATGATTCAGTATAGCTTGTAAAATAATCATAAACAAAAATTTTATTAAATATTTTAAAATCTTTTTGGGGGTAAACGAAAATAATTTTTGAAAAAACTAAATCACAGTTAGGTAACACTGAAATAGAGTGTCAAAAACTAACACAATATGTCGGTCTCTTTTTAACAGCAATACATCAAGGTAGTGAGAACGAATAAGTCTACTGATAGTAAATTAGCTACGGCGAAAAACTAAAATTTTAGCTAAGCGATTGAACCTAGAGAATACCAATTTAGCATCGTAGCTAAAATATTTGCCGCAATTTATTTTTAGCTATTTAGCGATCGAGATTTAGTTTCAGCTTAGAGAATTACAGAATAGCACTGCAGCATACCCCTTCACACACACACATTACAATCATTAAAAGATCATAAACTAGTATAGATTTTCAATTACTCCATAAAAATACACGTACTAACCACCGCCTAACTAAACAATAGAATTTTTATTTTTATTAACTACACTTAGAATTACAAATTATAGTTCACTGAACCCTATTTATCAAGAAACCCACAACTAAATCGTTGTGAAATAAATTTTGCTTTCTCATCAAGCGCTGTTTGATCTGCTATCTTTCTTTTTTATATACATAAAACTAATCTTTTCTGAAGCAACTGTACTTGTTTGTTTACATAGCTGCATATTGAATCTAGTTAGTTTTTATTACATACTTTTACTGCACTAGACTTAAAAAGCAATTAAATAATTTTCACACTTCAATTAATTTAATTGTTTTTTTTTGACAGTTTTATTACCCATGATTTATGGTTGTCAGCTGCATAAATATCGACTGCACTCACTCTAATTTGCCTCCCTCCTTCATTAAATCTTTAAACATTAATCTGTAGCATCATATTTCACAAACACATTTGTCATTTGGAAATCAACATGACATACATTTTTTGGTGTGTTAAAAAATAATAGAGTTCGGTTTTATGTTGGCGGATGCCGTTTGCGTTACAGAAACAAACCCTGAGGCAGTTCGTGGCCCTTTGAGCATGGCTTGCAGAAGAGCAGACTGCATTTTTTGCATTTCTTTCATCATGCCAGCCATTTGCGCCATGATCTGCGTAAATTGTTTAACCATTTTGTCTGCTACGGCTTCCAGGCGACTAAAATTGTGGCCCGTGTTGGAACCTTTTGTTGTATTGTTGGCGGGTTAGACTTAGTGCGTTGGAACTACTTTTGGCTTTGATGAGCGCCGAACTAAATAAAAAAAACAGGGCAGCCTCTATAGTTGACAGTGTGACTTACACCGCAATTGCTGCATTTGTTCACCCGAGGATCATCTTTTGGTTTGTCGCACTTTGTCGTAGCTGCAGGTCTCTACACACCACACAAACAAAAGGCAATTTGCAATAAGCCTTGGTGTGACCATACTCTTGGCAATTTATGCCTGTACGGGCTCAGATCGCTTATGTGGCGCTTCAACTACAACTACGATGCCAAATAGGTCATATATAGGGGTTTTTTTTCTTTTTTATATTTTTATTATTGAATCTTCGCCTTTGGCGAACTAAGAATAAGTATTCAAAACCTAAAACTACGTAGTTAATATTAGTCCAGCCAGTGACAGACAAAAATTAAAGTTCTCATATTACTTAATAAGCTTCATATAAGTGCAATAGTATCCCTCCTTTCCAGACGGGTGTGTCCACTATGTTGCAGGATGTTTCGGGCGAGCGGATTTGGGTGGGTTTCCAGCTTATTTTAATACTTTTCCACATAGTTCAGGATTTCGCAATTAACTAGTGGAACTTGTAGATCCTCTTGGATGTTGCTGTTTTAACATACCAAGGAGCACCAGTTATCATTCTTAGGATTTTGTTTTGACGGCGTTGAATTTTTTCTATGTTGGATGCGGAAGCAGTGCCTCATAATTGTATACCGTAGCACCAAATTGGTTTAAAAATCTATTTGTAAAGTAGAAGTTTACAATCAATACGAAGCACAGAGTTTGTACCGATTATCCAACGGATTTGTATAGCTTTAAATTTCATTTGCGTCAACTTCGAAGCTATGTGGGACTTCCATGTAAGGCGACGATCCAGGTGAATGCCAAGGTATTTCGTCTCAAATCGTTGAGGCACCATTTGGTTGATAATAAGAATTGGAGAGCACGTTTCTTTGCGTAAAGTAAAAGTTACGTGAGTGCATTTTTGCTCATTAATTGTTATTCCCCATAGCTTTGCCCATTTCTCTACTTGGATTATGTGTTGTTGCAGTTGACTCGAAGTCTCTTTAGGGTCTTTATAAATACTGACAAAAGCGGTATCATCAGCAAATGAAGACCTGTGCGTAAAACAGTTGGTTGGCATATCTGTCTTGTAAAGCAAGTACATAATTGGACCTAGTATCCTCCATTGAGGTACACCAGCCCTTATTGGTTGGGAACAACTTATTTGGCTTCCCTCTTTGATCATTAATTGTCGACCGATATTGTACTTTTCTAAGAGGTTGAAAATATTAGCTGGAAGGTTTAGCTTCAGTTTGTTTAACAGGCCTTCGTGCTATACTTTATCGATAGCTTGAGAGACATTTTTAAAAAGCACGGAGCAGTACTTCTTTTCCTCAAAATGTTTTCTTCTAACCTGCACCAGTCTGTGAGTTTGTTCGATTGTACTATGTTGACTTCTAAAGCCAAATTGGTGATTTGAAATGCAGTTGTTTCCATTCATGATCGGAGTCAGCTTGTTTTTAAAGAGCTTTCCGAATAATTTTGACAAAGTTGGTAACAAACTTATAGGCCTATAAGACTCCACCTTCAAAGGATCTTTCCAAGGCTTAGGAATTATCTTTACTAAGGCAACTTTTCATATTGGCGGGAAATGTTCAAGCCAAATTATGGCATTAAAAATAAAAATAATAATTCTTTAAGCGGTAAAAGGTAGCTCTAAAAGCATTTTGTTGTTTATTTTATCAGCACCAGTAGTGCGATTCAGTAACTTATTTTAAAGATGTTCGCAACCTTAAAATAAGTTAACAATAAAAATAACGATTTTGCGATTCAGTAAAGTTTTTTAACGATATTCGCTAACGTCAAAATCAGCTGTTATGTTTGAGTAAACAGTGGCATGTTTTAGTGATATTCACAATCGGTTAAGTAAGCTGTTGTGGTAAGTTTATCAACAATATTTTTTTGGTAGTTAACTTTATCGACAAAAATTAATTTTGTAAGTTAGAATGGCGTTTGAATATTAAGCATACAGCTTACTGCAAAACGAACAAACTAGTGATCTTACGATTGATTGGCGTGCTCTTCGAGATTTAGACAATCTTTTTATCCTCACAGCAGTAAAGTTTCAGAAACTTTATCGACTTACTCCTGACTTGGCTGAAAACTTAATATTTAAACTTGATGGCCAATTAAGAGGTTCAAGAATAACTTCAATATCAACTGGGAAACAAGTGATTCAATTTATATTTAATATTTTATCACAATTAAAATATTATCTATAATATTGGTAGGTTCTTGCTGCTTTACGTTTCTTTGCAACTGTATGCTACCAAAGCCGGTAGGGGAGCAGTGGGGAATGTCGATGAGCCAGTCGTCTATAATCCGAATCCTTCATCGTATAACAAATGCAATCAATAACACCATTTTCTATAAAAATGTTAAGTTTCCAATAACCCTAAATGAACGTGAAGCTGCAAAAGTAATTTTTGCTTCAGCAGCTTCACCCTTTGTAGGGGAAACTATTGAAGCAATCGATTGTACTCATGTCTCGATTTTAGCCCCGAAAAGTCATGAAGAAGCCTACGTTAACCATCATGGGTACCATTCAATAAATGTTCAAATGGTAGGCAAAAAAATAACAAGAGGTAATCGTTAATAAATTATTTTTGCTTTACTTGTAGATATGTGATCCAAAACTTAAAATTATTAATGTTAATGCCAAGTATCCAGGTGCACGGCACGACTCATACATTTGGAGCTCATCAGCAGTCCGAAGAGTTATGCAGCGAAGCTTTGAAAATGGAAACCACAACATGATTTTAATTGGTAAGTTTGTTTTGAATTTAAATTTAGATTACGAATGTTATAATAGTTTCTAATAAAAATTATTTTACCAAAAATCTACAGGAGATTCTGGGTACCCATTGGAGCCGTGGTTAATGACCCCTCTACCAAATCAGCCACAGGGTACTCCCAAATTTCGTTATAATGAGGCATTATGTAAAGCTCGCAACCCAATTGAACGACGTTTTGGTGTGCTCAAAGGATCTTGGAGATGTCTTTCGCAGCAAAGTATGCTTCTATATGACCCCGAACTATCTGGAAAAGTTGTAAACGCGTGTGCGGTGTTACATAATAATAGTTTAGCCACACAAGGTTACCCAACCCAAAATGAGCTTCCACAATCTGAGCAAACTGATTATTTTGTCTCCCAAGAAACACCTACCACTACCGCAAAACGCGTTCAAGATAGAATAATAGCAAACTTTTTTACATAAACATATTTCTTAATTATTTTTTACCAATATTCTAACCAAGCAATAAAAACCAATAAAATAAAACACATCTTATTAAATAAAAAATTAATTACAATATAGGTAGTTTTTTTATTTAACAAATTCAGTCTTTTATTTTCAAATATACTATTGCAAAAAACAGATAAAAAAAGGCAAACAAAAAAATAAAAAACAACCTTTTCGCAAAACATAAAACATTAACATTAATAAAAAAATAGGTTCTTAGTACAAAAAGCAGCAACCATTTTAAACATAAGATACAAAAAAAAAAGTAACTAGAAAAAGAAGCTAAAATGTAGTATGTACAAAAGTATAAAGCATACAACAAAAATATTATTCTATGTACATATCTATCCATGTAAGCATACAAAAAACGAAAAATAAGCAAAAGTGTTAATAAAAAACTAAAAAATACACAAAAATAAAAATACTTTTTTAAGTTGAAAACTAAAAAAATGGCAATAATCGCCTCCGTATTTAAAAAAAACGTTTCTAATAAATAAAATAATAAATAAAAAAAACTTAAAAATGAACTATTAAATATTGATGACAATATGTATTAAAATAAACTAACGCCCGTATTCATAATACTTAAATTAGGTTTATTAAGGGTGTATTTGACAATTGTGCAAAAGACATCTGTCAAAAAGCCTTTAATAAACCAATTGTAAGTGTTATGAGTATGGGCATTAGTTTTTTGTTAGAGCATGTTAAACTAATATTTACATAACAAATGGTACCCATGAATCCACACCAAAAACAAGGAAAGTATACTTACAATCTGTTGATTGTATTAACCCTTCTCCCACAGTTTTTAGAGCTTCCGCCATCACTTTGTTTGCCTCGGCATTAGCTGCACTGCTTTCGGCTAGCATCTGTTAAAATATGATAAAAAATAACATAATCAAATTTCTTCATAAAAACACAATTACCTTTAAGGCATTTGCTTGAGTTTTGGCAATTTCTAAGAATTTCATTTTTGTTTCTTCCTCTTCACGTTTTCTTTTTAAGCCTCTTTGTAGTGTCTTCCTTCCAGTTATGGGAGTATCGACGCGCAATTCGTCTGATTTGTTGGGCACACTTGACGACGGCAAGTCCGAATCTTCGTCTTCAAAACGAAGCTGTAGCTCCTAATTGTAAACAAAATTTAAAATATCGTACCTAATAAAAATTTAAATCACTATAACTAACTTCATCCATTGGAATATTTTCGGCAACTCCCTCGTGCCAATAAGAGCAACAACACGCCTTTCCAGCTTCGTTACAGGCCCCTGTAGTATGTCTTTGTTGCCGGTTAAAGCCTGCTGCCTTTTTCTGTCTCGTACTTTAATACTTGTACGGTTTTTTAAGTCTCTTCATCAGTGTGACCAGATTTTCAAGTAAAGTTAAAGCTAAGTCACGTTTAAAAAACAGCTAAAACGAGCTAAAAACAAAAACCTAAAGCCAAAAAATAAAGCTAAATTTTTTAATGCAATTTTAAAAAATATATAATATATATATATATATATTAAAAAAAAACGAAAATTTGTTTTTGTTTTAAATATAAATACTCACTCACAATTCATTAATTTTTTCACAAAACACGCAAATTTAGTCATTTAATTAACAAACTTTTTTTCATAAATACAAACACTGGAAAACAATAAAAAATCGAAACTATAAGATCACATTTACACGATGAATTTTTTTTAATATTCCTTTAATGAAATTTAATGAAATTTTTGTTTGTTGACATAAATAGTATAAAGAGACTACTTTTCTATACAGTTCGTTTAAAATTTTCATTCAAGTTACATACATATATTATAAAAAATGTCCTCATGTAAATTTTAATCCAGAAAACATAAAAAAAAAAGATTATCTTTAATGTAAAAAAGTTACATTGTATGTATAAAGCATTTTTAAATATATTTTTATTTGTACAAATGTGCCTCAATAAGTATATAAAACCAATGACTGTAAAAATGAAAAAAATTAAAATAAAAAATATTACCATTTTTTTAAACCTATCTATAAAAATAATTATTATCGTTATTAACCGTTTTTATTTAAATTAAAAAAAAACTGCCGTCCTGCTAAAAAAACAAATTTTACAAAGAACTTGATTTTCAACAAATATAGTTTAATACTATCAAAATGGTAAGCTTTAGTTGACCTTACGATGTTTTATCGTGCCTACTTTTTTCTTAAAAAATTATTTCGGTCCGTTTGATTTGATTTTTTGACAAAAAATACACTTTAAAATTCTTTTAAATAAAAACATTACTATATACTATAGAAATTTGTTTCAACTTAAGACATAAGTGTTTATACATTTTTGAGCAAAATATTAAAAGATTAAAAAATTTAACCAAAAAAGGGCAAAAACTGTTTGTGTCGCATTTGGATTTTTTTCTTTAAAATTGCCGCATTTAAAAGTATTTGTTTTGGAAACAAATTCTTACGCTTTTTTTAATACCATACCATCTTTACATCTTTGTTTTGTTGAATTTTTGTGATGATTTGCTTTCTTTAAATGTCGCTAAAAGTAAATAATTAAACAAAAGAATGGTTCGGTAACTGTGATGTTGTAAATTCAAAGAAAATTTGAGATTGATACCTTTCAGTATAATTGAGACATATACCGAAAAATAGAATACGACAAATTTTTATCCTTTTATCAAGCTCCAAAAACTACTAAGAAAGCTAAATTTAATTTCGAAAATGCTAAAAAAAGCTTAAAACTAAATGTAAATATTTCGGGCTAAATGAAGAAAAATAAAGCTAAATTTAGCTCTAAAAAAGCTAATATGGCCACACTGCTCTCCATACCTGTGTGTAAGCAAAATATTTATGAACACATCACTAATTATATCTAAGAAATGTTAACTTACCGTTTGCCATTGTTCTCTTGTTTTTAATGCTCCTCCAAGACTGTTTAAAACTTCCGACAGTTCCGTCCACTTTTTATCGCATTCAGACTTCTCGTGAAGTTTTTGAAACTTGCCTCCAGCTAGTCCCGGACACTCCAATAAAAAATCTACCATTTCTGGGAAGTAGTCCGACTTCTTTTAGTAGCAGCGTTGGTAGTTATTCTAAAACAATAGAAAAACATATTTAAAAAATATCTTCATACATATATAAGTACATATGTATGTACACATTAACAATATAACTAACTTATTTTTTTTACTTACCTTCTGAAAAATTGATTATTTTACTAAAAATTTAAAAAAACACAACTTCTCTGCCACAATTTTTTTGTAATTTTTGTAATTCCTTTTTGTGCTTTTCAATTATTTTGACATATGTTTTTCCAGTGCTGCCAATTTTTTGAAATTGAAATGTATACAATATTTAACTTGTCGATTGTCGTTATAAGGTATTTAGTGAATCACTCAATCGTTAGTGCAAACAACGATTTAAGTCGTTAAACATAACAATTGTTGGATGGTTAAAAGTTACTGAATCGCACTACGGGAGCCTTTTTATCATTTAGGTTAACGATAGCCTCCACAAAATCTGAAAATCGGAAACGTATTTCCATAGGACGTCTAGCAACAACAGGCGGTTATTCCCTCACGTCAGTGCACGTGTTGGAAGTGAACATATTTTTTAAATGACTTGCAAACAGATCGAATTTTTCTTTGTTATATATAGCCCAGGATCCTCTCAGATAACGCAGTGGAGGTTTTGCGATAACGGGTCTTTTTAGACGTCTGGCAGCTCGCCATAGAGAATAATTTGTCTGGGAAGTCGCATCTAGGCTTTCTAAATATTTATTCAGTGATACCATTCTGTGCACCTCCAACAGGTTTTTTTTAATGGTTTGTGCATTTTTTCAGTTTATTTTTAGGTTGAGGCGATCTATGCTTTTGCCATTCTCTCCGGGTTCTCCTTTTTTTAGATAAAAGCTTTTCAACATCTGCAGAAAAAATTTTGTTAAACTTGGCCTGACGATAAGTAGACGAACTATGTTCAACGGCTTTTATAATATTTTTATTAAGGCTGTTCAGACAATCGTCGATGTCTCCGGGTGTTTTTAGTGCTTGGTTTTCCGAGCAGGGGGTGATGACAAATTTTTTATATATCAACCAATCTACTATCTTAGCTAAGAAAAAATCACTAGTTGCTATTTGATGAGTACTGCGAATAGTGATTATTTTGGGTGAGTGGTCAGAAGATAAGTCCAAGGAGGCTTGGGCCTCAATAAGCTCCAGGGATATACCTTTTGCTACGCCAAAAGCTATTACGTCGGGTATTTTATTGTGGTCTATTGGCCAATAGGTTGGTTATCCCTTTGAAGTAACGAAAAGACGCATTTCAGACACGGAATCATACGACCTTTCGGACTAATTAGGCGGTAGCCGCAGTACGTGTGCTTAGCGTTATAGTCTCCAGCAGCTATAAAGCGGGGACCTCAAGATGTGTATTAACTGTTGTACTGATCCTTCATTATGGAGAATCTGGGTGGACAATAAACTGACGAAATAGCGAGATTATGGTAAAATTTCTCAATGCAGACGTTTGTTGCTTGTATATAACTTTCGGAGCTAAACCACCACATGACCTATCCTTGGGATCTTTTGAATCATAAAAAGTATAGCCACATATTTTGAAAGTGCTTTTAGCTGTCATATGAGTTTCGGAAATCAACATGACATAAATTTTTTGGTGTGTTAGAAAATATTCGAGTTGGTTTTTGTTTGGCAGATGCCGTTTGCATTCCAGAAACAAACCCTGAGGCCTTTTAAGCATGGCCTGCAGTAAAGCAGATTGTATTTTTTGCATTTCTTGCATCATACCAGCCATTTGCGCCATGATCTGCGTAAATTGTTTTACCATATTGTCTATTATGGCTTCCAGGCGGCTAAATTTAGGGCCCGTAGGTTCTTTTGTTGTCACCTCTCTTCATGTTGTTGGCGAATTAGGCTTACTTGCGTTGAGCTGGTTAGACTATAATGCGTTGGCATAAGAAAGTTGACTTGTAGTTGGCTTTGCTAGTGGGGGCATAGAAGAAGTGGCTATATTTAACTGCTGGGAAGGGGCAGAAGCTACTTTTGGCTTTGTAAAGCGCCTTACTAAATCAAAAACAGGGCAGCATCTGTAGTTGGTAGTATGATTTCCACCGCAATTGCTGAATTTCTTCACACGAGGATCATCTTTTGGTTTGTTGCATTTTGTCGTAGCATGCAGGTCTCCACACACCACACAAATAGAAGGCAATTTGCAGTAAGCCTTGGTGTGACCATATTCTTGACAATTTAAGCTCTCCACGGGCCCAGATCGCTTATGTGGCGCTTTAACTACAACTTTACGATGCAAAATATATTTTAGGTCATAGATAGGGTGAGTTTCATTTTTGTTTTGTTTTATATAACCAGGGTCAAGCTCCACTCGGAATAATGGTTGGGGATACCTTTCTCTGTTTCTAATGTTTGACACATATTTGGCTTTGAAGCCTTTGCTGCACAAACTGGTCTTAATCTCTTCCAGGTCCACATTCAAATCAATACTCTTGATAACAACCTGAAGCCGTTTTGCGTTAAGTTGGTAGGTCTAAAAGTTTTACCTTTGTTTTTGAAATTCCGAAACTGTGGTACGGTAAGCGGTTTCGTGATGAATTTGAATTTCAGTTTCATAGATGTTACCACGTTTTATGTTCGACACAAAAAAGTTGTTTTCACCGATCAATCCAACTAGAGTTTTTCTTCCTCAAATAAATTGGGGAAGGCTTAAAAGTCTTATTCTTGCGGTAGAATATTTGTATTCAGACACGTAAAGAAACGATAATTTATGAAAAAATAACTATAATCAGGTATTTACTTGATCAAGTTGAATCACGACTTGAATGGAGAAGTTGATGAGCGAAACGCTTTCAAGTACAAAAAGTGTAGTTGTGGTAGTAAAAAAGTTTGAGTGTATTGCAACTTAAAATCGAAACTTGAAGGTGTGGCCGCTAAGTAAAAACTATGCTGAAAACGACGAAGTATGTTGTCTACACCATTTGCTTAAACCATCAGCATACCTTTTTTGGGATCGTTATTTAATGACCAGCATATGTAGGCAATCATAGATATATTGAAAACAGGTTTCGTTTAAACGATATGCTGGCACTTCAACCATTAGACAAATCCATGCCTTGACAAACCTCAAACTCTAAATAAATAAAATCCGTAATGCTGGTGCTTTTATATACTGAGTTTGACATTTGTCAAGACATTAATTTGCCTAATGGAGGCCGTACGTTAAGCATTAAAATGCTGATTTAACATATCGTCTAAAAAAATCATTACACAAAAAAAAACAAATTAAGTATGTATTAAATCATTCACATCTTTTTAGTTTTTCTATTTAAAAATATAAAAATTAAAACTTGAAATAGATTATAGTCAGAAGTCAAATAAGAACAAAAAGTATTTTTCCTACATTTTTTGTAATTTTTTGAATTTTTATAACAAGTTTACATGTAAGCTTTTTAACCCCCATATTTATATAAGTACATATATACTTAGGTACGCCAGTTAACTTGTTATTTTCATTTTTCTTTACAGGTTCATGAAAAATCTATTCTCTTGGCTGCAATTCCTACTTGTTTTATATTAAAGGAATGCCCATTTGGCGTATTATGTTTTTTAAAATTATCAATATTAAGTTTATTTCCTTTGTTAATTAAAGACAATTTAGGTGTAATCTACTTTTGTTTGCTTATTTCGTATATTTTAGTATTTAAGTATTTCGTAAAATTTGTTTATAGTAAAGAAAACAATATAAGAAATATTTTAACATTGTGTATGGATATATTAGATATAATAGTTTTAATAACTTCGCTTGCAACATTAATAATACCTAGCCCCAATGGTTTGCCTTATTTATGGGCGCTAGTAATTTCATTTTTCTGTTGCATATTTTTTTTAATATTTTTATTTATTTCAAATATTTTTCAATTTAATTATAAACTTGTACATAATATATACATATATAAATTTTGTCTTTTAAGAGAGCAGTAAATGTAATTGAGTGAATAATAATTATATTTATTTTTTTCTTAACATTCGTTTTATAGTAGTTCATAACTAACAATTAGAATTGAGCGATAATTCTGTACGATTTTATACCTTTGACTTGAAAATCAATGGCAATCACAATAATATAAAACGTACATGTCATTGCAATATTGTTGCTTAACCTAGCGTCTACATGTAGCAATATTTATTGCGGCAATTGACAAATTTGATTGATTTCTTTCAAATTGCGATTTGTGGACCGCAAATTCTTATTTGAAGTAACTCATTTCGCAATAATTTCTTTATCAGTTGCTTAAGCAATTATTGCTAAGCAATAAGCTGTCGTTTCAGTATTTCTGCCATATCAATTAATACTTTTTGCAATCCCTCCAGTCGCTCCACAAACGTGAGCAATGAAAATATTAGAGACCCTGAATACAATAAAAACTATTTGAGTGAGAAACCAAAAATAAACACAAACAATTTAAGTGCAAGTGCACCAAATTTAAATAAGTGTTTTGAACAAGGGACAAATTTAGCCCAATCTCTTTTTAAAAATTATAAAAAAAATACTATCCTCATCGCGGTCTTCCTTATCGAATTTAGAAATTGAACCTACAGTTGCCAAAGACGGTCACAGTCATTTTTCTTTACAAGCTCCAAAGGTTCAGGTAGGAATGGACCGTTATATAACAGTTCTTAAGTGGGGAAGAAGCCCCAAATAGGCAGAGGTTACCAACTCAGCAAAAATTTTAAAAGATGACAAAAAGCCAACGTCATCGCAAAACTGTTTTGCCTGTTTTGCAGGAGGAAAATGATTCCCCATTAGTTGAAAGGAAGTCATTTAAGCCTCCCCCAATAAATTTGGGAGAGAAAAACTCAAATGGCCTTAGTTGGATTAATCGGTGAAAACAACTTTTATGTTTCGAACATAAAACATTTATGAAACTAAAATTCAAGTGAATCACAAAAACGCTTACCGCACCACGGTTTCCGAACTTGAAAAACATAAGAAAAGCTTCTACACCTACCAACATAAGAACGCAAAAGGCTTCCAGATTGTTATCAAAGGTATTGATTCAAATGTTGACCCAGAGGAGATTAAGGCCAGTTTGAGCAGCAAAGGCTTTAAGGCCAAGTTTGTATCAAATATAAGAAACAGGGAAAGGTATCCTCAATCAATATCATTGGTGATGTAAATTAAAAAAAAAATGAGAATCACCCCATTTATGACCTCAAATATATTTTGCACCGTAGAGTTGTAGTTGAATCGCCACATAAGCGATCTGGGCCCGTACAGTGCTTGAACTGCCAGGAATATGGTCACACGAAAGCTTATTGCAAGTTGCCTTCTGTTTGTATTGTGTGTGGGGACCTGCATGCTACGGCCAAGTGCGACAAGCCAAAAACTGGTCCTCGGCGGAAGAAATGCAGCAATTGCGGAGGAAACCACTCGGCCAACTATAGAGGTTGCCCGTTTTTATTCAGTTAAGCGCTTATCTAAGTCGAAAGTAGCTCCTGCCCCTCCCCAGCCTTTAAATATACTAACTACAAACATGCTTCCATTAGCACAACCAACTACAAGTCAAATTTCCTACGTCAACGCATTAAATTCAAACCAGCCTAATGCACGTAAGCCTACCCAGCCTACAACAAAACAAGAGGTGCTAACAAACGAACCAACCGGGTCTAATTTTAGCCGCCTCGAAGCCGTAACTGACAATATGGTCAAACAATTTTCGCAGATCATGGCGCAAATGGCTGGCATGATGCAAGAAATGCAAAAAATGCAGTCTGCATTAAAAGGCCACGCTTAAAAGGCTATTAACTGCCTTAGGGTTTATTTCTGGAACGCTAACGGCATCCGCCAACACAAAAACGAACTCGAATATTTTTTAATAAACCAAAAAATTTATGTTTGTTGACATCTAGAAGTAATTTCAAAATTAGAGGCTATTCTTTTTACGATTCAAAGGATCCCAGAGATAGATCATGTGGTGGCTCGGCTATAATAATCAAAACGAGAATCAAACACCAATGAATGGGTGGTCTCTCTGAATGTTATATACAAGCAACAAACGTTTGCGTTGATGAATTTTTCAATGGCCTAGTTATTTTGTCAGTGTATTGTTCACCCAGGTTCTCCATAACAAAGGATCAGTTCAACAGTTTTTACAAATATTTAGGTGCCCGCTTCATAGCTGCTGGAGATTATAGCGCTAAGCATACGTACTGGGGATCTCGCCTAATAAGTCCCAGTGGTCGTATTTTGTATGATTCCGTATCTAAAATGGGACTTAACGTTATTTCATCTGGACAACCGACATATTGGCCAACTGATCACAATAAAATTCCAGACGTTATCGATTACGGCGTAACAAAAGGTATATCCCTATAACTTACCGAAGCTCAAACCTTGTTGGATTTATCTTCAGACCACTCTCCCACTATAATCACTATTTACAGTCCTTAACAAATTTCAACTATTGATATTTTTTTAGTTAAAAGAGTAAATTGGTTAAAATAAAATAAAATTTGTCAGCACCCACTGCTCGGAAAACCAACCGCTACAAACTGTCACAGACATCGATGATTGTCTGAACAGCCTTGATGAGAACATAAAAAAAGCCGTTGAAAATGCTTCTTCTTACTATCGTCAGACTAAGTACAACAAAATTTTTTCAGCCGACGTGCAACAGATGTTTTCTGAAAAAAGAAAAACACGAAGAGAATGACAAAAGCACAGATCACCCCAACCCAAAGCCAAGTTGAAAGAATGTACAAACCAATTGAAAAATTTGCTGGAGGTTTACAGAATGGCATCTCTTAAGGAACACCTCGAAGGTCTAGACTCGACTCTTTAGACGAATTATTTACTATGGCGATCAGCGAAATATCTTAAAAGACCCGTTATGGCGAAACCACCACTACGTAATCTGAGAGGATCCTGGGCAAGAAATAATGAAGAAAAATGTGATTTGCTCGCAAATCATCTAACAAATGTCTTCACTCTAAATACATGCACTGACATGAGTAAATTACCGCCTGTTGATGCTAGATGTCTTTTGGAAATACGTTTTCAACTGTTAGATGTCGAAGAGGCTATCAATAATGCACATGCTGAAAAAGCTCCTGGCTTTGATGAAATTAGCAACAAAATGCCTTAAGAGCTGCCTTGCGCAGCAAAAAGAGTAATTCTTTATATTTTTAACGCCATATTACGGCTCGAACATTTCCCGCCAGTATGGAAAGTTGCTTGGTAAAGATAATTTCTAAGCCGGGAAAAGATCCTTCGAAGGTGGAGTCTTACAGGCCTATAAGTCTGTTACCAACTATATCCAACTTGTTCGAGAAATTGCTTTAAAACAAGCTGACTCCGATCCTGAATGAAAACAACTGCATTCAAGATCACCAATTTGGATTTAGAAATCAACAAAGTACCATCGAACAAACCCACAGAATGGTACAGGTTATAAGAAAAGGGGGAAAAATACTGCTCCACGCTCTTTATAAATGTCTCTCAAGCCTTTGACAAAGTTTGGCATGAAGCTCTGTTAAACAAGTTAAAGCTGAACATAACTGGCCGACAATTAATGATAAAAGAAGGAAACTGCTTAAGCTGTCCTAAACTAATAGGGGAGTATATTAGGTCCAATTCTCTATTTGCTTTACACAGCAGATATGCCCACAAGCAATCTTACTCATACGTCGGCATTTGCTGATGATACCTTTCTCAGTAAAGAGGGCTCAAAACAACTTCAACATCACGTATCCGAAGTAGAAAGATGGGCAAAGTTATGCGGTATTAAAAAAAAATAACAAAAATGCACCCACGTTACTTTTACTTTACGCAAGGAAACGTGCCCCTCAATTCTTATACACAACCATACGGTGCCTCAACGAATTTAGACGAAATATCTTGGCATTCACCTGGCTCGCCGCCTCACATGAATGTCACATATAGATGCGAATTTGACACAGATGAAACTTAAAACGGCCCAAATTCACTGGCTAATTGGTAGAAACTCTGTGCTACGTCTTGATTGTAAACTTTTACTTTACAACTCAATTTTGAAACCAATTTGGTGCTACGGAATACAATTATTGGGCACTGCATCCGCCTCAAACATTGAAAAAATTCAACGCCGTCAAAATAAAATCCTAAGAATGATAACTGGTGCTCCTTGGTACACTTAAAACAGCAACTTCCACAAAGATCTACAAGCTTCACTAGTTAAATGCGAAATCCTTATGTGGACAAGTATTTAAGCAAGCTGGAAATGCATCCAAATCTGCTCGCTCGAAACATTTTGTAACATAGTGGACACACTTATCTGAAAAGAAGGGATACTATTTCGCTTAGATGAAACTACTGAAACTAATTTATTTTATTATGAGAACCTAAATTTTAGTCTAGCACTGGCTGGTCTAATAAAAATTAAATAGTTTTAAGATTTGAATACTTATTATTAGTTCGCCAAAGGCGAAGAGTCAATAATAAAAATATGAAAAACAACTTATTATTTCATTAAAAAAACGTGAAATTTATTTTTCACGCGCTCTGCATTTAAAGCACTTAACAATCGTTGTGACGTTATTGCTTGTTCTTAGCAATAAAAAGTGCTATGTAAAAACGCAGCGTATTATTTTGATATGTTATGCAATGGAATTTTTTTTGGGTGTTGCAGTCAAGAAACTGTTAATTGCAATGCTACTTCCAATTTGGTATATTATGTATAGTAAAATTTTTGGGTGTGTTTGACTATTTTTCCGAAAATTTGTCAAATTTGGGGAAAAAATCGTCAAGTTTTTAAAAACAAATTTTTAAACTCCTTAAATAAAAAACTATTTTTTTTTTTGGAAACTCACAAAAGCATTTTTATTAAAAAAAATTCAAAGTCACACCTAGAAATTAACGGCTGTATTCATAAAAAAATCTTAATTTAGGTTTTAAATACATTTTAGCTTAAAAACATGCTTTTTTAAATTTTGTATTCATAGACCGTATTTTAACTAAAATATTTTTAAGGTTTTTTTAAATCTGATGTTGGCAACTCTATTAATTTTTTTTGTCACTTGGGTCATGGTGATGTAAAACAGTGGTTATAAGCTCATACCTTAATTGCATCTACGCACGTTTTTTCGGTATTTGAGAAAAAAATTGTTTATATAAAATAAAAAGTGTATGACAACATGTATATTTAATAAAAAAAGAGAAATTTACAACATTTTGTTAGGTAAGAGTAAAATTTAGAAGTTGACTTTATAATATATATCATGTTTACATTTCTGAAAAAAATTAAGTTGAATTTAAAAAAATGGTAAATATAAATGAAAAATTACGGCAAGGCCTAATAATTATTTATAAAAACATCCAAGTCCTTTCCATATAATGCCAATGTATTGATTGCTACAGTTGCATGTTAAAACAAAGGGCCGTAAGGCCAATAGTTTGTAATAGTTATCAAAATAAAACAGAATAAAAAACAAAAAAAGGTAGCAAATTTGCTTAAAATGGGTTTAAAATTTAATAAAAAGCAATAAAGACACACAAAAAGGTTTGGAAATTGGCTTAAAATAGTCCTAAAAATAGGGTCAAACCAATTTAAAAATTTTTATTTACACAAGGTTTAAAATAGGGACTTTAAGCTAAAATTTGCTAATGAATACAATTTTATTGAAAATATCAAAAATGCTGTTTAAATTTTTATGAGTATAGCCGTTAGTATATAAGAACATTGTGTGAACTTCGTTCGCGTGTTGTAGGAATTTCACAAACTATATTAACAACATGAAGAGATTGCGTTTTGTCCTTCCAAATGAGCGTTCACACTGTAGGGTTCGTTATGTTTTATCACTGTACTTAAAAATGTTTATTTATATCATATAGTATTAAGTTTTGATTTCATTTTTATAATTTTCAATGTTGAGGTAGAATTAAATATTTTGTTGACTAAACCTGACATATTCTATTATACTAAAATTATTATTTAAAGAATAAAGGAAATAATTCTAATTCGATTAACTACAAATTGGCGATCCTGCAGAATTGAAACTAATTAAAAAGCAGTATAAATCTTTTAATGGGCTTAGAAACAATATCACTCTCAAATATATCAATAGATTTTGAAAATTCATCTGAATAATCTCAACAGGTCATTCGACCTCCGACAGTCAGAACTCTGAAAAAAAAGAAAAATCTAAAGACCTCTTGGAAACGTTTATAGAATTCAGTTTGTCTATGGTCTGTGATTAAACTTTTAAAATTATTGTTACTAAAAGAATTGCTATAAACAAATGAGAACGATTTTTTTCAATTGGAAATTTCCATCAATATAATAATAATAATCAATTCTTTTGAAGCGGTATTCAAAGTAAACGGAAGTAAACAAATGGAGTAAGCTTATTTGTAGTTGTTTTAGTATTTATTTGGTGTTAAAAAGGAAACATTATAAATTATTGTTTTTTTTTTGTTTTTGTTTAACATTTAAAACTTATACCACTTTATACGTAATCAAAATATTTTTAACTTAGTTTTGTTTATATTTGTAAACCTCCCCTCTTAAAATGACAATGCGCTCTAAAACTCGCAACAAAACGCAATTACTAAACACACAATCACCGCCTTCAATATCGAGTCTCATAACTAAGGATGATAATGCACATAGAAATACACAAAATATGTTTAATAATCCTATTGAGAGGGCTTCACATGTAGAGTTAGAAGTGTGTGATTCTTCTGTTAAGCTCCCTCAGTTGTGGACAAATTGCCCAGAGGCCTGGTTTGTACATGCTGAAATGCAGTTTGCTACTAAAGGCATTTCTACAGATCAAACTAAGTATGAATATATTATAACTGCCAACCCACAGGAACTTATAATCAAGGTTTTAGATGTTATTCAAAATCCTTCTATAAATGATCGGTACTTTAACGTGAAAAAGATTTTGACTGAACATCATTATTTAAGTGAGACTACTAAATTAGATAAGATTCTTACTGATAGTGATATAGGGGATAGGAAACTATCAGAATTCTATAGATCTTTGGCTCTTCTCGCTGGTTCAAATTTTACTCAAGATTTTTTAAAAAAGTTATGGTTACGCAAGTTACCTAAATCACTTAACGTGGCTTTGACAGGTTCTAATATAACTGACCAAAATGAATTGATTCAGTTAGCTGATAGGTTGTGAGAAGTTATTTATAATGCAGAAGTTTGTAGTGTGGGAAAAACTTCTGGAGTATCCAACATAGAAAAGACGATTGAGAATATAACTACTACTTTGTGCGAAAATATTAATAAGTTATCTTTGGAAGTTAGTTCTCTTAAAAAGGAGTTAGAATATCGAACCTCTCGTCCACAATATCGAAATTTTAATAGGAACAGTTCACGATCTCGAGGTCGTTTTTTGGATAAAAATTGGTTATGTCGTTTTCACCATAGATATGGTTCTAAGGCGAGAACATGTGAGAGCCCTGGCTCGTTTTCCAATAAAAATAATGGTTCGACAAACTTAAATCTTCCATTGTTGCAGCGACGAACAATGGAAGTTTTGATTCTTGCACTAGTCGCTTGTTTATTTATGATAGCAATAACAATATAAAATTTTTAATTGACAGTGGCGCTGAAATTTCTGTTCTACCATCCTCAAAATTTAAAGATAACAACAAGCGCTCAGATATCATATTAACTGCAGCCAATGGATCAAATATTGTAACATTTGGAAAGAGATTGCTTTGTTTAAATTTAGGACTCCGACGGGAGTATTCGTTTGTGTTTCTTGTAGCTGATATTTCTAAGCCTATTATAGGCGCAGATTTTCTAGCTAAATATGGTTTACTGGTAGATGTTAAGCACAAGCGTTTAATAGATCCGATGACTGGGTTGTCGATAAATGCGTTTGAAAGTGTTTGTGAGATTTCCCTTCCAAAATTATTTTCAGTAAATGATAAATTTACGCGGCTTTTGAAATAATCTCCAGCTTTGACATCAGAACCAGATTATAAAAAACCGGTTAAACATTCAACTGTTCACAGGATAGTTACAAAAGGTCTTTTGTCTTTTACAAAGCCTAGGCGTTCAGATTCCATTAAATACAAAGCCGCCAAAACTGAATTTGATTTTCTCGTTGAATGTGGTATATGTAGGACATCAAGTTCCAGCGTGGCGTCAGCGTTGCATTTAGTGGCAAAGAAAGACCCAAACGACTGGAGACCATGTGGCGATTTTAGGCGTTTAAATGTTGTAACGGAACCGGATAGGTACCCTTTGCCTCATATCCATGATTTGAATATGGATATGAGAAACAAAAATGTGTTCTCTAAGTTAGATTTGGTTCGTGCTTATCATCAGATACCCATGGCAGAAGAAGATGTATTTAAGACTGCTGTAACTACACCATTTGACATGTTTGAATTCAGACGAATGCCTTTTGGTTTGCGCAACGCTGCGCAAACGTTTCAGAGATTTGTTAACGAGGTTTTTAGTGGATTAGATTGTGTATTTGTTTACATTGACGATATACTTATTTATAGTGAAAATGAAGAACAGCACTTTTTCCATTTAGAGATGGTTTCAAACGATTAGAGGAGTATGGACTAAATATTAAACCGGGAAAATGTGTTTTTGGCGTATCAAATATAGACATTTTAGGACATAATATTTCAAAAGAAGGAATAGGACCTTCTGATGAGAAAGTATCCGCTATACGTAATTTTGAACGTCCAAAAACAGTGAAATAGGCTCAAAAGTTTATAGGTATGGTAAATAATTATCACAGATACATCTCTAGATTAGCTGAGTCTACTATTTTTATTCATGATATGATTTATCGAGCTGTTAAACATAAAGGTAAAATTCTGGAGTGGACCGAGAAGGCAATCCAGGCTTTTGATTTTATTAAGGAATGTTTTGCCTCACGGGTCTTATTAAATCATTTTAATAAAGATGCAAAACTTACCTTGACAGTACATGCTTTGAATGTGGCAGTGAGAGGGGTTTTACAACAAGTAAATAACGTAACTTTAGAGCCGTTGGCTTTCTTTTCGAAAAAACTGACCCCTGCTGAAAGTAAATGCAGTGCATTTCACCGGGAATTGTTAGAAATTTATTTAAATATTAAATACTTTAGTTACTTGCTAGAAGAAAGGAGTTTTGTGGTTTTTACGGATCATAAACCATTGGTGTTTGCTTTACAGTCAAAAACAGAGAGAAGTCCGAGGCAGATAAGGCATTTAGAGTACATTGCCCAGTTTACAAATGACATTCGTCATATTCATGGTGATGCAAATGTCATAGCTAATACGCTGTCAAGGGAATTTGAAGTGGAATCGTATAAAAGTTCAGAGCTTGATCTTAAAATTTTATTTAGGGAGCAACAAAATGATAGAAATCTTTTGTAACTTATTGAAGATAAAAACAAACATCTTAATTTAAAACTGTTGAAATTGTCTTTTGGTCAGGAAGAAATTTAGTGCGAGGGTTCCCTGTGATCACCTAGACCTTACGTCCCCTATAATTTACGCAGAACGGTTTTTCAGAAATTACATAAGCTCCCAAAGCGTAATTACTTGCATCTGTTGTCAGTGTAAATGTCTTAGAATGGTCTGGATATGCTAGTATTGGATCATGTGTTAGTAAAGTCTTGAGGGTTTTGAAGCTTTTTTTGTATCCTGGGTCATTTATTTCTATTTTTTAATCTTTCTTTAAGTACTCAGTCATTGGCTTAGCGATAGATGAGTAGTCCATTATAAACTTTCTATAATAGCCTGTGAGTACTAGAAATTGTTGATCTGTTTTGTCGTTTTGGGTATTGGCAAGTTAAAAACACATTCTATCTTTTTAGGATTGGGCGTGACTCCCTCCGTTGTAACTATGTGTCCAAGGAACTCTGTCTCTTTTTTTTTAATACTGATTTATCCAGTTGGACTTTCAGGTTTGCTTCTCGCAACCTTGCGAACATAAGTTTGAGTGAATTTATGTGTTCTTGTAAGGATGTTGAAAATATGATTATGTCATCCAGGTATACTAAGCAGATTTTGTTGATGTAATCTTGGAGTATGTTATTCATTAATCTCTGGAATGTTGCAGAAGCTGTTTTCAGTCCGAAGGGCATACGCAGCAATTCATAGGGCCCTCCTTCAACACTAAATGCAGTTTTGTAAATATCTTCTTCTTCTATCTCAATTTAGTGGAAACCTTTAGCTAGATCGAGTGTGGGCAAATATTGACTTCTTCCCAATTTTTCAAGTACTTCGTCTCTATTCGGGATTGGAAACTTGTCCTCAATTGTTACTTCGTTCAGTTTACGATAGTCGATTACGAGTCTCCACTTTGGCTTTCCACTAGCAGCGGCCTTTTTTGGCACGATCCGAATTGGAGCTGAATATGGAGAATTGCTAATCCTAATTACTTTATTTTTCAACATTTCCTGGATTTGATCTGCAACTTCTTTTTATGTACATATGGGTATCTATACGATTTTGAGAATATGGGTACATTGTTTGTAGTCCTGATTCTATGTTTTATCGCAGAAGTAAACGAAAATCTATCGTTTTCTTGATTAAAAATACTATGGTATCTATTTATTATTTGTAATAATTGTGATCTTTCCTCGGGGTTTAAATGTCCTATTCTAATTTGATCACTCAATGGTTTAATTTCTTTATTTTCGATCATGCTGAAATTTTCGTGATCTACCTTCTGCGTAGTCATGCCATTAGTTTCAGATAATAAGTTTATCTCTACTTCTTCATTTTCCATATTTAAAATACCTTCTCTTAAAATATTTCCGCCGTTTTCTTCCTCGTAACATATTAGTCCGAAATTATCTGGTGCTATTATCTTTTTCTTATTCATTTTCGAAATGCATTGGTAGTTTCTTGCTACCGATGGTTATTTCCTTTTTCCTATAATCAATACATGAATTTAATAGTCTTAATATGTCGTTACCCATTAGACCGTCGTAAAAAGTATGAAATTTTATTATATAAAATTCCAGTGTTCTATTTGTTCCAATGTCGCCAAATTCCTCAAAAATAGGTACAATGGCTTTTTCATTGAGTTGGTTGCGCCTGTGTCTATTATAAGTTTCATGGAACCTTTCTTTGTCGTTATTATTATTAATGGTGATTTGTTCCTGAGGCTGATTTCTGAAAAATTTTCGGCTACTTCTATTGTTCCTATGTCCATAGGTTCAGGTTGGTTTCTAAAATTTGATCTGTGAAATGGGAAATTCTGAGGATTAGGATTTTGTGGGTATGTTTGTTGATGTGTGCAGGGTTGCTGAAATGATTGTTGGTAGTCTCTTCCGCTGTTTTGGGGTATTGATTGGAAGTTCCTTTGATGGTTTTGGAATGGTTGTTGGGGATCCCTGTATTGTGTGTTATTCCTTCCTCGACTACTATCATTTTAATTGTATTGTGTGTTATTTCCGTATTGATTACTACGCCCATTATTTAAATGAGTTCTAAATTCTGAACCGTTCCCATTATTATTTCGGATGTATGCGTGCTCGGCTTGAAACAGTTTATCCATAGCCTGTTCCAAATCTCCTGGGTTTCTGCAAAATAATATTGATTTCATCGGCTCGGGCAACTTGCTTTTGAAAATGTTTAATGCAGTGTGCATATTATTGAATGCACTTTGTCTGGCCGCTTCATTTTCCCCTAGTATGGCTTCTATGTTGTTATTTAGCCTATGTAGTATTTTTTTATATCTTTATAAAATTCCACCGTATTTGTTTTAAATGTTACACTCAAAAAGCTCCTCACTGGGTCGCCTATCCCTAAAGTTGTTTTGCAGGATGTTCTTTATCTCTGGCCAAGAGACGGCGTGGCAGTTAATTTCGATAGTCTGCCTGGCTTTTCCCTTAAGTTTCGACTTGATTGTGTCCCAGAATAGCAATTGTGATAGTTCGTCAAATGTGCGCAGATGTGGGTGTACCCTATCCACGAGTGTAGTGAACGTTCGTAGTCCCTATTATCCCCATTAAATTGTGGTAAATTGTTCAAATATTTCAGTGGGCCTATTGTTAGTCTGTTAGCTTGGTTTACTACCTGGTCTACCATTTTTGTAGTTGTTGTCTTTCCTATTGGTTCTCTATACCCTAATATATTTTAATTTTCCTTCTTTTACTAAATATTTCTTTCTTGCAGTTTTCTTTATTAATGTTATCTGACGAGAGTATTTCTCCAAGACTTCAATATCCTCTTTTTTTGAGTATACAAAATAATTCTCTCTATTTCTAATTCTATTTTAAATTTCTCTCTTATATTCATTTAACACTTACTAAATATTAATTAGGTTTTTAATTATAATGTATATGAATATAATGAAAAATTGTTTTTATTTTTAATTGCAGACTAAAAATAAATCTTACTCTAAATGATGATTTAGTGTAGACTGGCATCAAGGATGTGTTGTTACTTGGTGTTGAAGGGATTTAGTGTAGACTGGCATCAAGGATGTGTTGTTACTTGGTGTTGAAGGGATTTAGTGTAGACTGGCATCAAGGATGTACTGTTATTTGGTGTTGAAGGGATTTAGTGTAAACTGGCATCAGTTATGTGTTGTTACTTGTTGTTGAAGGTTGTATTGTTGTCTGCTTGACATACGTTCAGAGATGTGTATTTACTTTAAAATTCCTTCACTATTGAAGGCTTATCTTTATATCCTGTCTTTTTCATGAATATGTAAGAATAAGTCTTGTTTTCCTTTTCTTCACTTTTGGTTCTTATCCCAAGGATATATCTTTATATCCTGGCTTTTGTATGAATTTTCACTTCCGTGTTTTTTCCTTTAGTGTTGATGGGGATAAATCTTTTTACACCTTTTTTTCACTTGTTTTTTTTCGCAAGGATATTCCCGTTACTGATATTACGGTATCAAGTACCCTCTTTTTATTTCGAAAAAAAAACTTCACGAGAATACCCGGGATCCTACCGACTGCGCCACTTATTTCTCCTATGCGAGGAGCAACGAAAAAAATAAAACAACTAGTTTGAAGTTTAATTAAGAAAATCATTCTTTATTTATTACCTACTTTCTTAAATACTAACATTTTGCTTATTGCTGCATTAAAAAGAAAAAATATATAATTCAAAATAAATGTTCACAACAATAATTCCTATGAAGTTTGTCTGGTGCATTTCTGCATTTTTTGTTAGCGGAAATGCACTTTAACAAAGTTTAACAATTATTTGAAAAAATATTTGGTGCATTTTGTTAACCGCTGCTGTCAGCGAAAATGCACTTAAATAAAAAATGCAATTTTATTAATTTCTTTGGAACAAATATACAATTAAAAAATACAAATAAAACTATAAGTGAAAAAACAATTTATAAATTTATTTAACTTCTTAAGAAGTTAAAACAGCATTTATGTGAGGTAGTGGTGGCATAATAAGTGGGAGACACTATAACATTATATCTTATTGAATATTTCATAAAAATTGTCAATTTGTATGGGAGCTACCCCTTGCCCTGCCCCAACCAAAAATTTTTTTTTTCAAAGTCTACACCTTATCGAATTTCTTTCCTTAAGATATTTGAATATGATAACTGCTATAGTTTCCGAGATATAGCGTATCAAATATTTCAGAAAAATTGTGAATTTGTATGGGAGCTACCCCTTGCCTTGCCCTCACCCAAAAAAATGTGTCTCCAAAGTGCAGACCTTATCGTCCAATTACTTTTTGTAAGACATTTGAGGTCGATAGCTGTTTTTGTTTTCGAGATATAGTGTATCGAACATTTCATAAAAATTGTTAATTTGTATGAGAGCTACCCCTTGCCCTGCCCTTACCAAAAACATTTTTTTTCCAAAGTGTAGACCTTATTGTCCAATTACTTTTTGTAAGACATTTGAAGTCGAAAGCTGCTATAGTTTCCGCGATAAAGCGTATCTAATATTTCAGAAAAATTGTTAATTTGTATGGGAGCTACATCTTGTCCTGCCCCCACGCAAAAATATTTTTCTCCGCAGTGTAGATCTTATTGTCCAATAACATTTTGTAAGCCATTTGAATTCGATAGCTGCTGTAGTTTCCGAGATATAGCGTATCTGCCACCACCCAAAAAATTTTTTCTCCAAAGTGTAACCTTATTGTCCAAATATATTTTGTAAGACATTTGAAGTCGATAGCTGCTGTAATTTCCGAGATAAAGCGTATCGAATATTTCATAAAAATGGAAAAATTTGTATGGAAGCTACCCCTTGCTCTGCCCCCACCAAAAAAATTTTTTTTCCAAAGTGTAGACCAATTATTTTTTATAAGACATTTGAAGTCGATAATTCCTATAGTTTCCGAGATATAGCGTATCGAATATATCATAAAAATTTTTAATTTGTATGGGAGCTACCCCTGGCCTTGCCCCCACCCAAAATTTTTTTAACCAAAGTACAGACCTTACTGTCCAATTACTTTTTGTAAGATATTTTAGGTCGATAGCTGCTATAGTTTTCGAGATAGAGCGCATTCAATATTTCATAAAAATTATTTATTTGTATGGGAGCTACCCCTTTCCCTGCTTCCACCCAAAAAATGTTTTTACTTAAGGGTAGACCTTATTGTGAAATTACTTTTTGTAAGACATTTGAAGTCGACAGTTGCTGTAGTTTCCGAGATTTTGCGTATCGAATATTTCATAAAAATTGTTAATTTGTATGGGAGCTACCCCTTGCCCTGCCCCATCCAAAAAATGTTTTCTTCAAAGTGTAGACCTTATTGTCCAATTACTTTTTGTAAGACATTTGAGGTCGATAGCTGCTATAGTTTCCAAAATATAGCGTATCGAATATTTAATTGAAATCGTTAATTTGTATGGGAGCTACCCCTTGCTCTGTCCCCACCTTAAAAATTTTTTCTCCAAAGTGTGGGCCTTATCGTCCAATTATTTTCTGTAGAACATTTGACGTCCGAGATATAGCGTATCTAATATTTCAAAAAAATTTTTAATTTGCATGGGAGCTACCCCTTGCCCTGCTTCCACCCAAAAAGCGTGTAGACCTTATTGTGCAATTACTTTTTGTAGGACATTTGAAGTCGATAGTTGCTACAGTTTCCGAGATGAAGCGTATCGATATTTTATAAAAATTGTTAATTTGTATGGGAGCTACCCGTTGCCCTGCCCCCACCCAAAAAATTTTTTCTCCGGAGTGTAGACCTTATTGTCCTATTACTTTTTGTAATTTTAGGTCGATAGCTGCTATAGTTTTCGAGATAGAGCGTATTGAATATTTCATAAAAGTTATTAATTTGTATGGGAGCTACCGCTTTCCCTGCTTCCACTCAAAAAACGTTTTAATTTAAGGGTACACCTTATTGTGTAATTACTTTTTGTAGGATATTTGAAGTCGATAGCTGCTATAGTTTCCGAGATATAGCGAACCGAATATTTAATTGAAATCGTTAATTTTTATGGGAGCTACCCCCTGCCCTGCCCCCACTCTAAAAATTTTTTCTCCAAAGTGTAGGCTTTATTGTCCAATTAATTTTTGTAATTTTAGGTCGATAGCTGCTACAGTTTCCGAGATATAAGTATCGTATCGAATATTTCACAAAATTGGATAACTTGTATAGTTACCTGTATATTTTTTAATGTTCTACTGCCTGGCATAGGGTTGAGAACCGCTCTGAAATAGCTCAACGAGTTAGCTGGTGGCATCGTCAGGCCGACGGTATGTAACATTAAAAATGTTTGCTGTTGTATGTTTTGCGCTGATTTTTTGTATCAAAAAAAGTCTATTTTTTGTTTAGTTTCAAGTTCATTTATTTCACTTAGGCTTAGTAAAATATTTTAATTGTTTAGTTGTTGGTAGTTATGGTTTTTTTTCATAAATATCACTAAAGTTTTTTGCCACTGCACACACGAAAACGATCTATTTGGTTTAATGCTCAAATCTCTACTATGTATGGGAGCTACCCTTTGCTCTGCCCCACCCAAAATTTTTTTTACCAAAGTGTAGACCTTATTGTGCAATTACTTTTTGTAAGACATTTAAAGTCGATACCTTTTATAGTTACCGAGATATAGCGTATCGAATATATCATAAAAATTGTTAATTTGAATGGGAGCTACCCCTTGCCCTGCTTCCACCCAAAAAACGTGTAGACCTTATCGTGCAATTACTTTTTGTAAGACATTTGAAGTCGATAGTTGCTACAGTTTCCGAGATTCAGCGTATCGAATATTTTATAAAAATTGTTTATTTGTATGGGAGCTACCCCTTGCCCTGCCGCTAACCAAAAAATATTTTCTCCGAAGTGTATACCTTATTGTCCAATTACTTTTTGTAAGACATTTGAGGTCGATAGCTGCTATAGTTTCCAAAATATAGCGTTTCAAATATTTTATATAAATTGTTAAATTGTATGGGAGCTACCAATTGCCCTGCCTCCACCTGAAAAAAATTTTTCTCTAAAGTGTAGACCTTATTGTCCAATTACTTTTTGCAAAAAATTTGATGCCGATAGCTGCTATAGTTTCCAGGATATAGCGTATTGAATATCTTATAAAACTTGTTAATTTGTATGGGAGCTACCTTTTGCCCTGTCCCCATCCAAAAAGTGTAGGCCAATTATTTTTGTTAAGACATTTGAAGTCGATAGCTTCTATAGTTGCCGAGATAATGCCTATAGAATATTTCATAAAAATCGTTAATTTGTATAAGAGCTACCCCTTGCCCTGCCCCCCCCCCCCCCCCTCCCCTTTAAAGTTTTATCTCCAAAGTGTAGGCCTTATTGCCCAATTATTTTCTGTAGAACATTTGAAGTCGATAGCTGCTATAGTTTCCGAGATATAGCGTATCGAATATTTCATAAAAATTGTTAATTTGTATGGGAGCAACCCCTTTCCATGCTTCCACCAAAAAAACCTTTTAACTTAAGGGTAGATCTTATTATGCAAGTACTTTTTGTAAGACGTTTGAAGTCAAAAGTTGCAACAGTTTCCGAGGTATAGCGTATCGAATATTTAAAAAAATTGTTAATTTGTATGGGAGCTACCCCTTGCCCTGCCCCCAACCAAAAAATTTGCTCTTCAAAGTGTAGGTCTTATTGTCCAATTACTATTTGTGTAAGACATTTGAAATCGATAGCTGCTACAGTTTCCGAGATATAAGTATCGTATCGAATATTTCACAAAAATGGTTAATTTGTATGGAAGCTACCCTTTGCCCTGCCCCCACCCAAAATATTGTTTACCAAAGTGTAGAACTTATTGTGCAATTACTTTTTGTAAGACATTTAAAGTCGATACCTTCTATAGTTTCCGAGATATAGCGAATCGAATATTTCATAAAAATTGTTAATTTGTATGGGAGCTACCCTTGCACTGCCCCATGCAAAAAATTGTTTCCCCAAAGTGTAGACCTTATTGTCCATTTACATTTTTTAAGGCATTTGAAGTCAATAGCTGCTGTAGTTTCTGAGATTTCGTTTATCAACTATTTCTAAAAAATTGATACTTTGTATGGGAGTTACCCCTTACCCTGCCCCCACTAAAAAATTTTTTTTTTTTCCAAAGTGTAGGCCAATTATTTTTTGTAAGACATTTGAAGTCGATAGCTTCTATAGTTTCCGAGATATAGCGTATCGAATATTTAATTGAAATCGTAAATTTCTATGGGAGCTACTTCTTGCCCTGCCCCCACCTTAAAAATTTGTTTAGGCCTTATTATCCAACTATTTTCTGTAGAACATTTGACGTCGATAGCTGCTATAGTTTCTGAGATAAAGCATACCGAATATTTAATTAAAATCGTTAATTTGTATGGGAGCTACCCCTTGCCCTGCCCCCACTCAAAATTTTTTTTCTCTAAAGTGTAGACCTTATTGTCCAATTACTTTTTGTAAGACATTTGAGGTCAATAGCTGCTATAGTTTTCGAGATATAGCGTATTGAATATTTCTTAAAAATTTTTATTTTGTATGGGAGCTACCCCTTGCCCTGCCCCGACTTAAAAATTTTTTCTCCAAAGATCAGATTTTATTGTCCAATTACATTTTGTAAGGCATTTGAAGTCAACAGTTGCTGTAGTTTCCGAGATTTAGCGTATCGAATATTTTATAAAAATTGTTAATTTGTATGGGAGCTACTCCTTGCCCTGCCCCATCCAAAAAATTTTTTCTCCACAGTGTAGACTTAATTGTCCAATTACTTTTTGTAAGACATTTGAGGTCGATAGCTGCTATAGTTTCCAAAATATAGCGTATCGGATATTTAGTTGAAATTGTTAATTTGTATGGGAGCTACCCCTTGCCCTGCCCCATCCAAAAAATTTTTTCTCCAAAGTGTAGACCTTTTTGGGTGGGGCAGGGCAATTACTTTTTGTAAGACATTTGAGGTCAATAGCTGCTATAGTTACCAAAATATAGCGTATCGGATATTTAGTTGAAATTGTTAATTTTTATGGGAGCTACCCCTTGCTCTGTCCAATCCTTAAAAATTTTTTCTCCAAAGTTCTGTAGAACATTTGATGTCGATAGCTGCTATAATTTCCGAGATATAGCGTATCGAATATTTCATAAAAATTGTTAATTTGAATGGGAGCTACCCCTTGCCCTGCTTCCACCCAAAAAACGTGTAGACCTTATCATGCAATTACATTTTGTAAGGCATTTGAAGTCAACAGTTGCTGTAGTTTCCGAGATTTAGCGTATCGAATATTTTATGAAAATTGTTAATTTGTATGGGGCAGGGCAATTACTTTTTGTAAGAATTTTCAGGTTAATAGCTGCTATAGTTTCCAAAATATAGCGTATCGGATATTTAGTTGAAATTGTTAATTTATATGGGAGCTACCCCTTGCTCTGTCCAATCCTTAAACATTTTTTCTCCAAAGTTCTGTAGAACATTTGATGTCGATAGCTGCTATAATTTCCGAGATATAGCGTATCGAATATTTCATAAAAATTGTTAATTTGTATGGAAGCTACCCCTTGCCCTGCTTCCACCCAAAAAACGTGTAGACCTTATTGTGCAATTACTTTTTGTAGGACATTTGAAGTCAGTCTACGCGAGTGTAATATTGGTAATATGTGATATTAGTAATAAGTGGCAAACGATTTATTAATATTCTTACATACACAAATTATTGAGAAAAGATAAAAAACAACAAACTAAATAATAAAAAAATCGAAAGGTTAATGAATAACAGTAATCGTCGTAACAAAGGGCCTAATAGCCGAAATGCTTACATTGTGTTAAGCTCAAGCGTTAGCAATGAAAACATCAGAGACCCTAAATATAGTTAAAGACACTTTAAGTGCAAGTGCTCTGAATTTGAATAAGTGTACTGAACAAGGGACAAAGTTAGCCCAATCTATTTTTAAAAGTTATAAAAAAAATAGGTGCCATCCTCATCGCGCTCATCCTTATCAAGTTCTGGTGTTGTACCAGCAGCTGCTAAGGATGGCCACGGTCATTTTTCTTCACAAGCTCCGAAGGTTCAGGTAGGAATGAACCGTTATATAGCAGTTCTTAAAAGGGAAAGAAGCCCCAAATCGGCAGAGATTAACAACCCAGCAACAATTTTGAAAGATGACGAAAGGCTAACGTCATCGCAAAACCGTTTTGCCATCTTGCAGGAGGAAAACGATGCTCCGTTACCCGAGAGAAAGACTTTTAAGCCTCCCCCAATTTATTTAAGGGAGAAAAAGACCAGCGACCTTATTAAGCTTTTAGTAGGATTATCGGTGAAAACAACTTTTTTGTGTCGAACATAAAACGTGGTAACATCTATGAAACCAAAATTCAAGTTCATCACGAAAACGATTAACGTACCACTGTTTCGGAATTTGAAAAACAGAAGAAAAACTTTTACACCTACCAACTAAAGACCGCAAAAGGCCTTCAGATTGTGATTAAGGGTATTGATTCAAATGTGAACCTGGAAGAAATTAAAGCCAGTTAATGCAGTAAAGGCTTCAAAGCCAAATCTGTGTCAAACATTAGAAACAGGGAATGGCATCCCCAACCATTATGTCGAGTGCAGCTTGAGCCTGGTGATGTAAAATTAAACAGAAATGATACTCACCCTATATATGACCTAAAATATATTTTGCATCGTAGAGTTGTGATCCGGCCCGTGCAGTGCTTAAATTGCCAAGAATATGGTCACACCAAGGCTTACTGCAAATTGCCTTCTGTTTGTGTGGTGTGTGAAGACCTGCATGCTACGAAAAAGTGCGACAAACCAAAAGATGATCCTCGTGTGAAGAAATGCATCGATTGCGATGTAAATCATACTGCCAACTATAGAGGCTGCCCTGCTTTTGATTTATTAAGGCGCTCATCAAAGCCAAAAGTAGTTCCTGCTCCTTCCCAGCAGTTAAATATAGCCACTATTTCTATGCCCCCACTAGCACAGCCAACTCCGAGTCAACTTTCTTATGCCAACGCATTAAAGTCTAACCAGCCCAACGCAAGTAAGCCTAACCCGCCAACAACACAAAGAGTGGTGCCAACAAATGAACCTACGGGCCCCAATTTCAACCGCCTGGAAGCCGTAATAGACAATATGGTAAAACAATTTACGCAGATCATGGCGCAAATGGCTGATATGATGCAATCAATGCAGTCCACTCTTCTGCAGGCCATGCTTAAAAGGCCATGAACTGCCTCAGGGTTTGTTCCTGGAACGCAAACGGCATCCGCCACAACAAAAAATTTATGTCACGTTGATTGTTAATTTGTATGGGAGCTACCCCTTGCCATGCCCCTAACCAAAAAAAATTTTTCTCCGAAGTGTACACCTTATTGTCCAATTAATTTTTGTAAGACATTTGAAGTCAATAGTTGCTACAGTTTCCGAGGTATAGCGTATCGAATATTTCAAAAAATTGTTAATTTGTATGCCCTGCCCCCAACAAAAAAAATTTTTTTTTTTTTTCATGTATTTTATTATTGAATCTTCGCTTAAGCGAACTAACAATAAGTATTCAAATCTTAAAACTAAGTTAATAATACTAGTCCAGTCAGTACCAGACAAAAATTTAAGTTCTCACAATAAGGATAACTAATTTTAAAAGTTTCATCTAAGAGCAATAGTAACCCTTCTTTTTAGGCGGGTGTGCCCACTATGTTGCAGGATGCTTCGAGCAAGCGGATTTGGATGTGATTCCAGCTTATTTAAATACTTGTCCACATATTTCAGGACTTCGCATTTTACAAGTGGGACTTCAAGATTCTTGTGGATGTTGCTGTTTTTGATATACCAAGGAGCACCAGTTATCATTCTTAGAATTTTGTTTTGACGGCGTTGAATCTTTTCTATGTTGGAGGCGGAAGCAGTGCCCCATAGTTGTATTCCGTAGCACCAAATTGGTTTTAAAATCGAGTTGTAGAGTAGAAGCTTACAATCAAGATGTAGCACAGAGTTTCTACCAATTAGCCAGTGGATTTGAGCCGCTTTAAGTTTCATTTGCGTCAGCTTCGCATCTATATGAGGCTTCCATGTAAGGCGGCGATCTAAGTGAATACCAAGATGTTTTGTCTCAGATCGTTGAGGCACATTATGGTTGTTAATAGTGATTGAAGGGCACGTTTCTTTGCGTAAGGTAAAAGTTACGTGAGTGCATTTTTGTTCATTTATCTTAATTCCCCATAACTTTGTCCATTTCTCAACTTGGGTTACGTGTTGCTGCAGTTGGTTCGAAGTCTCTTTAGGGTCTCTATGAACACTGAGAAAAGTGGTATCGTCAGCAAATGTAGACGTGTGCGTAAAACTGTTTGTTGGCATATCTGCCGTGTAAAGCAAGTACAAAATTGGACCTGGTATACTCCCTATTGGTTGAGAAGAACTTTTTTGGCTTCCCTCTTTGATCATAAATTGTCGACCGGTTATGTATTTTTCTAAAAGGTTGAAAATATTAGCTAGAAGGTTGAGCTTTAGTTTGTTTAAAAGGCCTTCATGTCATAGTTTGTCGAAAGCTTGTGAGACATCGATAAAAAGCCCGGAGCAGTACTTATTTTCCTCAAAGGCTTTTCTTATTACCTGTACCAACCTGTGAAATTGTTCGATGGTACTATGTTGACTTCTAAAGCCGAATTGGTGATTTGGAATGCAGTTGTTATCATTCAGGATCGGATTAAGCTTGTTTTTTAACAGTTTTTCAAACAATTTTGACATTGTGGGTAACAAACTTATGGGCCTATACGATTCTACCTTCGAGGGATCTTTGCCAGGCTTAGGAATCATCTTTACTAAGGCAACTTTCCATATAGGCGGAAAATGTTATAGCCGAATTATCGCGTTAAAAATAAAAAGAATGATTCTTTTAGCAGTAAGAGGCAGCTCTATGAGCATTTTGTTGCTTATTTTATCAACGCCAGGAGCTTTTTTACCATTTAGGTTAGCGATAGCCTCTACAACATCTGCGAATCGGAAACGTATTTTTAAAGGACGTCTGGCAACAACAGGCGGTAATTCCCTCACGTCAGTGCATGTATTGGGAGTGAATACGTTTTTGAAGTGATTTGCGAACAGATCGCATTTTTCTTCGTCATTTCTATCCCAGGATCCTCTCAGATTGCCAAGTGGTGGTTTTGCGATAACAGGTCTTTTAAGACGTCTGGCTGATCGCCATAAGGAATAATTTGTCTGAGGAGTCGCGTCTAGACCTTCCAGGTACTCTTTCAGTGATGCCATTCTGTGAGCCTCCAACAAGCTTTTTCGTTGGGTTGTACATTCTTTTAGCCTAGTTTTTAGTTGGGGCGATCTATGTTTTTGCCATTCCCTGCGGGCTTTTCTTTTTTCAGATACAAGCTTTTCCACATCGTCAGAGAAAATTTTGTTGTACCTAGCCTGGCGGTAGGTAGAAGACGCATGTTCAACGGCTTTTTTAATGTTTTCATTTAGGACGCTCAGACAATCATCTATGTCTCCGGGAGTTTTTAGCGGTTGGTTCTCCGCGCAGTGGGTACTAATATATTTTTTATATTTCAACCAATTTATTCTTTTAGATAAGAAAAACTCACTAGTTGCTATTTGGTGAGGACTGCAAATAGTAATTATTGTGGGTGAGTGGCCAGAAGATAAATCCAAGGAGGCTTGAGCCTCAATGAGCTCCGAGGATATACCTTTTGCTACGCCAAAATCAATTACGTCTGGAATTTTATTGTGGTCTGTTGGCCAGTAGGTTGGTTGTCCAGTTGAAATAACATAAAGTTCCATTTCAGACACGGCATCATACAAGACACGACCTCTGGGACTAATTAGTCGGGAGCCCCAGTACGTGTGCTTGGCGTTATAGTCTCCAGCAGCTATGAAGCGGGGACCTAAAAATTTGTAAAAACTGTTGTACTGATCCTTCGTTATGGAGAATCTCGGTGGACAATAAACTGACGAAATAAGTAAGTTATTGAAAAATTCATTAATGCAGACGTTTATTGCTTTCATATAACATTCAGATAGGCCACCCAACCATTGGTGCTTAATTCTTGATTTGATTAATATAGCAGAGCCACCACAGGATCTATCCCTGGGATCTTTTGAGTCATAAAAATTGTATCCACTAATTTTAAAAGTGCTGCTATGAGTCTCGGAAATCAACATGACGTCAATTTTATGGTGTATTAAAAAATATTCGAGCTCGTTTTTGTGTTGGCGGATGCCGTTTGCGTTTCAGAAACAAACCCTCAGGCAGTTCATGGTCTTTTAAGCATGGCCTGCAGAAGAGCAGACTGCATTTTCTGCATCTCCTGCATCATGCCGGCCATTTGCGCCATTATCTGCGTAAATTGTTTGACCATATTGTCAATTACGGCTTCCAGGCGGCTAAAATTAGGCCCGGCTGGTTCGCTAGTGGGCACTTGTTGTTGTGTGGTTGGTTCGTTTGGCCTTTGTGCATTGGACTGGTTTGACTTTAGTGCGTTGGCGTAAGAAATTTGACTTGTAGTTGGCTGTGCTAACTGGGGAATGTTTGTTGTTGGTATATTTAACGGCTGGGGAGGGTTAGGAACTACCTTCGGCTTAGATGAGCGCCTAACTAAATTAAAGACAGGACAACCTCTGTAGTTGGCAGTGTGGTTTCCACCACAATTGCTGCACTTCTTCACCCTAGGGTCATCTTTTGGTTTGTCGCACTTGGTTGTAACATGCAGATCCCCACATACAGCACAAACAGAAGGCAACTTCCAGTAAGTTTTTGTGTGGCCATATTCCTGACAATTTAGGCACTGTACAGGCCCAGATCGCTTATGCGGAACTTCCACTGTAACTCTACGGTGCAAAATATATCTTAAATCATAAATGGGGTGAGTTTCATTTTTCTTTAATTTAGCATCACCAGGCTCAAGTTCAACTCGGAATAATAGTTGAGGGTATTTTTCCCTGTTTCTAATATTTGTCACAGTCCTGACTTTAAAACCTTCGTTGCACAGACTGGTCTTTATCTCCTTTCATCGTCCTTTAGAATTTTTGCAGGTTGATTTACTTCAGCCGACTTCGGGCTTCTTTCTCTTTTAAGAACTGTAACGTATCGGTTCATTCCTACCCGGATCTTAGGAGCACACGGTGTAATTGGGCTGAATGTCCCTTTAGCAGCTTTTTGTACAAATCCAGAACTTATTAAAGGTGAGCGCGATGACAAAGGTCCCTCTGTATTTTTTTCTATAATTTTCAAAAAGAGGTTGAGCTAAGTTTGTCCCTTGTTCAATACTTTTATTTAAATTAGGTGCACTTGAACTTAAATTTTTTGTACCTATATTTGGTTTTGCATTTAGATAATTTTTATTATACTCAGGGTCTCTAATATTTTCATTGCTCACACTAGTGGAGCTTAACACTATGTATGCATTTCTGCTATTAGGCCCACTGTCACTACGGTTACTCATTTGCCGTTCGATTTTTTTTTATTTAGTTTGTTGTTATTTTATTTTCTCACTAATATGTGTATGTATGTATATTAATAAATTCGTTTGCCACTTATTACTAATATCACCTATTACCAATATTACACTCCCGTAGACACGTCTGTACACGAGATTAAGAATGCACAAAAAAATTTGTTCTCCAAAGTATAGGTCTTATTGTCCAATTACTTTTTGTGAGACACTTAAATTGATAGCTGCTACAGTTTCCGAGATATAAGTATCGTATCAAATATTTCACAAAAATGGTTAATTTGTATGGGAGCTACCCTTTGCCCTGCCCCCACCCAAAATATTTTTTTCCAAAGTGTAGACCTTATCGTGCAATTACTTTTTGTAAGACATTTGATGTCGATAGCTGCTATAGTTTCCGAGATATAGCGTATCGAATATTTCATAAAAATGTTTAATTTGTATGGGAGCTACCCTTGCCCTGTCCACCCGAAAAATTTTTTCTCCAAAGTGAAGACCTTACTGTCCAATTACATTTTTTAAGGCATTTAAAGTCGATAGTTGCTGTAGTTTCTGAGATTTAGCGTATCAAATATTTCTAAAAAATTGTTAATTTGTATGGGAGCTACCCCTTACCTTGTCCCACTCAAAAAATTTTTCCTCCAAAGTGAAGGCCAACACTTTGGAGAAAAAATTTTTTGGATGGGGCAGGGCAATTACTTCTTGTAAGACATTTGAGGTCAATCGCTGCTATAGTTTCCAAAATATAGCGTATCGGATATTTAGTTAAAATTGTAAATTTGTATTTGTATGCCCCTTGCCCTGCCCGCACTCAAAATTTTTTTTCTCTAAAGTGTAGACCTTATTGTCCAATTACTTTTCGTAAGACATTTGAGGTCGACAGCTGCTATAGTTTTCGAGATATAGCGTATTTAATATTTCATAAAAATTGTTATTTTGTATGGGAGCTACCCCTTGCCCTTCCCCGACTTAAAAAATGTTTTCTCCAAAGTTCAGATTTCATTGTACAATTACATTTTGTAAGGCATTTGAAGTCGACGGTTGCTGTAGTTTCCGAGATTTAACGTATCGAATATTTCATAAAAATTGTTAATTTGCATGGAAGCTACCCCTTGCCCTGCCCCATCCAAAAAATTTTTTCTCCACAGTGTAGACTTTATTGTCCAATTACTTTTTGTAAGGCATTTGAGGTCGATAGCTGCTATAGTTTCCAAAATATAGCGTATCGAATATTTAATTGAAATCGTTCATTTGTATGGGAGCTACCCCTTGCTCTGCCCCCACCTTAAAAATTTTTTCTCCAAAGTGTAGACCTTATTGCCCAATTATTTTCTGTAGAACATTTGACGTCGATAACTGCATAATTTCCGAGATATAGCGTATCAAATATTTCATAAATATTGTGAATTTCTATGGGAGCTACCCCTTGCCCTGCTTCCACCCAGGAAACGTGTAGATTTTATTGTGCAATTCCTTTTTGTAGGACATTTGAAGTCGATAGTTGCTACAGTTTCCGAGATATAGTGTATCGATATTTTATAAAAAATGTTAATTTGTATGGGAGCTGCCCCTTGCCCTGCTTCCACCCAAAAAACGTGTAGACCTTATTGTGTAATTACTTTTTGTATGACATTTAAAGTCTATAGTTGCTACAGTTTCCGAGATATAGCGTATCGATATTTTGTAAAAATTGTTAATTTGTATGGGAGCTACCCCTTGCCTTGCCTCCACCCAAAAAATTTTTTCTTCGGAGAATAGACCTTATTGTCCAATTTATTTTTTTAGACATTTGAAGTCGATAGCTGCTATGGTGTCCGAGATATAGCGTATCGAATATTTCATAAAAATGGTTAATTTGAATGGGAGCTGCTCCTTGCCCTGCGCCTAACCAAAACATTGTTCTCCAAAGTGTAGGCCTTATTGAACAAATACTTTTTGTAAGGCATTTGAGGTCGATAGCTGCTATGGTGTCCGAGATATATCGTATCTAATATTTCATAAAAATTGTTTATTTGTATGGGAGCTACCCCTTTCCCTGCTTTCACCCAAGAAACGTGTAGACCTTATTGTGCAATTAGCTTTTGTAACACATTTATAGTCGATACCTTCTATAGTTTCCGAGATATAGCGTATCGAATATTTCATAAAAATTGATCATTTGAATGGGAGCTACCCTTGCCCTGCCCTACCCAAAAAATTTTTTCTTCAAAGTGTAGACCTTATTGTCCAATTATTTTTTGTAACACATTTGAGGTCGATGGCTGCTGCAGTTTCTGAGATTTGGCGTTTCGAATATTTCTAAAAAATTGTTAATTTGTATTGGAGTTACCCGCTACCCTGTCCCCACTCAAAAAAAGGTTTTTCCAAAGTGTTGGCTTCTATAGTTTTCGAGATATAGCGTATCGAATATTTCATAAAAATCGTTAATTTGTATCGAAACTACCCCTTGCCCTGCCCACGCCTCCCTTAAAAATTTTTTCTCCCAAGTATAGGCCTTATTGTTCAATTATTTTCTGCAGAACATTTGACGTCGATAGCTGCTATAGTTTCCGAGATATAGCGTATTGAATATTTCATAAAAATCTTTAATTTGTATGGGAGCTACCCCTTGCGCTGTTCCCACCCAAAAAGTGTATGCCAATCATTTTTAGTAAGACATTTGAAGTCGTTAGCTTCTATAGTTTCCAAGATAAAGCGTATCGAATATTTAATAAAAATTTTTAATTTGCATTGGAGATACCCCTTGCCCTGCATCCACCCAAAAAACGTGTAGACTTTATCATGCAATTACTTTTTGTAAGACATTTAAAGTCGATAGCTGCTATAGTTTCCGAGATATAACGTATTGAATATTTCATAAAAATCGTTAATTTGTATGGGAGCTACCCCTTGCGCTGTCCCCACCCAAAAAGTGTATGCCAATTATTTTTAGTAAAACATTGGAAGTCGATAGCTTCTATAGTTTCCCAGATAAAGCGTATCGAATATTTAAATAAAATTTTTAATTTGCATGGGAGATACCCCTTGCCCTGCTTCCACCCAAAAAACGTGTAGACTTTATCATGCAATTACTTTGTGTAAGACATTTGAAGTCGATAGTTGCTACAGTTTTCGAGATAAAGCGTATTGAATATTTCATAAAAATCGTTAATTTGTATGGGAGCTACCCCTTGCGCTGTCCCCACCCAAAAAGTGTAGGCCAATTATTTTTAGTAAGACATTTGAAGTCGATAGCTTCTATAGTTTCCGAGATAAAGCGTATCGAATATTTAATAAAAATTTTTAATTTGCATGGGAGATACCCCTTGCCCTCCTTCCACCCAAAAAACGTGTAGACTTATCATGCAATTACTTTTTGTAAGACATTTGAAGTCGATAGTTGCTACAGTTTTCGAGATATAGCGTATCGAGTATTTTATAAAAATTGTTAATTTGTATGGGAGCTACCCCTTGCCCTGCCCCTAACCAAAAAATTTTTTCTCCAAAGTGAATACCTTATTGTCCAATTGCATTTTTTAAGGCATTTAAAGTCGATAGTTGCTGTAGTTTCTGAGATTTAGCGTATCAAATATTTCTAAAAAATTTTTGATTTATATGGGAGCTACCCCTTACCTTGTCCCCACTCAAAAAATTTTTTCTCCAACGTGAAGGTCTACACTTTGGAGAAAAAATTTTTTGGATGGGGCAGGGCAATTACTTCTTGTAAGACATTTGAGGTCAATCGCTGCTATAGTTTCCAAAATATAGCGTATCGGATATTTAGTTAAAATTGTAAATTTGTATGGGAGCTGCCCCTTGCCCTGCCCGCACTCAAAATTTTTTTTCTCTAAAGTGTATACCTTATTGTCCAATTACTTTTCGTAAGACATTTGAGGTGGACAGCTGCTTTAGTTTTCGAGATATAGCGTATTTAATATTTCATAAAAATTGTTATTTTATATGGGAGCTACCCCTTGCCCTTCCCCGACTTAAAGAATTTTTTCTCCAAAGTTCAGATTTCATTGTACAATTACATTTTGTAAGGCATTTGAATTCGACGGTTGCTGTAGTTTCCGAGATTTAACGTATCGAATATTTCATAAAAATTGTTAATTTGCATGGAAGCTACCCGTTGCCCTGCCCCATCCAAAAAATTTTTTCCACAGTGTAGACTTTATTGTCCAATTACTTTTTGTAAGGCATTTGAGGTCGATAGCTGCTATAGTTTCCAAAATATAGCGTATCGAATATTTAATTGAAATCGTTCATTTGTATGGGAGCTACCCCTTGCTCTGCCCCCACCTTAAAAATTTTTTCTCCAAAGTGTAGACCTTATTGCCCAATTATTTTCTGTAGATTATTTGACGTCGATAGCTGCATAATTTCCGAGATATAGCGTATCGAATATTTCATAAATATTGTGAATTTCTATGGGAGCTACCCCCTGCCCTGCTTCCACCCAAGAAACGTGTAGACTTTATTGTGCAATTCCTTTTTGTAGGACATTTGAAGTCGATAGTTGCTACAGTTTCCGAGATATAGTGTATCGATATTTTATAAAATATGTTAATTTGTATGGGAGCTGCCCCTTGCCCTGCTTCCACCCAAAAAACGTGTAGACCTTATTGTGTAATTACTTTTTGTAGGACATTTAAAGTCTATAGTTGCTACAGTTTCCGAGATATAGCGTATCGATATTTTGTAAAAATTGTTAATTTGTATGGGAGCTACCCCTTGCCCTGCCTCCACCCAAAAAATTTTTTCTTCGGAGAATAGACCTTATTGTCCAATTTATTTTTTTAGACATTTGAAGTCGATAGCTGCTATGGTGTCCGAGATATAGCGTATCGAATATTTTATAAAAATGGTTAATTTGAATGGGAGCTGCTCCTTGCCCTGCTCCTAACCAAAACATTGTTCTCCAAAGTGTAGGCCTTATTGAACAAATACTTTTTGTAAGGCATTTGAGGTCGATAGCTGCTATAGTTTCCGAGATATATCGTATCGAATATTTCATAAAAATTGTTTATTTGTATGGGAGCTACCCCTTTCCCTGCTTTCACCCAAGAAACATGTAGACCTTATTGTGCAATTAGCTTTTGTAACACATTTATAGTCGATACCTTCTATAGTTTCCGATAGAGTATTGCAAATGCCAACATTTTGTTCATACATGTCGCTGTTAAAAATTTAATGCTATGATGTGTTATGCCTTTTCAACCATCATGTTATGTTGTTTTGTGCTAAATCAAACCAATGTCTTGGCATGTTATTTTAAAAAGCATGCCAAAACATTTATTTCATCCAACTTGGCTGCGTAGAATGTTGATTTTTATATTTGTATGACGTTTTGCTTTTAATATTCACTGGCTGAAGTAGATTAATATTATCAAAAGTATACTGTGTTTTTTCTTGATTTTCTAAAGGAAAGGAGGATCAAAAAATAGTATTTTTAAAAATTAAATAATTTCTATATGATTATGATGTGTTTTTTAAATAAATATTTTTTTTGTGAATTTTCACATATTTATGTCTGTATATTATGTTTTTTAAATTAAAATTTTGTATCTAAATAAAATGTTGCTAATATAATATATATAATAATAATCTTAGACGGTTTCATTATGTATAATTTTGACAAAATAAATAATTCTATCAAAACAAAAATTAAAAAAAAACATAGTTTTATAGTAGGTTTTATATATATACATAAATGCCGATGTAAAGATTGCAAAAGTTTTTGTAAATATGAAAAAAATTCTAATGAAAATTAAGTAAAAAGTCTTAAAGAATGATATACAGGTATACAAAAATTACAGTTATTCAATGTAATGTTTGTATTTCAAATGACAATTATAATTCAAATTTATGTATAATTTCGAAAAGTAGAATTGTGGTACTTCTGCGTAAATTTTTGTTGCCATTTCAGAAAACCCCAATAACAAATTTTACCGAAAATATTTGCCTTTTCTACAAAAACTCCGACTTTTATACCATAACACTACTAAAGATTTCGCAGTACATATTACAAAAAGATAAATTAGCATACTTTTACGATAATTGACAAGCATTAATGAGTACCTATTTTTTCTTATATTGCAATTTTTGTACAATTTGAAAGCAGGTATAAAAAACATCCAAATAAAGTGATAGGTTACATGTTAATTTTATTGCATGGTAAATTTTTCAGAATCAGCAACCAAAATCTTATTAAAGAGTATGCAAAAACAGGTAGCTTACAAAAAGTATTAACGTTGGGTCTTTTTCATAGGTACATAAATTATTATTATTGCCAATATTTTTCAACAGAATCATAATAAAACAATTTGTTGAAGGATTCATTAATTAACGTAAAAATTTCAAGTAAAAAATTTATACCTAAAAATACCGACATGGCTGTTATAGAAAATATAAGGGGTCGAAGACAAGGCAACTTGCTACAGTACAACCCAATAACAATTTAAAGAAAAGGTGCACCGAGTTAGTAGTTCAATGGGTTGTACGAAATTGTAGGCCTTTTAATATTGTAAACGATGAAGGCTTGATACATTTAGCTCAGTTTTGCATCAACACTGGCTATGAGTTTGGCAATACTTTGGATGTAAGCGGCCTTCTTCCTCATTCTTCTACAGTTTCAAGAAATATTTAAACACTCTACGAAAGTCACCATAATTTCCTTAAAGAAGAAATAAGCTCCATAAAACATATTGGCTTTAGTATAACGTGTGATTTATGGAGTGACGACTTTTTAAAAAAATCATATATTGGCGCTACTGTGCATTTTGTTAAATCTGGGAGAATATTCAGCAAAACGTTAGGGATGCTTGGTATGGAAAGCGGTAAAAATACAGGTAATTTATACTAACATTTTAAAATTTTCAAGAATTTTATAATAATAATAATACTGTAACTTACATACCTTTTTCTTTGTTTATTTTAGGACTTCAAATCAAAAACAAAATTGAAAATATCCTTAACCAATTCGACTGTCAGTTAAGCGAAAAGGTTACAATAGTAACTGACAGGGAATCAAACATGAAAGCGGCGTTCCAAAATGAAAAAAAGCATATTCTGCGTTAACCACCTGCTGAACAACGTCATTGAAAAACCAATTTCTGGTTCGTCTGAAGTCAACGCAATTGTAACATGCTGCTCTAAATTAGTGGGGTACTTTAAAAAATCAGGAGTAAATAGCAAACTAAAAAAAACGTTAAAAAGCTTAACACCAACTCGCTGCAATACAGTTTACTACCTTTTAAAATCAGTGGAAATAAACTGGGTAGAAATAACCCAAATTCTGCATGATAGATTAGAAAGTAGCAGAATATTAAATATTAATATTGGAAATCTAAAGGAAATAGTTGAGGCTCTTAAGCCGTTTGAAGAAGCTTCAAAGCTTTTGGAAGGAGAAAAGTACCCAACAATTCATCAGGTATATCCTCAAATTAGAAATTTAAAAAAAATTCTAACCAAAAGTCACCACCAAGAGTCAGAAACAATTAAAACGTTCAAGAAGCTTCTTTTGCTAGGCTTGGAATTTGTAGTTGACGCAAACATTAAAGATGTGCACAAATTATCACTATTTTTATTTCCACCAGCAAATAAGCTAAAAAATTTTTCGCAATCTGACAGGATTGCCATCCATGGGAAATGCAAAGAATTGCTTCAAATATATGAAAGCACATGGACTAACCCAAGCGAGGAGATAATACCTATAAATCCAGAAGACGATCCTTTCAGCGATTTTGTTCAAGCCGCAACAACAACGGATTTTAATTTTGAAGTAGAAAATGAAATCTTGCGGTATGAAAGTCTCACAGTTCCATATCATAAAGAGTTTAATCCGCTAGAGTGGTGGGAAACTCGAAAAAGAGAAATACCTTTACTTCATATGCTAAGCTCATTTGTTTTAGCAACTCCGGCTAGTTCCGCTCCATCTGAAAGACTTTTTTCAAAAGCGCGGCAACTAAAAGAACCGCGATAGGAAAAAACCCAACTACTGTTAATCAAATTATGTTTTTACACAGTAATTTAGATTTAAGTGAGTTAGATTCCTACAATTTAAGCGAAAATTAAAATAACTTAACTTTATTGAGACTTTATTTATTGAAATCAAGTAGATTTACAAACATTAATTTAAGAACACTTAAAACTATAACGTATTATTTTAATTAAGTAGTTAATAATGAAAATGCATCTAGCCAACCTAAATTATGAAAGAAACATTATAAAAATTTATAAGTATAACCAATAAGAAAAAAACAATGCTTGCACCCTGCATGTGCCTTGACAAAAATTAAAACATTTTCATTAATTATCAAGTATTAAATTATAATGTGTATGTTAATAAATACATATGTATATTTAATAAAAAATTAGTCATTTTTATTTTGCTTTATTAGGTTTTAAATAAATACTAAGGGACATGTTCATAAAAAATTTTAAATTTAAAATAAAGGTTTTTACAAAATTTGCATACAAAATCAATATGTGAAATTTATTTTAAATTTAAACGTGTTCACATACCGTTGTTGTTAAGTTTTTGTGTTCTATAAGTATAGAATTTGTGTATTCTATAGAACACAACTTAACAACAACGATAACTTTTTTCTATAAAAAGTTAACAAATTGGATTATTTAATTTTTAATATATTTAATTATTTTTTTTATTTATTAGAAAGTTTTTAATTAAAAAAAAAGAAATAGTTGTGGCGTTCTTAAATAAAAATTGTTGTGTTTTTTTTTTATTTTGTGGCAGTTATTTTTTTTTTTTTTTTCATATATTTATTATTGAATCTTCGCCTGTGGCGAACTAACAATAAGTGTTCAAATCTTAAAACTAGGTAGTTAATATTAGTCCAGCCAGTGCCAGACTAAAATTTAAGTTCTCATATTAATTATCAAGCTTCATATAAGCGCAATAGTATCCCTCCTTTTCAGGTGGGTGTGCCCACTATGTTGCAGGATGTTTCGGGCGAGCGGATTTGGGTAAGCTTCCAGCTTATTTAATTACTTGTCCACATAGTTCAGGATTTCGCATTTAACTAGTGGAACTTCTAGATCCTTGTGGATGTTGCTGTTTTTAACATACCAAGGAGCACAAGTTATCATTCTTAGGATTTTGTTTTGACGGCGTTGAATTTTTTCTATGTTGGATGCGGAAGCAGTGCCCCATAATTGTATACCGTAGCACCAAATTGGTTTCAAAATCGATTTGTAGAGTAGAAGTTTACAATCAAGACGAAGCACAGAGTTTCTGCCGATTAGCCAATGGATTTGTGTAGCTTTAAGTTTCATTTGCGTCAACTTCACATCTATATGAGGCTTCCATGTGAGGCGGCGGTCTATGTGAATACCAAGATATTTTGTCTCGGTTCGTTGAGGCACCATATGGTTGTTAATAAGAATTGGAGAGCACGTTTCTTTGCGTAAAGTAAAAGTTACGTGAGTTCATTTTTGCTCATTAATTTTTATTCCCCATAATTTTGCCCATTTCTCTACTTGTGATACGTGTTGTTGCAATTGGCACGAAGCCTCTTTAGGATCTTTATGAATACTGAGGAAAGCGGTATCATCAGCAAACGTAGACGTATGCGTAAAACAGTTGGTTGGCATATCTGCCGTGTAAAGCAAGTACAAAATTGGACCTAGTATACTCCCTTGAGGTACACCAGCCCCAATTGGTTGAGAAAAACTTATTTGATTTCCCTCTTTGATCATAAATTGTCGACCGGTTATGTACTTTTCTAAAAGGTTGAAAATGTTGACTTGAAGGTTAAGCTTTAGTTTGTTTAACAGCCCTTCGTGCCATACTTTATCAAAAGCTTGAGAGACATCAATAAAAAGCGCGGAGCAGTGCTTTTTTTCCTCAAATGTTTTTCTTATAACCTGCACCAGTCTGTGAGTTTGTTCGATTGTGCTTTGTTGACTTCTAAAGCTAAATTGGTGATCTGAAATGCAATCGTTTCCATTCATGATCGGAGTCAGCTTGTTTTTAAAGAGCTTTTCGAACAATTTTGACAATGTTGGTAACAAACTTATAGGCCTATACGACTCCACCTTCGAAGGATCCTTACCAGGCTTAGGAATCAACTTAACTAAGGCAACTTTCCATGTTGCCGGGAAATGTTCAAGCCGAATTATGGCATTAAAAATAAAAAGAATAATTCTTTTAGCGATAAACGGTAGCTCTAAAAGCATTTTGTTGCTTATTTTATCAACACCAGGAGCCTTTTTATCATTTAGGTTAACGATAGCCTTTACAACATCTGAAAATCGGAAACCTATTTCCATAGGGCGTCTAGCAACAACAGGCGGTAATTCCCTCACGTCAGTACACGTGTTGGGAGTGAACACGTTTCTTAAGTGACTTGCGAACAGATCGCATTTTTCTTTGTCATTTATAGCCAGCATACAGTTGCTCTCTTAATCTCGTAGTGTACGGACGTGTCTACGCGAGTGTATATTTGTAATAGGTGATATTTGTAATAAGTTACAAAAAAAAATTGTTAATATACATACCTACAAGACATAAGTGAGAATCGAAAATAAAAACAAACAAAACAAAAAAACCAAACGGTTAATGAGTAACAGTAATCGTTGTGACAGTGGGCCTAATAACCGAAATGCTTACATTGTGTTAAGCTCAGCAAGCGTTAGCAATGAAAACATTAGAGACCCTGAATATAATAGAAACTATTTAAGTGCAAAACCGAAAACAAATACAAATAATTTAAGTGCAAGTGTGCCTTATTTGAATAAATGTACTGAACAAGGGACAAATTTAGCCCAATCTCTGTTTAAAAATTATAAAAAAAATACCGAGGTGCCATCTTCATCGCGGTCTTCTTTATCAAGTTCTGGTGTCGCACCAACAGCTGCTAAAGGCGCTACGGGCCCAATTTCTGCGTGTGCTCCTAAGATCCAGGTAGGGATGGACACGTACGTAACAGTTCTTAAAAGGGGAAGGAGCCCTAAATCGGCAGAAGCATCTCAACCTGCAAAAATTTTAAAAGACGATGAAAGGCCAACCTCATCGCAAAATCGTTTTGCAATTTTGCAAGAGGATAATGAGGCCCCTGTTAGTGAAAAAAAGTCCTTTAAGCCACCTCCCATTTATTTGAGGGAAAAAAACTCAAATGATCTCGTCAAGTTTTTAGTCGGTTTGATTGGGGAAAATAACTTTTATGTTTCAAACGTTAAGCGCGGTAACATATTTGAGACAAAAATTCAAGTGAACCATGAAAACGCCTACCGCGCCACGGTTTCGGAGCTCGAAAAACTCAGAAAAAACTTCTATACCTACCAACTCAAGACCGCAAAAGGCCTTCAGGTAGTTATAAAAGGCATTGATTCTAACGTTGACCCAGAAGAGATCAAGACCAGTTTACTAAACAAAGGGTTCATGGTTAGGACGGTATTGAATATGAGAAATAGGGAAAAACACCCCCAACCATTATTCCGAGTGGAGCTTGAGCCTAGTGATATCAAATTGAAAAAAAGTGAAACTCACCCCATCTACGATTTAAAATATATTATGCACCGACGAGTCACTGTGGAAGTGCCACATAAGCGATCTGGGCCCGTACAGTGCTTAAACTGCCAGGAATATGGCCACACTAAAACTTATTGTAAGTTGCCTACTGTTCGTGTTGTGTGTGGGGATCTGCACGATACGACCAAGTGCGACAAGCCAAAAGATGATCCTAGGATAAAGAAATGCAGCAACTGCGGGGGAAACCACACTGCCAACTATAGAGGTTGTCCTGTTTTTAATTCAGTTAAGCGATCAACTAAGCCGAAAATAGTTCCTGCCCCTCCACAGCCTTTAAATATACCAACTACAAATATGCCTCCATTGGCACAACCAACTACAAATCAAGTTTCGTACGCCGCCGCATTAAAGCCTAACCAGCCTAATTCACGTAAGTCTACCCAGCCTACAACACAACAAGAAGTGCCAACTAGCGAACCAACCGGGCCTAATTTTAGCCGCTTGGAAGCCGTAATTGACAATATGGTCACACAATTTACGCAGATTATGGCGCAAATGGCCAACATGATGCAAGAAATGCAAAAAATGCAGTCTGCTTTTCTGCAGGCTATGCTTAAAAGACCATGAACTGCCTCAGGGTTTGTTTCTGGAACGCAAACGGCATCCGCCAACACAAAAATGAGCTCGAATGTTTCTTGATGAATCAAAAAATCGATGTTATGTGTATTTCTGAAACTCATATGACATCAAGAAGCACTTTTAAAATTAGTGGTTATTCTTTTTACGATTCAAAGGATCCTAGGGATAGATTATGTGGTGGCTCGGCTATTCTAATCAAATCAAGAATTCAACACCAATGGTTGGGTGGCCTCTCGGAATGTTATATCCAAGCTACGAACGTCTGCATTGATGAATTTTTCCATAACCTTGTTATTTCATCAGTTTACTGTCCACCCAGATTCCTTATAACGAAGGATCAGTACAACAGTTTCTACAAATCATTAGGTCCCCGCTTCATAGCTGCTGGAGACTATAACGCTAAGCACACATACTGGGGCTCCCGCCTAATTAGTCCCAGAGGTCGTGTCTTGTATGACTCAGTGTCGGAAATAGGACTTTTCGTTATTTCAACCGGACAATAATAAAATTCCAGACGTAATAGATTTTAGCGTGGCAAAAGGTATATCCCCGGACCTTATTGAGGCTGTAGCCTCCTTGGATTTATCTTCTGACCACTCACCCACAATTATCACTATTTGCAGTCCTCACCAAATAGCAACTAGTGATTTTTTCTTATCAAAAAGAGTAAATTGGTTAAAATATAAAAAATATATCAGCTCTCACTGCTCGGAACACATACCACTAAAAACTCCCCAAGAAATCGATGATTGCCTAAATATCCTAAATGAAAACATTAAAGAAGCCGTTGAACATGCTTCTTCAACATACCGTCAGGTCAAATACAACAAAATTTTTTCTGTCGATGTTGAGGAGCTTTTATCTGAAAAAAGGAGAGCGCGAAGAGAATGGCAACAGCATAGATCGCCCCAACTTAAAACGAAGCTAAAAGAGTGTACAAATCGCTTAAAAAACTTGCTGGAGGTACACAGAATTGCATCAATAAAGAAGTATTTGGAAGGTCTAGACGCGACTCCTCAAACAAATTATTCTCTATGGCACGAAGGCCTGTTAAACAAACTAAAGCTAAACCTTCCAGCTAATATTTTCAACCTACTAGAAAAGTACATAACCGGTCGACAGTTTAAAATCAAAGAGGGAAACCAAATAAGTTCTTCTCAATCAATAGGGGCTGGTGTACCTCAAGGGAGTATACTAGGTCCAGTTCTGTACTTGCTTTACACAGCAGATATGCCAACCAATAAATGAACAAAAATGTACCCACGTAACTTTTACTTTACGCCAAGAAACGAGCTCTCCAATTCTTATTAACAACCATATGGTGCCTCAACGAACCGAGACAAAATATCTTGGTATTCACCTAGACCGCCGCCTCACATGGAAGCCTCATATAGATGCGAAGTTGACGCAAATGAAACTTAAAGCTACACAAATTCATTGGCTAATCGGCAGAAACTCTGTGCTTCGTCTTGATTGTAAACTTCTACTCTACAAATCGATTTTGAAACCAATTTGGTGCTACGGTATACATTTATGGGGCACTGCTTCCGCATCCAACATAGAAAAAGTTCAACGCAGGCAAAACAAAATCCTAAGAATGATAACTGGTGCTCCTTGGTATATTAAAAACAGCAACATCCGCAAGGATCTACAAGTTCCACTAGTTAAATGCAAAATCTTGAACTATGTGGACAAGTATTTAAATAAGCTGGAAACTCACCCAAATCCGCTCGCCCGAAACATCCTGCAACATAGTGGGCACACCCGCCTGAAAAGAAGGGATACTATTGCGCTTATATGAAGCTTGATAATTAATATGAGAACTTAAATTTTAGTCTGGCACTGGCTGGACTCATATTAACTACCTAGTTTTAAGATTTGAACACTTATTGTTAGTTCGCCACAGGCGAAGATTCAATAATAAATATATGAAAAAAAAAAAAAAAAAAATTTATAGCCAAGGATCCTCTCAGATTTCGCAGTGGAGGTTTTGCGATAACGGGTCTTTTTAGACGTCTGGCAGCTCGCCATAGAGAATAATTTGTCTGGGCTTTCTAAATATTTATTCAGTGATGCCATTCTGTGCACCTCCAACAAGTTTTTTAATTGGTTTGTGCATTCTTTCAATTTATTTTTAAGTTGAGGCGACCTATGCTTTTGCCATTCTCTCCGGGTTCTCCTTTTTTCAAATAAAAGCTTTTCAACATCTGCAGAACAAATTTTGTTGTACTTGGCCTGACGATAAGTAGACGAAGCATGTTCAACGGCTTTTAAAATGTTTTCATTAAGGCTGTTCAGACAATCTTCGATGTCTCCGGGTGTTTTTAGTGGTTGGCTTTCCGAGCAGTGGGTGCTGATATATTTTTTATATTTCAACCAATCTACTCTCTTAGTTAAGAAAAAATCACTAGTTGCTATTTGATGAGGACTGCAAATAGTGATTATTGTTGGTGAGTGGTCAGAAGATAAATCCAAGGAGACTTGGGCCTTAATAAGCTCCGGGGATATACCTTTTGCTACGCCAAAATCTATTACGTCTGGTATTTTATTGCGGTCTGTTGGCCAATAGGTTGGTTGTCCAGTTGAAATAACGAAAAGTCCCATTTCAGACACGGAATCATACAAGACACGACCTTTCGGACTAATAAGGCGGAAATCCCCAGTACGTGTGCTTAGCGTTATAGTCTCCAGCAGCTATAAAGCGGGACCTAAAGATTTGTAATAACTGTTGTACTAATCCTTCGTTATGGAGAATCTGGGTGGACAATAAACTGACGAAATAACGAGATTATGGTAAAATTATGCAGACGTTTGTTGCTTGTATATAGCTTTCGGAGAGACCACCCATCCACTGGTGTTTGATTCTTGATTTAATTAATATAGCTGAGCCACCACATGACCTATCTCTGGGATCTTTTGAGTACCTTAGAATAAATTTCTCAGCTAATGTTTTAGCAACATTTTTAGCGTCTTTTGTTTCAATTGGATGTGCTATTACGTATTTTGTTAATTCACATTGCATTGTAAGTATGTATCTGTAACCATTAGATATTCTTAAAGGTCCAACAGTATATATTTCTATTGTCTCAAAACTAGTGTTAGGACTTTCTGTTATGATCATTTCTTCTTTAATGTGCTTCGTTTGTTTATTTCTTTGACATTTATCGCACTTGTTGGTATAATCTCTAACCATCTTTCTCATATTTTTCTATACGTTACGTTTTAATTTTAAGACAGTTTTTCTTATACCAAAATTTCCTGATATTGGTGGATTGTGGAATTCTTCTATAATTTTCATTTGCGTTCTTTGTTGCAAAGGTTTATATAATATAATATTTAATTTAAATTTTCTATATTTGTTTGATTTCAATAATTTCTGTTATACCTCATTATAAATGTTGGTCAAATATCTATATGATATGAGCTCAAAAATATTATCTTCGCATGATAAAGAGAGATTTTTTATATTTTGCTTATGCATATAAATCATTAACTTCTCTAGTGACAAAACGTATTTTGTTAGATCTTCATTAACGTTCATTACAAAGCTATTATTTTCAGTTTCTATGGTGCCATCCTTGGGTCTTTTTTTCATATTTCTTATACCGGTTTTTATAATATTAAATTTTAGTTCACGTATATTCTTTATATCTTGTAGAGATGTATATTCCCACATATGATTTTTATGTTGGCCTTGGGATATGGCACTCATATTATTCATTTCCACATTCTCAGTATTTTCCTTTGCTTTCATTCCACGTGTTGTTATTAAAATTTTTGATGGTTTACTTTTGTCTTCTTCTACAGATATTATACTTTTCAACATCTCAGAATCTAATTTTATCCTCGACAGAGCATCTGCGTTCGTATTTATTTTTTCTCTTTTATACACAATTTTTAAAATCATAGTCCGATAAATCTATTCGTATCCTAGTCCACTAAGATGAAGGATTTTTATGTGAAAAAAGTGAAACAAGTTGTCTGTGATCCGTTACCACAATAAACTTTCTACCATACAAATATGGTCTAAAGAATTGTATACCCCAGTGGATCGCGAGTAGTTCTTTCTCAGTCACTGGTTTATTTAAATCATGCTTTCCTAAGGTTTTGCTTGCATAAGAAATCGGCAAATCTTCTCCAATTTTCCCCTGTGATAAAACAGCTCCTAATGCATAATTCGATGCGTTAGTAGTCAATATAAAGGGTTGTTCAAAATCTGGATATCTTAGTATTGGTGCGCTAATCAATTTCGTCTTAAATAGGTCAAAAGCTTGTTGGCAATCTTTAGTCCATTCAAATTCTTTTCGTTTTTTAGTCTGGTCGTTTAGGCATTTTGTGATTTGCTGAACATGTCTTCTCTAAAATTTTTTTCTCTAGGTCTATGTGTACTTTGTACTATTGTGTAGTTTCATAGAGGTTCTATTTCAAAATCAATGTTTTCTAGAATTATGTCGTTATCTGTTACATTCAGTACTTTGACATGGTGATTTCCTTTTCCTGGTACTATTGTATTACTGAAAAATATACCTGGTTTAATTTCTTTATTAAGAATAATGCTGTCCTCACATATATCCAAATTTATAGGATGAATACTTTCAGATTATTTTTCTACCTTTATGCAATAATTTTTATTTATCCATGATTTCATAGGTACAGTAATCTCTTCATTCCGCAAAGTGAGAGTTAGCGTAAAACTTTCATAGTCAATTTTGCATAAGAATCTTGAGAAGAAATCCCTTCCTAAAATTCCGTCCGTTAGTATTGGAAATTCTTCGTCAACGATGTGAAATTTATATTGTTCGGTGAAATCGTTTATGGTGAAACTTAATTCTGATGTTCCCATAGATATAATTTTTTCTGTAGTGATACCTATAAAGCTAATTGATCTTTCTTTGTCGATATGTATGGAATCTTCGTTTAATTTATTGATTTTACACAAACAGATGTCTGCTCCAGTGTCTATTAAAAATGTAAGTTTTAAATTTTTGCCTAAGTTTAATTCAATGAAATTTGTAATGTTATTCGATATTTGGAAAACATTATCTAATCGTATTATTGGTCCTCCGGATAGTGGGTTTGTACAGTTTCTTGATCCACCTTCGGGTCCTCGTAGTTTTCCTGTACGTTGTGCACATTTCTATTCTGAAAATTTCTATTCCGATTATTTCCGTTATTGTGATTGCGATTATTATTGTTACTATTATTATATCTAACACCATTTCGGTTATTATTATAATTATTACCAGCATGGTTGTTGCTATAGTTTGTTGGTCTATTATTTCTAGTATTAGTATTATTACCAAAATTGTTATTGTTGTTATTATTATTTGCCCATTGATGTTGTAATTTGTCCTACTATTGCTGTAATTATTTCTGTTGTTGTTATTATTATTATTTCTTCTTTTATTGTTATTAAAAAAATTTTTATTTTTATTGTTTAAATTTCTTTGGTAATTTCCCCGATTTCCATTATTCGAGAAAAACAAAACTTGTTCCGTGTTAGTAGCGAATTCGTTTTCCAGCTCTAAGGTTAATTGTAATGCCTCATCTAGATTTTTGGGTCTTGATGCGAATACTGTAGGTTTAAGTTCTCCTTTTAAACCGTTCTTAAATACGTTCAGGGAGTAATCATTGTTGATTTGTTTTACCGTTGCAGCCTGAATTTCACTGCAATTTTCTATATTTTTAATCTGCAATTCATTTAATTCAGTTACCAGTTCTAATAATTTCTCATGATAAGTATTCACAGTCATTGTCTTCTGGGTAAATGTGCTTAACAATGTTCGGATCTGAGAAACAGTCCTTTTGGACCTATATCTACTGGTCAAAGATTCTTTCAGTTCTTGGAACGTTTTTGGTTCAGACACTCCTATTGCAGTGCGTACTAGGTTTGTTAGTTTAGCATTATAGACAAAGGATATAAGTATTGCTTTATTTGTATTATCTAAAGTTTTGTCTATTAGTTCTTCTATTGTTAGGAATGATTGTAAGTCTTTATAATTTCCTTTGAATTCAGGAATAATTTTTATAGCGGTCTCTAAATTAAAAGTTGCCATATCTAATAAATTTTGTTATTGATTATTGGGTGTTATTAGAGCTTGTTCGAAAAGAGTTTTCGCTCTATTGTAGTATTTCTCAATTTTTTCTGTTTTTTTTTCTGTGTCTTCTGTTTTTAACGTTTTATTTAAAGAGTCATAAAATTCTGTTTTTAACAAATCTATTTCTTCTAACTTACTTATCAATGTTGCCTCCTGATATCCCCTTGATCCTGATTTCTTAAAATTGATTTTATCTAATCTATTTATTTTTGAGTCCATAGAATATTAATTTATACTTGATTAAAAAAAATTTGTTTTTTTTTTGGTTATTTATATTTATACTTGTACAACAGCTTGTTTCTGCACATAGCTCTTAAAATATTTGTTTAATTTGAAAATTAAAAATATTATTACACCTAAACATAATATGCAAAAGGCATCTATCTTTATGGTTGTTCCGAAGTCCATACTTCGTTCTGGGCTATTGTTGTTAATATTGATGACCTCCTCTGTTTTCGACTTTTGGTTTCCCATTTAAGGATTTTAGCTCAAGGTATAGCTTTCTCTATTAGTTCTTTAAAGTTAATTAAATTGCATATGTTTTAAGCTTAATTCGATTTTTTTTAGGCTTATACTTTATATGATTGATATATGTACTTCCTTATTATATATAATGAGTGTTTGTCAAAGCTTCTTAGGTTAACTGTACAAAATAGAAAACACATTAGTATATTGCCTGGCAGCTGCCATTAATTTTTTCTAGTAAAAAAATATATAAAGTTTAAAAATTATCAGTTTTTTTTTCTGTTGTATAATGTATTTTTCTGTTTTGCCCCAAACTAGTAATAAGCTGACGATATGCACCCCATACACGTCTCAATTGATTCCTGACGTTAGTTTCGCAGGATTTAGGTTTTTTTCTCAAAGTCTACAGATTGGTTCGCAGGATTGCCATATAATGTATGGATTTTTGTGACGGCAGGCTGCTAAGGGTTTTATAATGCTGCGCTTAGCCGCAGCACGTTTTGAATCTTCTAAGCACTGTTAGGTGCTCAGTTAGAATACTCTTTTGTTGGTTACAAGAAAGATTCTGATTTTATTTAATAATTCTTACCGCTATTTATACTAAAATTTTATTCATAATTTTGCTTACAATACAGTTATTATTTGTTATTATTAAATGTGTGATCGCAAAACTTCAAATCAGCAAATCCAATTTTGGGTAATTTGATTCCTTCCAAATTCTTGACGATACAATATGTGTATGTCAGTGCAATTGATTGTTTACGTTCTTGAGTATGGGTAAAAGAAAATATGTTAATTTCGCACTTTTTATTTTGGAGGAATCAATTGTTATTTTAAATAGTTTGAATAATGTGACCAACTGTTAATGAGTGTGATCAACACACTACCCCTCCGTCCTCAAGATTGAATTTATGATTGAAATGAAATGAATTAAATCTAAAAATATGTTTAAAATATAGTAAATGAATTAATTCTATTAAAATGCCATATTACATTTAGCAATATGTACATATATTTAAATTTGAGATAGTTAATATAAATAATTTTTAGTTGCTGTAAGAACTATTATAAATTGTCTTTTAATTGCTTACATTAATTCTTAGGTTTATACAATTAAAGGATATTATTATGGTAAATTTTTTCTAAGTTATCAACCTTTAGTAATGAATTTACTCCTTATCTTTTTATTATTTTATATGGTCCCTTGTATGGGCTCTGGTTCTTTTTTCGAGATTCTAATTTTATTAATATCAAATTTTCTATATTAAAATTACTAATGTTTGTATTTTTGTCATAATTTTCTTTTGATTTTTGTTTAGCTATGTCTATTATTTTTTTGCAATCTCTAATGATGTTTTTAATCTAATTTTTATTTCATTTGCGTAATTTTCCATGTCATAACATTTACTTGTGTTTTGTATTTTGTCTGTTGGTAATGCTGCTAGTTTACCGTAAATTAACTCGTAAGGTGAATAGTTAGTGTCGATATGTGGTGTCGTGTTATATGCAAATGTATAGTATGGTACCCATTTGTCCCATTCATGATCATCAACAAAATTTAATAAATATTCATTTAGTACACGATGGTTTCGTTCTATAGAACCTATTGACTGATGGTGATAGGGTGCTGAAAACTTTTGGTTTATATTTAACAAATTACAAACTTCTTTTAAAAACTCGTTATTAAATTCAGTACCTCTTTCAGATTTTAAATTTTTAAAACATCCGTACCTTAGAATAAATTGCTCAACTAATGTTTTAGCAATATTTTTAGCGTCTTTTGTTTCAATTGGATCTTTTATTACGTATTTTGTTAATTCACATTGCATTGTAAGTATGTATCTGTAACCATTAGATATTCTTAAAGGTCTAACAGTATCTATTTCTATTGTCTCAAAACTAGTGTTAGGACTTTCTGTTATGATCATTTCTTCTTTAATGTGTTTCGTTTGTTTATGTCTTAGACATTTATCGCACTTGTTGGTATAATCTCTAACCATCTTTCTCATATTTTTCCATACGTTACGTTTTAATTTTAAGACAGTTTTTCTTATACCAAAATGTCCTGATATTAGTGGATTGTGGAATTCTTCTATAATTTTCATTTGCGTTCTTTGTTGCAAAGGTTTATATAATATAATATTTAATTTAAATTTTCTATATTTGTTTGATTTCAATAATTTATGTTATACCTCATTATAAATTTTGGTCAAATATCTATATGATATGAGCTCATAAATATTATCTTCGCATGATAAAGAGAGATTTTTTATATTTTGCTTATGCATATAAATCATTAACTTCTCTAGTGACAAAACGTATTTTGTTAGATCTTCATTAACGTTCATTACAAAGCTATTATTTTCAGTTTCTATGGTGCCATCCTTGGGCCTTTTTTTCATATTTCTTATACCGGTTTTTATAATATTAAATTTTAATTCACGTATATTCTTTATATCTTGTAGAGATGTATATTCCCACATATGATTTTTATGTTGGCCTTGGGATATGGCACTCATATTATTCATATCCACATTCTCAGTATTTTCCTTTGCTTTCATTCCACGTGTTGTTATTAAAATTTTTGATGGTTTACTTTTGTCTTCTTCTACAGATATTATACTTTTCAACATCTCAGAATCTAATTTTATCCTCGACAGAGCATCTGCGTTCGTATTTATTTTTTCTCTTTTATACACAATTTTTAAAATCATAGTCCGATAAATCTATTCGTATCCTAGTCCACTAAGATGAAGGATTTTTATGTGAAAAAAGTGAAACAAGTTGTCTGTGATCCGTTACCACAATAAACTTTCTACCATACAAATATGGTCTAAAGAATTGTATACCCCAGTGGATCGCGAGTAGTTCTTTCTCAGTCACTGGTTTATTTAAATCATGCTTTCCTAAGGTTTTGCTTGCATAAGAAATCGGCAAATCTTCTCCAATTTTCCCCTGTGATAAAACAGCTCCTAATGCATAATTCGATGCGTTAGTAGTCAATATAAAGGGTTGTTCAAAATCTGGATATCTTAGTATTGGTGCGCTAATCAATTTCGTCTTAAATAGGTCAAAAGCTTGTTGGCAATCTTTAGTCCATTCTAATTCTTTTCGTTTTTTAGTCTGGTCGTTTAGGCATTTTGTGATTTGCTGAACATGTCTTCTCTAAAATTTGTTTCTCTAGGTCTATGTGTACTTTGTACTATTGTGTAGTTTCATAGAGGTTCTATTTCAAAATCAATGTTTTCTAGAATTATGTCGTTATCTGTTACATTCAGTACTTTGACATGGTGATTTCCTTTTCCTGGTACTATTGTATTACTGAAAAATATACCTGGTTTAATTTCTTTATTAAGAATAATGCTGTCCTCACATATATCCAAATTTATAGGATGAATACTTTCAGATTATTTTTCTACCTTTATGCAATAATTTTTATTTATCCATGATTTCATAGGTACAGTAATCTCTTCATTCCGCAAAGTGAGAGTTAGCGTAAAACTTTCATAGTCAATTTTGCATAAGAATCTTGAGAAGAAATCCCTTCCTAAAATTCCGTCCGTTAGTATTGGAAATTCTTCGTCAACGATGTGAAATTTATATTGTTCGGTGAAATCGTTTATGGTGAAACTTAATTCTGATGTTCCCATAGATATAATTTTTTCTGTAGTGATACCTATAAAGCTAATTGATCTTTCTTTGTCGATATGTATGGAATCTTCGTTTAATTTATTGATTTTACACAAACAGATGTCTGCTCCAGTGTCTATTAAAAATGTAAGTTTTAAATTTTTGCCTAAGTTTAATTCAATGAAATTTGTAATGTTATTCGATATTTGGAAAACATTATCTAATCGTATTATTGGTCCTCCGGATAGTGGGTTTGTACAGTTTCTTGATCCACCTTCGGGTCCTCGTAGTTTTCCTGTACGTTGTGCACATTTCTATTCTGAAAATTTCTATTCCGATTATTTCCGTTATTGTGATTGCGATTATTATTGTTACTATTATTATATCTAACACCATTTCGGCTATTATTATAATTATTACCAGCATGGTTGTTGCTATAGTTTGTTGGTCTATTATTTCTAGTATTAGTATTATTACCAAAATTGTTATTGTTGTTATTATTATTTGCCCATTGATGTTGTAATTTGTCCTACTATTGCTGTAATTATTTCTGTTGTTGTTATTATTATTATTTCTTCTTTTATTGTTATTAAAAAAAATTTTTATTTTTATTGTTTAAATTTCTTTGGTAATTTCCCCGATTTCCATTATTCGAGAAAAACAAAACTTGTTCCGTGTTAGTAGCGAATTCGTTTTCCAGCTCTAAGGTTAATTGTAATGCCTCATCTAGATTTTTGGGTCTTGATGCGAATACTGTAGGTTTAAGTTCTCCTTTTAAACCGTTCTTAAATACGTTCAGGGAGTAATCATTGTTGATTTGTTTTACCGTTGCAGCCTGAATTTCACTGCAATTTTCTATATTTTTAATCTGCAATTCATTTAATTCAGTTACCAGTTCTAATAATTTCTCATGATAAGTATTCACAGTCATTGTCTTCTGGGTAAATGTGCTTAACAATGTTCGGATCTGAGAAACAGTCCTTTTGGACCTATATCTACTGGTCAAAGATTCTTTCAGTTCTTGGAACGTTTTTGGTTCAGACACTCCTATTGCAGTGCGTACTAGGTTTGTTAGTTTAGCATTATAGACAAAGGATATAAGTATTGCTTTATTTGTATTATCTAAAGTTTTGTCTATTAGTTCTTCTATTGTTAGGAATGATTGTAAGTCTTTATAATTTCCTTTGAATTCAGGAATAATTTTTATAGCGGTCTCTAAATTAAAAGTTGCCATATCTAATAAATTTTGTTATTGATTATTGGGTGTTATTAGAGCTTGTTCGAAAAGAGTTTTCGCTCTATTGTAGTATTTCTCAATTTTTTCTGTTTTTTTTTCTGTGTCTTCTGTTTTTAACGTTTTATTTAAAGAGTCATAAAATTCTGTTTTTAACAAATCTATTTCTTCTAACTTACTTATCAATGTTGCCTCCTGATATCCCCTTGATCCTGATTTCTTAAAATTGATTTTATCTAATCTATTTATTTTTGAGTCCATAGAATATTAATTTATACTTGATTAAAAAAAATTTGTTTTTTTTTTTGGTTATTTATATTTATACTTGTACAACAGCTTGTTTCTGCACATAGCTCTTAAAATATTTGTTTAATTTGAAAATTAAAAATATTATTACACCTAAACATAATATGCAAAAGGCATCTATCTTTATGGTTGTTCCGAAGTCCATACTTCGTTCTGGGCTATTGTTGTTAATATTGATGACCTCCTCTGTTTTCGACTTTTGGTTTCCCATTTAAGGATTTTAGCTCAAGGTATAGCTATACCTCTCTCTATTAGTTCTTTAAAGTTAATTAAATTGCATATGTTTTAAGCTTAATTCGATTTTTTTTAGGCTTATACTTTATATGATTAATATATGTACTTCCTTATTATATATAATGAGTGTTTGTCAAAGCTTCTTAGGTTAACTGTACAAAATAGAAAACACATTAGTATATTGCCTGGCAGCTGCCATTAATTTTTTCTAGTAAAAAAATATATAAAGTTTAAAAATTATCAGTTTTTTTTTTCTGTTGTATAATGTATTTTTCTGTTTTGCCCCAAACTAGTAATAAGCTGACGATATGCACCCCATACACGTCTCAATTGATTCCTGACGTTAGTTTCGCAGGATTTAGGTTTTTTTCTCAAAGGTACAGATTGGTTCGCAGGATTGCCATATAATGTATGGATTTTTGTGACGGCAGGCTGCTAAGGGTTTTATAATGCTGCGCTTAGCCGCAGCACGTTTTGAATCTTCTAAGCACTGTTAGGTGCTCAGTTAGAATACTCTTTTGTTATTTTGTTATTTTGGAGGAATCAATTGTTATTTTAAATAGTTTGAATAATGTGACCAACTGTTAATGAGTGTGATCAACACACTACACCTCCGTCCTCAAGATTGAATTTATGATTGAAATGAAATGAATTAAATCTAAAAATATGTTTAAAATATAGTAAATGAATTAATTCTATTAAAATGCCATATTACATTTAGCAATATGTACATATATTTAAATTTGAGATAGTTAATATAAATAATTTTTAGTTGCTGTAAGAACTATTATAAATTGTCTTTTAATTGCTTACATTAATTCTTAGGTTTATACAATTAAAGGATATTATTATGGTAAATTTTTTCTAAGTTATCAACCTTTAGTAATGAATTTACTCCTTATCTTTTTATTATTTTATATGGTCCCTTGTATGGGCTCTGGTTCTTTTTTCGAGATTCTAATTTTATTAATATCAAATTTTCTATATTAAAATTACTAATGTTTGTATTTTTGTCATAATTTTCTTTTGATTTTTGTTTAGCTATGTCTATTATTTTTTTGCAATCTCTAATGATGTTTTTAATCTAATTTTTATTTCATTTGCGTAATTTTCCATGTCATAACATTTACTTGTGTTTTGTATTTTGTCTGTTGGTAATGCTGCTAGTTTACCGTAAATTAACTCGTAAGGTGAATAGTTAGTGTCGATATGTGGTGTCGTGTTATATGCAAATGTATAGTATGGTACCCATTTGTCCCATTCATGATCATCAACAAAATTTAATAAATATTCATTTAGTACACGATGGTTTCGTTCTATAGAACCTATTGACTGATGGTGATAGGGTGCTGAAAACTTTTGGTTTATATTTAACAAATTACAAACTTCTTTTAAAAACTCGTTATTAAATTCAGTACCTCTTTCAGATTTTAAATTTTTAAAACATCCGTACCTTAGAATAAATTGCTCAACTAATGTTTTAGCAATATTTTTAGCGTCTTTTGTTTCAATTGGATCTTTTATTACGTATTTTGTTAATTCACATTGCATTGTAAGTATGTATCTGTAACCATTAGATATTCTTAAAGGTCTAACAGTATCTATTTCTATTGTCTCAAAACTAGTGTTAGGACTTTCTGTTATGATCATTTCTTCTTTAATGTGTTTCGTTTGTTTATGTCTTAGACATTTATCGCACTTGTTGGTATAATCTCTAACCATCTTTCTCATATTTTTCCATACGTTACGTTTTAATTTTAAGACAGTTTTTCTTATACCAAAATGTCCTGATATTAGTGGATTGTGGAATTCTTCTATAATTTTCATTTGCGTTCTTTGTTGCAAAGGTTTATATAATATAATATTTAATTTAAATTTTCTATATTTGTTTGATTTCAATAATTTATGTTATACCTCATTATAAATTTTGGTCAAATATCTATATGATATGAGCTCATAAATATTATCTTCGCATGATAAAGAGAGATTTTTTATATTTTGCTTATGCATATAAATCATTAACTTCTCTAGTGACAAAACGTATTTTGTTAGATCTTCATTAACGTTCATTACAAAGCTATTATTTTCAGTTTCTATGGTGCCATCCTTGGGCCTTTTTTCATATTTCTTATACCGGTTTTTATAATATTAAATTTTAATTCACGTATATTCTTTATATCTTGTAGAGATGTATATTCCCACATATGATTTTTATGTTGGCCTTGGGATATGGCACTCATATTATTCATTTCCACATTCTCAGTATTTTCCTTTGCTTTCATTCCACGTGTTGTTATTAAAATTTTTGATGGTTTACTTTTGTCTTCTTCTACAGATATTATACTTTTCAACATCTCAGAATCTAATTTTATCCTCGACAGAGCATCTGCGTTCGTATTTATTTTTCCTCTTTTATAAACAATTTTAAAATCATAGTCCGATAAATCTATTCGTATCCTAGTCCACTTAGATGAAGGATTTTTATGTGAAAAAAGTGAAACAAGTTGTCTGTGATCCGTTACCACAATAAACTTTCTACCATACAAATATGGTCTAAAGAATTGTATACCCCAGTGGATCGCGAGTAGTTCTTTCTCAATCACTGGTTTATTTAAATCATGCTTTCCTAAGGTTTTGCTTGCATAAGAAATCGGCAAATCTTCTCCAATTTTCCCCTGTGATAAAACAGCTCCTAATGCATAATTCGATGCGTTAGTAGTCAATATAAAGGGTTGTTCAAAATCTGGATATCTTAGTATTGGTGCGCTAATCAACTTCGTCTTAAATAGGTCAAAAGCTTGTTGGCAATCTTCCGTCCATTCAAATTCTTTTCGTTTTTTAGTCTGGTCGCTTAGGCATTTTGTGATTTGCTGAACATGTCTTCTCTAAAATTTGTTTCTCTAGGTCTATGTGTACTTTGTACTATTGTGTAGTTTCATAGAGGTTCTATTTCAAAATCAATGTTTTCTAGAATTATGTCGTTATCTGTTACATTCAGTACTTTGACATGGTGATTTCCTTTTCCTTGTACTATTGTATTACTGAAAAATATTCATAGGTACAGTAATCTCTTCATTCCGCAAAGTGAGAGTTAGCGTAAAACTTTCATAGTCAATTTTGCATAAGAATCTTGAGAAGAAATCCCTTCCTAAAATTCCGTCCGTTAGTATTGGAAATTCTTCGTCAACGATGTGAAATTTATATTGTTCGGTGAAATCGTTTGTGGTGAAACTTAATTCTGATGTTCCCATAGATACAATTTTTTCTGTAGTGATACCTGTAAAGCTAATTGATCTTTCTTTGTCGATATGTATGGAATCTTCGTTTAAGTTATTGATTTTACACAAACAGATGTCTGCTCCAGTGTCTATTAAAAATGTAAGTTTTAAATTTTTGCCTAAGTTTAATTCAATAAAATTTGTAATGTTATTCGATATTTGGAAAACATTATCTAATCGTATTATTGGTCCTCCGGATAGTGGGTTTGTACAGTTTCTTGATCCACCTTCGGGTCCTCGTAGTTTTCCTGTACGTTGTGCACATTTCTATTCTGAAAATTTCTATTCCGATTATTTCCGTTATTGTGATTGCGATTATTATTGTTACTATTATTATATCTAACACCATTTCGGTTATTATTATAATTATTACCAGCATGGTTGTTGCTATAGTTTGTTGGTCTATTATTTCTAGTATTAGTATTATTACCAAAATTGTTATTGTTGTTATTATTATTTGACCCATTGATGTTGTAATTTGTCCTACTATTGCTGTAATTATTTCTGTTGTTGTTATTATTATTATTTCTTCTTTTATTGTTATTAAAAAAATTTTTGTTTTTATTGTTCAAATTTCTTTGGTAATTTCCCCGATTTCCATTATTCGAGAAAAACAAAACTTGTTCCGTGTTAGTAGCGAATTCGTTTTCCAGCTCTAAGGTTAATTGTAATGCCTCATCTAGATTTTTGGGTCTTGATGCGAATACTGTAGGTTTAAGTTCTCCTTTCAAACCGTTCTTAAATACGTTCAGGGAGTAATCATTGTTGATTTGTTTTACCGTTGCAGCCTGAATTTCACTGCAATTTTCTATATTTTTAATCTGCAATTCATTTAATTCAGTTACCAGTTCTAATAATTTCTCATGATAAGTATTCACAGTCATTGTCTTCTGGGTAAATGTGCTTAACAATGTTCGGATCTGAGAAACAGTCCTTTTGGACCTATATCTACTGGTCAAAGATTCTTTCAGTTCTTGGAACGTTTTTGGTTCAGACACTCCTATTGCAGTGCGTACTAGGTTTGTTAGTTTAGCATTATAGACAAAGGATATAAGTATTGCTTTATTTGTATTATCTAAAGTTTTGTCTATTAGTTCTTCTATTTTTAGGAATGATTGTAAGTCTTTATAATTTCCTTTGAATTCAGGAATAATTTTTATAGCGGTCTCTAAATTAAAAGTTGCCATATCTAATAAATTTTGTTATTGATTATTGGGTGTTATTAGAGCTTGTTCGAAAAGAGTTTTCGCTCTATTGTAGTATTTCTCAAATTTTTCCGTTTTTTTTCTGTGTCTTCTGTTTTTAACGTTTTATTTAAAGAGTCATAAAATTCTGTTTTTAACAAATCTATTTCTTCTAACTTACTTATCAATGTTGCCTCCTGATATCCCCTTGATCCTGATTTCTTAAAATTGATTAGGATTTTATCTAATCTATTGATTACTGAGTCCATAGAATATTAATTTATACTTGATTAAAAAAAATTTGTTTTTTTTGGTTATTTATATTTATACTTGTACAACAGCTTGTTTCTGCACATAGCTCTTAAAATATTTGTTTAATTTGAAAATTAAAAATATTATTACACCTAAACATAATATGCAAAAGGCATCTATCTTTATGGTTGTTCCGAAGTCCATACTTCGTTCTGGGCTATTGTTGTTAATATTGATGACCTCCTCTGTTTTCGATTTTTGGTTTCCCATTTAAGGATTTTAGCTCAAGGTATAGCTTTCTCTATTAGTTCTTTAAAGTTAATTAAATTGCATATGTTTTAAGCTTAATTCGATTTTTTTTAGGCTTATACTTTATATAATTGATATATGTACTTCCTTATTATATATAATGAGTGTTTGTCAAAGCTTCTTAGGTTAACTGTACAAAATAGAAAACACATTAGTATATTGCCTGGCAGCTGCCATTAATTTTTTCTAGTAAAAAAATATATAAAGTTTAAAAATTATCAGTTTTTTTTCTGTTGTATAATGTATTTTTCTGTTTTTGCCCCAAACTAGTAATAAGCTGACGATATGCACCCCATACACGTCTCAATTGATTCCTGACGTTAGTTTCGCAGGATTTAGGTTTTTTTTCTCAAAGTCTACAGATTGGTTTGCAGGATCGCCATATAATGTTTGGATTTTTGTGACGGCAGGCTGCTAAGGGTTTTATAATGCTGCGCTTAGCCGCAGCACGTTTTGAATCTTCTAAGCACTGTTAGGTGCTCAGTTAGAATAATGAGAATACTCTTTTGTTGGTTACAAGAAAGATTCTGATTTTATTTAATAATTCCTCCCGCTATTTATACTAAAATTTTATTCATAATTTTGCTTACAATACAGTTATTATTTGTCATTATTAAATGTGTGATCGCAAAACTTCAAATCAGTAAATTCAATTTTGGGATTTTTTGATTCCTTCCAAATTCTTGACGATACAATATGTGTATGTCAGTGCAATTGATTGTTTACGTTCTTGAGTATGGGTAAAAGAAAATATGTTAAGTTCGCACTTTTTATTTTGGAGGAATCAATTGTTATTTTAAATAGTTGGAATAATGTGACCAACTATTAATGAGTGTGATCAACACACTACAACAGACAGAATTTTGCAAGAAAGTTTTTAAGAGTTCAGTGTAACGTAGATACTATTAATAGACTTTTGCTCAGTTCTGGCCCACTGATGACTAGCATAAGACCAAATCCAAAAAAAGGAAAAATGCAGTTTCTTTAATGCTTCCCCCTGTACTTGATTTTCAAGAGGATTCAGATTCAGAAGAGCTCTTTGAAGAAACAGACGAAGAAGAACAGTAGCACTCCTGTTCTTAGTGCAAAGGATATTTTTTCAATTAAATTAGTTTTTGTTTTCAAACTTTAAATTACTTATTACTTCTGTAAATAAGTTATTGTTATATATATATTACTTTTTTTCAGATAAATTATATATCACAATTTTTAAATTATTTAGGATTTAATCCCAATTTTCTTGTTAATTTATAGGGTTTGTTGTTGGTTAAGTTTGTCTATATGCATTTCATTGGTTCTTACACCAAATCATCAGTAGACTTCAACCACCCAAATTCTTAAAAAACTCATGAATATTTTCTGTCTTTATATAATAATCTCATTAAACAAAATGAGAATTACTATAAAAAAAAACCAAAACGTTCAAGTTTTTTTAAGAATCCAACAAACCATTATTCGCTATTCGCTTGTTTTGATTTTCTTTTTCCCCTTACATTTGAATAACCATTGGTTATTACTAAATGTATTGAGGGGCAACCGAAAACAAAACCTTGTTGTTAAACAACACAATTTTTAAATTATTTAGGATTTAATCCCAATTTTCTTGTTAATTTATAGGGTTTGTTGTTGGTTAAGTTTGTCTATATGCATTTCATTGGTTCTTACACCAAATCATCAGTAGACTTCAACCACCCAAATTCTTAAAAAACTCATGAATATTTTCTGTCTTTATATAATAATCTCATTAAACAAAATGAGAATTACTATAAAAAAACCAAAACGTTCAAGTTTTTTTAAGAATCCAACAAACCATTATTCGCTATTCGCTTGTTTTGATTTTCTTTTTCCCCTTACATTTGAATAACCATTGGTTATTACTAAATGTATTGAGGGGCAACCGAAAACAAAACCTTGTTGTTAAACAACACAATTTTTAAATTATTTAGGATTTAATCCCAATTTTCTTGTTAATCAAAACAAGCGAATAGCGAATAATGGTTTGTTGGATTCTTAAAAAAACTTGAACGTTTTGGTTTTTTTATAGTAATTCTCATTTTGTTTAATGAGATTATTATATAAAGACAGAAAATATTCATGAGTTTTTTAAGAATTTGGGTGGTTGGTTGAAGTCTACTGATGATTTGGTGTAAGAACCAATGAAATGCATATAGACAAACTTAACCAACAACAAACCCTATAAATTAACAAGAAAATTGGGATTAAATCCTAAATAATTTAAAAATTGTGTTGTTTAACAACAAGGTTTTGTTTTCGGTTGCCCCTCAATACATTTAGTAATAACCAATGGTTATTCAAATGTAAGGGGAAAAAGAAAATCAAAACAAGCGAATAGCGAGTAATGGTTTGTTGGATTCTTAAAAAAACTTGAACGTTTTGGTTTTTTTATAGTAATTCTCATTTTGTTTAATGAGATTATTATATAAAGACAGAAAATATTCATGAGTTTTTTAAGAATTTGGGTAGTTGAAGTCTACTGATGATTTGGTGTAAGAACCAATGAAATGCATATAGACAAACTTAACCAACAACAAACCCTATAAATAAATTATATATATTAAATTACAAAAAAAGCGACAAACAAGCCTAAAGATAATTTTTTTTAATTAGCAAAATATAAAAAAAAATTTTTTTTGTACAAGGCCGTTTCGGGGGGTGGGGTTTTGGGGAATTTCTGCCCCTACCCATAAAAGCTTACAAATTTTACTTTTATAGTATTTGGGCGTAAGTTATCCATTATTTTTATTATAAATATTATTTTTGCAAATTTTACTTTATGTCGCCGCCCACGAAAGATGAGAAGACGGCACTGTCCAAGTGCAGATTTTGTTAGCTTTCGCTTACGTTTAAAGTTGCATTTGCCTAACAATAATTTTGAAAACTTAAAAAAAATTTTAATTTTTCAGAGGTGGTATTAGTTCTTCTAAGGGGAACTTTTCCCCCCTTGGTTTGATTTTCATTATTTTTAATCCTCAAATGCCTATGACTACAATACATGTTTCTGCAAAGTGTTATCAATCTAGGAGCACTCAGTAATTTTTAAGAAGCTTTGTTGTAAAAAATAAAAAGTAATGTCCGGCTAGAATGGCAAAATACCCCTATGTGCGACGTGGTATTTCTCTTATAATTGCACAAATTTTGTAAAATATTTCATGCGCTAAATCTTAGAAACTACAATAGCTATCGACTTTATATGTTCTACAAAAAGTAATTGGCCAATAAGACCTACACTTTGAAAAATAAATTTTTTGGTTGGGGGCAGGGCAAGGGGTAGCTCCCATACAAATTAAAAATTTTTTGAAATATTCGATACGCTATATCTCGGAAACTATAACCGCTATAGACTTCAAATGTTCTACAAAAAGTAATTGGACAATAAGGTCTACACTTTGAAGAATAAATTTTTTGGGTGGGGGCAGGGCAAGGGGTAGCTCCCATACAAATTAACAATTTTTATAAAATATTCGATACGCTTTACCTCGGAAACTGTAGCAACTATTGACTTCAAATGTCTTACAAAAAGTAATTGGACAATAAGGTCTACACTTTGGAGAAAAACTTTTTCGGGTGGGGGCAGGGCAACGGGTAGCTCCCATACAAATTAACAATTTTTATGAAATATTCGATACGCCATATCTCGGAAACTGTAGCAACTATCGACTTCAAATGTCTTACAAAAAGTTATTGGATGATAAGGTCTACACATTTTTTGGGTGGAAGCAAGGCCAGGGGTAGCTCCCATACAAATTAACGATTTCAATTAAATATTCGGTACGCTTTATCTCGAAAATTATAGCAGCTATTGACGTCAAATGTTCTACAGAAAATAATTAGACAATACGGCCTATACTTTGGAGAAAAAATTTTTAAGGTGGGGGCAGGGCAAATTGGTAGCTCCCATACAAATTACGATTTCAATCAAATATTCGATACGCTATATCTCGGAAGCTATGAAAGCTATCTACCTTAAATGTCTTACAAAAAATAATTGGCCTACACTTTGGAGAAAACATTTTTTGAGTGGGCGCAGGGTAAGGGGTAGCTCCCATACAAATTTACAATTTGTTAGAAATATTTGATACACTAAATCTCAGAAACTACAGCCCCTATCGACTTTAAATGCCTTAAAAAATGTAATTGGACCATAAAGTCTACACTTAGGAGAAAAAATTTTTCGGGTGGGGCAGGGCAAGGGTAGCTCCCATACAAATTAAAAATTTTTATGAAATATTCGGTACGATATATCTCGGAAACATTGCAGCTATCGCTCTCAAATGTCTTACAAAAAGTAATTGGACAATAAGGTATTCACTTTGGAGAAAAAATTTTTTGGTTAGGGGCAGGGCAAGGGGTAGCTCCCATACAAATTAACAATTTTTATAAAATATTCGATACGCTATATCTCGGAAACTAAAGCCTTTCATATGTTAACATGAAGAACATAGCAGCAAGTATGACATCATGCAAGTACCATGTTGTCTCCTGCCTTTTATAAATTTTCGGTATGACATGCGAAGGCACACAACAACATGAAAAAAGCATTATGTCTTTTAAAAAAGACACTATGTTATTTCACGTTATTTTGAAAGAAATGTGTTTTGCATGCATTACAAAGAAAAAGAGCGCGGTTTAAAGTAAACAATCGTAGAAATTTTAAAAATATGTATAAATACAAATATTTGTACTTAAATTTTTATGAATATACATACACATATCTATATTTTACATTTTAATAACTTTTTAAATATTTATTAAGACTAAAGGTATAAAAACTCAATGTATACTGGCATTTCCTTATAATTTATTCAAATATTTATTTTGATAAGATTCTTCGTAGATATAATTTATGAAGAAATCAACATTTTAATGCAATTTAAATAAATAAATATACATATTTAATTCATAGTAAGACAACACACTAAACTATTACTATTTTCAAATGTTGATCTGTTTGGCTGCAATAATTTTTAGCTAAAATAACTGCCACAAAATAAAAAAAAAACACAACAATTTTTATTTTAGAACACCACAACTATTTCTTTTTTTTTAATTAAAAACTTTCTAATAAATAAAAAAAATAATTAAATATATTAAAAATTTAATAATCCAATTTGCTAACTTTTTATAGAAAAAAGTTATCGTTGTTGTTAAGTTGTGTTCTATCGAATACACAAATTCTATACTTATAGAACACAAAAACTTAACAACAACGGTATGTGAACACGTTCAAATTTAAAATAAATTTCACATATTGATTTTGTATGCAAATTTTGTAAAAACCTTTATTTTTAATTTAAAATTTTTTATGAACATGTCCCTTAGTATTTATTTAAAACCTAACAAAGCAAAATAAAAATGACTAATTTTTTATTAAATATACATATGTATTTATTAACATACACATTATAATTTAATACTTGAAAATTAATGAAAATGTTTTAATTTTTGTCAAGGCACATGTAGGGCGCAAGCATTGTTTTTTCTTATTGGTTATACTTATAAATTTTTATAATGTTTCTTTCATAATTTAGGTTGGCTAGATGCATTTTCATTATTAACTACTTAATTAAAATAATACGTTATAGTTTTGAGTGTTCTTAAATTAATGTTTGTAAATCTACTTGATTTCAATAAATTAAGTCTCAATAAAGTTAAGTTATTTTAATTTTGGCTTAAATTGTAGGAATCTAACTCACTTAAATCTAAATTACTGTGCAGAAACATAATTTGATTAACAGTAGTTGGGTTTTTTCCTATCGCGGTTCTTTTTTCAGACAAAAGTTGCCGCGCTTTGGAAAAAAGTCTTTCAGATGGAGCGGAACTAGCCGGAGTTGCTAAAACAAAAGAGCTTAGCATATGAAGTAAAGGTAATTCTCTTTTTCGAGTTTCCCACCACTCTAGCGGATTAAACTCTTTTTGATATGGAACTGTGAGACTTTCATACCGCAAAACTTCTTTTTCTACTTCAAAATTAAAATCCGTTGTTGTTGCGGCTTGAACAAAATCGATGAAAGGATCGTCTTCTGGATTTGTAAGTATTATCTCCTCGCTTGGGTTAGTCCATGTGCTTTCATATATTTGAAGCAATTCTTTGCATTTCTCATGGATGGCAATCCTGTCAGATTGCGAAAAATTTTTTAGCTTATTTGCTGGTGGAAATAAAAATAGTGATAATTTGTGCACATCTTTAATATTTGCGTCAACTACAGATTCCAAGCTTAGCAAAAGAAGCTTCTTATACGTTTTAATTGTTTCTGACTCTTGGTGGTGACTTTTGGTTAGAATTTTTTTTAAATTTCTAATTTGAGGATATACCTGATGAATTGTTGGGTACTTTTCTCCTTCCAAAAGCTTTGAAGCTTCTTCAAACGGCTTAAGAGCCTCAACTATTTCCTTTAGATTTTCAATATTAATATTTAATATTCTGCTACTTTCTAATCTATCATGCAGAATTTGGGTTATTTCTACCCAGTTTATTTCCACTGATTTTAAAAGGTAGTAAACTGTATTGCAGCGAGTTGGTGTTAAGCTTTTTAACGTTTTTTTTAGTTTGCTATTTACTCCTGATTTTTTAAAGTACCCCACTAATTTAGAGCAGCATGTTACAATTGCGTTGACTTCAGACGAACCAGAAATTGGTTTTTCAATGACGTTGTTCAGCAGGTGGTTAACGCAGAATATGCTTTTTTTCATTTTGGAACGCCGCTTTCATGTTTGATTCCCTGTCAGTTACTATTGTAACCTTTTCGCTTAACTGACAGTCGAATTGGTTAAGGATATTTTCAATTTTGTTTTTGATTTTAAGTCCTAAAATAAACAAAGAAAAAGGTATGTAAGTTACAGTATTATTATTATTATTATAAAATTCTTGAAAATTTTAAAATGTTAGTATAAATTACCTGTTTTTTTACCGCTTTCCATACCAAGCATCCCTAACGTTTTGCTGAATATTCTCCCAGATTTAACAAAATGCACAGTAGCGCCAATATATGATTTTTTTAAAAAGTCGTCACTCCATAAATCACACGTTATACTAAAGCCAATATGTTTTATGGAGCTTATTTCTTCTTTAAGGGAATTATGGTGACTTTCGTAGAGTGTTTTAATATTTCTTGAAACTGTAGAAGCATGAGGAAGAAGGCCGCTTACATCCAAAGTATTTCCAAACTCATAGCCAGTGTTGATGCAAAACTGAGCTAAATGTATCAAGCCTTCATCGTTTACAATATTAAAAAGCCTATAATTTCGTACAACCCATTGAACTACTAACTCGATGCACCTTTTCTTTAAATTGTTATTGGTTTGTACTGTAGGAAGTTGCCTTGTCTTCGACCCCTTATATTTTCTATAACAGCCATGTCGGTAAAGATTTGATAAGCACTTTTCGTTAAACTTATACACATTCTTACACCTTGAACATGCTACAAAGTTCCTTATAACTTCATCGTTATTTTTTATATTCTCAAATATATCAAATATTTCACTTGCTGAAGTTCTTTTCTCTGTTATATATGTACCATTAGTAATGCTTAGTTTTATTTCTTTTGTACTGCTCATTTTTACACACTTTTAAAATAACGCTCTGAATTTGAATAATGTAGAAGTTGCTATGATTTAACTTCACTTCGTTCATGCATTTTTATACTTTTTAGGTATAAATTTTTTACTTGAAATATTTACGTTAATTAATGAATCCTTCAACAAATTGTTTTATTATGATTCTGTTGAAAAATATTGGCAATAATAATAATTTATGTACGTATGAAAAAGACCCAACGTTAATACTTTTTGTAAGCTACCTGTTTTTGCAGACTCTTTAATAAGATTTTGGTTGCTGATTCTGAAAAATTTACCATGCAATAAAATTAGCATGTAACCTATAACTTTATTTGGATGTTTTTTATACCTGCTTTCAAATTGTACAAAAATTGCAATATAAGAAAAAATAGATACTCATTAATGCTTGTTAATTATCGTAAAAGTATGCTTATTTATCTTTTTGTAATATGTACTGCGAAATCTTTAGTAGTGTTATGGTATAAAAGTCGGAGTTTTTATAGAAAAGGCAAATATTTTCGGTAAAATTTGTTTTTGGGGTTTTCTGTAATGGCAACGAAAATTTACGCAGAAGTACCACAATTCTACTTTTCGAAATTTAACATAAATTTGAATTATAATTGTCATTTGAAATACAAACATTACATTGAATAACTGTAATTTTTGTATACCTGTATATCATTCTTTAAGACTTTTTACTTAATTTTCATTAGAATTTTTTTCAACACAGTTGCTCTCTTAATCTCGTAGTGTACGGACGTGTCTACGCGAGTGTATATTTGTAATAGGTGATATTTGTAATAAGTTACAAAAAAAAATTTGTTAATATACATACCTACAAGACAAAAGCGAGAATCGAAAATAAAAACAAATTAAACAAAATAAAAAAACCAAACGGTTAATGAGTAACAGTAATCGTAGTGACAGTGGGCCTAATAGCCGAAATGCTTACATTGTGTTAAGCTCAGAAAGCGTTAGCAATGAAAATATTAGAGACCCTGAATATAATATAAACTATTTAAGTGCAAAACCGAAAGCAAATACAAACAGTTTAAGTGCAAGTGTGCCTAATTTAAATAAATGTACTGAACAAGGGACAAGTTTAGCCCAATCTCTGTTTAAAAATTATAAAAAAAATACCGAGGTGCCATCTTCATCGCGGTCTTCTTTATCAAGTTCTGGTGTCGCACCTACAGCTGCTAAAGGCGCTCCAGGCCCAATTTCTGCGTGTGCTCCTAAGATCCAGGTAGGGATGGACAGGTACGTAACAGTTCTTAAAAGGGGGAGAAGTCCGAAGTCGGCAGAAGTAAGTCAACCTGCAAAAATTTTAAAAGACGATGAAAGGCCAACCACATCGCAAAATCGCTTTGCCATTCTGCAAACAGATGATAATGATGGCCCCGTTACGGAAAAAAATTTTAAGCCTCCTCCAGTTTATTTAAGAGAAAAAAACTCGAACGACCTCATTAAATTTTTAGTTGCATTAATAGGCGAAAAGAACTTTTATGTGTCGAACATAAAACGTGGTAATATATATGAGACCAAAATTCAAGTAAGTCACGAGAACGCTTACCGCGCCACGGTGTCGGAATTTGAGAAATTAAAAAAGAACTTTTACACTTACCAGCTAAAAAACGCAAAAGGCCTCCAGGTAGTCATAAAAGGAATTGACTCAAATGTTGACCCGGAGGAGATAAAGACCAGTTTGTGCAGCGAAGGATTTAAGGTAAGGACTGTGACAAATATTAGAAACAGGGAAAAATACCCTCAACCATTGTTTCGAGTTGAACTTGAGCCTGGTGATGCCAAATTAAAGAAAAACGAAACTCACCCCATTTATGGTTTAAGATATATTATGCACCGTAGAGTTACAGTGGAAGTCCCGCATAAGCGATCTGGACCTGTACAGTGCTTAAATTGTCAGGAATATGGCCACACAAAAACTTACTGTAAGTTGCCTTCTGTTTGTGTTGTATGTGGGGATCTGCATGTTACAACCAAGTGCGACAAACCAAAAGATGACCCTAGGGTGAAGAAGTGCAGCAATTGTGGTGGAAACCACACTGCCAACTACAGAGGTTGTCCTGTCTATGATTTAGTTATGCGCTCATCTAAGCCGAAGGTAGTTCCTGCCCCTCCCCAGCCGTTAAATATACCAACAACAAACATTCCACAGTTATCACAGCCAACTACAAGTCAAATTTCTTACGCCAACGCTCTAAAGTCAAACCAGTCCAATGAACAAAGGCCAAACCAACCAACCACACAACAACAAGTGCCAACAAGTGAACCAATTGGTCCCAATTTTAGCCGTCTGGAAGCCGTAATTGACAATATGGTCAAACAATTTACGAATATAATGGCGCAAATGGCTAGCATGATGCAGGAGATGCAGAAAATGCAGTCTGCTCTTCTGCAGGCCATGCTTAAAAGACCATGAACTGCCTCAGGGTTTGTTTCTGGAACGCAAACGGCATCCGCCAACACAAAAACGAGCTCGACTACTTTTTAACAAACCAAAAAATCGATGTCATGTTGATTTCCGAAACTCATATGACATCTAGAAGCACTTTTAAAATTAGTGGATACAATTTTTATGATTCAAAAGATCCCAGGGATAGATCCTGTGGTGGCTCTGCTATTTTAATCAAATCAAGAATTAAGCACCAATGGTTGGGTGGCCTATCTGAATGTTATATGCAAGCAACAAACGTCTGCATTGATGAATTTTTCCATAACCTTGTTATTTCATCAGTTTACTGTCCACCCAGATTCTCCATAACGAAGGATCAGTACAACAATTTCTACAAATCATTAGGTCCCCGCTTCATAGCTGCTGGAGACTATAACGCTAAGCACACGTACTGGGGCTCCCGCCTAATTAGTCCCAGAGGTCGTGTCTTGTATGACTCCGTGTCGGAAATGGGACTTTTCGTTATTTCCACTGGACAACCAACCTACTGGCCAACAGACCACAATAAAATTCCAGACGTAATTGATTTTGGCGTAGCAAAAGGTATTTCCTTGGAGCTCATTGAGGCTCAAGCCTCCTTGGATTTATCTTCTGACCACTCACCCACAATAATCACTATTTGCAGTCCTCACCAAATAGCAGCTAGTGAGTTTTTCTTATCAAAAAGAATTAATTGGTTGAAATATAAAAAATATATTAGTACGCACTGCGCGGAGAACCAATCGCTAAAAACTCCCGGAGACATAGATGATTGTCTGAGCGTCCTAAATGAAAACATTAAAAAAGCCGTTGAACATGCGTCTTCTACCTACCGCCAGGCTAGGTACAACAAAATTTTCTCTGAAGATGTGGAAAAGCTCGTATCTGAAAAAAGAAAAGCCCGCAGGGAATGGCAAAAACATAGATCGCCCCAACTTAAAACTAAGCTGAAAGAATGTACAACCCAACTAAAATGCTTGTTGGAGGCTCACAGAATGGCATCACTGAAAGAGTACCTGGAAGGTCTAGACGCGACTCCTCAGACAAATTATTCCTTATGGCGATCAGCCAGACGTCTTAAAAGACCTGTTATCGCAAAACCACCACTGCGCAATCTGAGAGGATCCTGGGCTAGAAATGATAAAGAAAAATGCGATCTGTTCGCAAATCACTTCAAAAACGTATTCGCTCCCAATTCATGCACTGACGTGAGGGAATTACCGCCTGTTGTTGCAAGACGTCCTCTAGAAATACGTTTCCGATTTGCAGATGTTGTAGAGGCTATCGCTAACCTTAACGGTAAAAAAGCTCCTGGCGTTGACAAAATAAGCAACAAAATGCTCATAGAACTGCCTCTTACTGCTAAAAGAATCATTCTTTTTATTTTTAACGCGATAATTCGGCTTGAACATTTTCCGCCTATATGGAAAGTTGCCTTAGTAAAGATGATTCCTAAGCCTGGCAAAGATCCCTCGAAGGTAGAATCTTATAGGCCCATAAGTTTGTTACCCACAATGTCAAAATTGTTCGAAAAACTGTTAAAAAACAAGCTAAATCCGATCCTGAATGACAACAACTGCATTCCAAATCACCAATTCGGCTTTAGAAGTCAACATAGTACCGTCGAACAAACTCACAGGTTGGTACAGGCTATAAGAAAAGCCTTTGAGGAAAAGAAGTACTGCTCCGGGCTTTTTATCGATGTCTCACAAGCTTTCGACAAAGTATGGCATGAAGGCCTTCTAAACAAACTAAAGCTCAACCTTCCAGCTAATATTTTCAACCTTTTAGAAAAATACATAACAGGCCGACAATTTATGATCAAAGAGGGAAACCAAATAAGTTGTTCCCAACCAATAGAGGCTGGTGTCCCTCAAGGAAGTATACTAGGTCCAATTTTGTACTTGCTTTACACGGCAGATATGCCAACCAATAGTTTCACACACACGTCGACATTTGCTGACGACACTGCTTTTCTTAGTATTCACAAAGACCCTAAAGAGGCTTCGAACCAGCTGCAACAACACGTAACCCAAGTCGAGAAATGGGCAAAGTTATGGGGAATAAAGATAAATGAACAAAAATGTACCCACGTAACTTTTACTTTGCGCAAAGAAACGTGCCCTCCAATCACTATCAACAACCATAATGTGCCTCAACGATCTGAGACAAAATATCTTGGTATTCACCTGGATCGCCGCCTTACATGGAAGCCTCATATAGATGCTAAGCTGACGCAAATGAAACTTAAAGCTGCTCAAATCCACTGGCTAATTGGTAGAAACTCTGTGCTACGTCTTGATTGTAAGCTTCTAATCTACAACTCGATTTTAAAACCAATTTGGTGCTACGGTATACAATTATGGGGCACTGCTTCCGCCTCTAACATCGAAAAAATACAACGCCGTCAAAATAAAATCCTAAGAATGATAACTGGTGCTCCGTGGTATGTGAAAAACAGCAACATCCATAAGGATCTAGAAGTTCCACTAGTTAAAAGCGAAATCCTGAAATATGTGGACAAGTATTTAAATAAGCTGGAAACGCATCCAAATCCGCTCGCTCGAAGTATCTTGCAACATAGTAGACACTCCCGACTGAAAAAGAGGGATACTATTGCGCTTAGATGAAGATAACTATTTTATTATGAGAACTTAAATTTTAGTCTGGCACTGGCTGGGCTAATATTAATTACTTAGTCTTAAGATTTGAATACTTATTGTTAGTTCGCTTAAGCGAAGATCCAATAATAAAATATATGAAAAAAAAAAAAAAAAAAAAAAAAAATTTTTTTCATATTTACAAAAACTTTTGCAATCTTTACATCGGCATTTACGTTATATATATATATTCCTACTATAAAACTATGTTTTTTTTTTAATTTTTGTTTTGATAGAAGTATTTATTTTGTCAAAATTATATATAATGAAACCGTCTAAGATTATTATTATATATATTATATTAGCAACATTTTATTTAGATACAAAATTTTAAAATAAAAAACATAATATACAGACATAAATATGTGAAAATTCACAAAAAAAATATTTATTTAAAAAACACATCATAATCATATAGAAATTATTTAATTTTTAAAAATACTATTTTTTGATCCTCCTTTCCTTTAGAAAATCAAGAAAAAACACATGATACTTTTGATAATATTAATCTACTTTAGCCAGTGAATATTAAAAGCAAAACGTCATACAAATATAAATATCAACATTCTACGCAGCCAAGTTGGATTAAATAAAGGTTTTGGCATGCTTTTTAAAATAACATGCCAAGACATTGGTTTGATTTAGCACAACACAACATAACATGATGGTTGAAAAGGCATAACACATCATAGCATTAAATTTTTAACAGCGACATGTATGAACAAAATGTTGGCATTTGCAATACTCTAATTGACAGCAGTGCTAGTGACAAACTATACCCCAGGCAATGCTTTCTGCTATATATGTACATTTTAAATTTGCGCATCATTGAAAATCCACTACTGACATTGGTACTATTGACAAAGTAGTTCTTTTGTGATCGAATGTATACATTGGAACCAGTAATTCACTTTAAGCAGTTTTAGCCTTCAGTACTACTGAAAAGTTATACCCCAGGCAATGCTTTTTAGTATGAATTGAAAATAATAATTACTTTTATAGCACAACTGAAAAAAACATTTAAGAAAAACTATTATACAAATTTTTGATTTTTAGTTTGGCTTTAGTTCATATAATTAATTTCTTTTTTATCAGAAGAAATTATTATTTTCCGTTAATGTTGAAAGAAACTTTCAATTTGAAAAAAGCTGATTTTTCTACCGCTACTAGCCGAGTAGAATGCATTTTCGAAAGCAGCTACGCAATTTCATCATCAGTACTCTTTGAACGGTAGTAGTGTATATGGTTGTAAACATCACCTATTTAACTTACATGTAACAGAGAAAAGTATACGGTATCAGTGTTTTCCTTCTGTTTTTATTTTGTAAGTTAGGACGAAGTTTATTTTTCATATAAACTATGCTTTTTTCCATTAAAAGTCTCTTTGGCAACACTTGACTAACGGACAAGCATTTGTCCATCTCTCAGATGGAACGAAACGCTTTTTATTATTGTATATCATACAATAGGGGTAATCACTTTTTAATTTCTTTTATTGTCAACGACAAATTGATAGAAATTATTAAAGATCATTTTGCACCGTGCCATGTGTGAGTTATATGTTAATTTTTATTTATTGTTGAACTAATTGTTTTTAATACAAATTTTTGATTTTTAGTTTGGCTTTAGTTCATATAATTAATTTCTTTTTTATCAGAAGAAATTATTATTTTCCGTTAATGTTGAAAGAAACTTTCAATTTGAAAAAAGCTGATTTTTCTACCGCTACTAGCCGAGTAGAATGCATTTTCGAAAGCAGCTACGCAATTTCATCATCAGTACTCTTTGAACGGTAGTAGTGTATATGGTTGTAAACATCACCTATTTAACTTACATGTAACAGAGAAAAGTATACGGTATCAGTGTTTTCCTTCTGTTTTTATTTTGTAAGTTAGGACGAAGTTTATTTTTCATATAAACTATGCTTTTTTCCATTAAAAGTCTCTTTGGCAACACTTGACTAACGGACAAGCATTTGTCCATCTCTCAGATGGAACGAAACGCTTTTTATTATTGTATATCATACAATAGGGGTAATCACTTTTTAATTTCTTTTATTGTCAACGACAAATTGATAGAAATTATTAAAGATCATTTTGCACCGTGCCATGTGTGAGTTATATGTTAATTTTTATTTATTGTTGAACTAATTGTTTTTAATACAAATTTTTGATTTTTAGTTTGGCTTTAGTTCATATAATTAATTTCTTTTTTATCAGAAGAAATTATTATTTTCCGTTAATGTTGAAAGAAACTTTCAATTTGAAAAAAGCTGATTTTTCTACCGCTACTAGCCGAGTAGAATGCATTTTCGAAAGCAGCTACGCAATTTCATCATCAGTACTCTTTGAACGGTAGTAGTGTATATGGTTGTAAACATCACCTATTTAACTTACATGTAACAGAGAAAAGTATACGGTATCAGTGTTTTCCTTCTGTTTTTATTTTGTAAGTTAGGACGAAGTTTATTTTTCATATAAACTATGCTTTTTTCCATTAAAAGTCTCTTTGGCAACACTTGACTAACGGACAAGCATTTGTCCATCTCTCAGATGGAACGAAACGCTTTTTATTATTGTATACCATACAATAGGGGTAATCACTTTTTAATTTCTTTTATTGTCAACGACAAATTGATAGAAATTATTAAAGATCATTTTGCACCGTGCCATGTGTGAGTTATATGTTAATTTTTATTTATTGTTGAACTAATTGTTTTTAATACAAATTTTTGATTTTTAGTTTGGCTTTAGTTCATATAATTAATTTCTTTTTTATCAGAAGAAATTATTATTTTCCGTTAATGTTGAAAGAAACTTTCAATTTGAAAAAAGCTGATTTTTCTACCGCTACTAGCCGAGTAGAATGCATTTTCGAAAGCAGCTACGCAATTTCATCATCAGTACTCTTTGAACGGTAGTAGTGTATATGGTTGTAAACATCACCTATTTAACTTACATGTAACAGAGAAAAGTATACGGTATCAGTGTTTTCCTTCTGTTTTTATTTTGTAAGTTAGGACGAAGTTTATTTTTCATATAAACTATGCTTTTTTCCATTAAAAGTCTCTTTGGCAACACTTGACTAACGGACAAGCATTTGTCCATCTCTCAGATGGAACGAAACGCTTTTTATTATTGTATATCATACAATAGGGGTAATCACTTTTTAATTTCTTTTATTGTCAACGACAAATTGATAGAAATTATTAAAGATCATTTTGCACCGTGCCATGTGTGAGTTATATGTTAATTTTTATTTATTGTTGAACTAATTGTTTTTAATACAAATTTTTGATTTTTAGTTTGGCTTTAGTTCATATAATTAATTTCTTTTTTATCAGAAGAAATTATTATTTTCCGTTAATGTTGAAAGAAACTTTCAATTTGAAAAAAGCTGATTTTTCTACCGCTACTAGCCGAGTAGAATGCATTTTCGAAAGCAGCTACGCAATTTCATCATCAGTACTCTTTGAACGGTAGTAGTGTATATGGTTGTAAACATCACCTATTTAACTTACATGTAACAGAGAAAAGTATACGGTATCAGTGTTTTCCTTCTGTTTTTATTTTGTAAGTTAGGACGAAGTTTATTTTTCATATAAACTATGCTTTTTTCCATTAAAAGTCTCTTTGGCAACACTTGACTAACGGACAAGCATTTGTCCATCTCTCAGATGGAACGAAACGCTTTTTATTATTGTATATCATACAATAGGGGTAATCACTTTTTAATTTCTTTTATTGTCAACGACAAATTGATAGAAATTATTAAAGATCATTTTGCACCGTGCCATGTGTGAGTTATATGTTAATTTTTATTTATTGTTGAACTAATTGTTTTTAATACAAATTTTTGATTTTTAGTTTGGCTTTAGTTCATATAATTAATTTCTTTTTTATCAGAAGAAATTATTATTTTCCGTTAATGTTGAAAGAAACTTTCAATTTGAAAAAAGCTGATTTTTCTACCGCTACTAGCCGAGTAGAATGCATTTTCGAAAGCAGCTACGCAATTTCATCATCAGTACTCTTTGAACGGTAGTAGTGTATATGGTTGTAAACATCACCTATTTAACTTACATGTAACAGAGAAAAGTATACGGTATCAGTGTTTTCCTTCTGTTTTTATTTTGTAAGTTAGGACGAAGTTTATTTTTCATATAAACTATGCTTTTTTCCATTAAAAGTCTCTTTGGCAACACTTGACTAACGGACAAGCATTTGTCCATCTCTCAGATGGAACGAAACGCTTTTTATTATTGTATATCATACAATAGGGGTAATCACTTTTTAATTTCTTTTATTGTCAACGACAAATTGATAGAAATTATTAAAGATCATTTTGCACCGTGCCATGTGTGAGTTATATGTTAATTTTTATTTATTGTTGAACTAATTGTTTTTAATACAAATTTTTGATTTTTAGTTTGGCTTTAGTTCATATAATTAATTTCTTTTTTATCAGAAGAAATTATTATTTTCCGTTAATGTTGAAAGAAACTTTCAATTTGAAAAAAGCTGATTTTTCTACCGCTACTAGCCGAGTAGAATGCATTTTCGAAAGCAGCTACGCAATTTCATCATCAGTACTCTTTGAACGGTAGTAGTGTATATGGTTGTAAACATCACCTATTTAACTTACATGTAACAGAGAAAAGTATACGGTATCAGTGTTTTCCTTCTGTTTTTATTTTGTAAGTTAGGACGAAGTTTATTTTTCATATAAACTATGCTTTTTTCCATTAAAAGTCTCTTTGGCAACACTTGACTAACGGACAAGCATTTGTCCATCTCTCAGATGGAACGAAACGCTTTTTATTATTGTATATCATACAATAGGGGTAATCACTTTTTAATTTCTTTTATTGTCAACGACAAATTGATAGAAATTATTAAAGATCATTTTGCACCGTGCCATGTGTGAGTTATATGTTAATTTTTATTTATTGTTGAACTAATTGTTTTTAATACAAATTTTTGATTTTTAGTTTGGCTTTAGTTCATATAATTAATTTCTTTTTTATCAGAAGTAATTATTATTTTCCGTTAATGTTGAAAGAAACTTTCAATTTGAAAAAAGCTGATTTTTCTACCGCTACTAGCCGAGTAGAATGCATTTTCGAAAGCAGCTACGCAATTTCATCATCAGTACTCTTTGAACGGTAGTAGTGTATATGGTTGTAAACATCACCTATTTAACTTACATGTAACAGAGAAAAGTATACGGTATCAGTGTTTTCCTTCTGTTTTTATTTTGTAAGTTAGGACGAAGTTTATTTTTCATATAAACTATGCTTTTTTCCATTAAAAGTCTCTTTGGCAACACTTGACTAACGGACAAGCATTTGTCCATCTCTCAGATGGAACGAAACGCTTTTTATTATTGTATATCGTCAAGTGTTGCCAAAGAGACTTTTAATGGAAAAAAGCATAGTTTATATGAAAAATAAACTTCGTCCTAACTTACAAAATAAAAACAGAAGGAAAACACTGATACCGTATACTTTTCTCTGTTACATGTAAGTTAAATAGGTGATGTTTACAACCATATACACTACTACCGTTCAAAGAGTACTGATGATGAAATTGCGTAGCTGCTTTCGAAAATGCATTCTACTCGGCTAGTAGCGGTAGAAAAATCAGCTTTTTTCAAATTGAAAGTTTCTTTCAACATTAACGGAAAATAATAATTTCTTCTGATAAAAAAGAAATTAATTATATGAACTAAAGCCAAACTAAAAATCAAAAATTTGTATTAAAAACAATTAGTTCAACAATAAATAAAAATTAACATATAACTCACACATGGCACGGTGCAAAATGATCTTTAATAATTTCTATCAATTTGTCGTTGACAATAAAAGAAATTAAAAAGTGATTACCCCTATTGTATGATATACAATAATAAAAAGCGTTTCGTTCCATCTGAGAGATGGACAAATGCTTGTCCGTTAGTCAAGTGTTGCCAAAGAGACTTTTAATGGAAAAAAGCATAGTTTATATGAAAAATAAACTTCGTCCTAACTTACAAAATAAAAACAGAAGGAAAACACTGATACCGTATACTTTTCTCTGTTACATGTAAGTTAAATAGGTGATGTTTACAACCATATACACTACTACCGTTCAAAGAGTACTGATGATGAAATTGCGTAGCTGCTTTCGAAAATGCATTCTACTCGGCTAGTAGCGGTAGAAAAATCAGCTTTTTTCAAATTGAAAGTTTCTTTCAACATTAACGGAAAATAATAATTTCTTCTGATAAAAAAGAAATTAATTATATGAACTAAAGCCAAACTAAAAATCAAAAATTTGTATTAAAAACAATTAGTTCAACAATAAATAAAAATTAACATATAACTCACACATGGCACGGTGCAAAATGATCTTTAATAATTTCTATCAATTTGTCGTTGACAATAAAAGAAATTAAAAAGTGATTACCCCTATTGTATGATATACAATAATAAAAAGCGTTTCGTTCCATCTGAGAGATGGACAAATGCTTGTCCGTTAGTCAAGTGTTGCCAAAGAGACTTTTAATGGAAAAAAGCATAGTTTATATGAAAAATAAACTTCGTCCTAACTTACAAAATAAAAACAGAAGGAAAACACTGATACCGTATACTTTTCTCTGTTACATGTAAGTTAAATAGGTGATGTTTACAACCATATACACTACTACCGTTCAAAGAGTACTGATGATGAAATTGCGTAGCTGCTTTCGAAAATGCATTCTACTCGGCTAGTAGCGGTAGAAAAATCAGCTTTTTTCAAATTGAAAGTTTCTTTCAACATTAACGGAAAATAATAATTTCTTCTGATAAAAAAGAAATTAATTATATGAACTAAAGCCAAACTAAAAATCAAAAATTTGTATTAAAAACAATTAGTTCAACAATAAATAAAAATTAACATATAACTCACACATGGCACGGTGCAAAATGATCTTTAATAATTTCTATCAATTTGTCGTTGACAATAAAAGAAATTAAAAAGTGATTACCCCTATTGTATGATATACAATAATAAAAAGCGTTTCGTTCCATCTGAGAGATGGACAAATGCTTGTCCGTTAGTCAAGTGTTGCCAAAGAGACTTTTAATGGAAAAAAGCATAGTTTATATGAAAAATAAACTTCGTCCTAACTTACAAAATAAAAACAGAAGGAAAACACTGATACCGTATACTTTTCTCTGTTACATGTAAGTTAAATAGGTGATGTTTACAACCATATACACTACTACCGTTCAAAGAGTACTGATGATGAAATTGCGTAGCTGCTTTCGAAAATGCATTCTACTCGGCTAGTAGCGGTAGAAAAATCAGCTTTTTTCAAATTGAAAGTTTCTTTCAACATTAACGGAAAATAATAATTTCTTCTGATAAAAAAGAAATTAATTATATGAACTAAAGCCAAACTAAAAATCAAAAATTTGTATTAAAAACAATTAGTTCAACAATAAATAAAAATTAACATATAACTCACACATGGCACGGTGCAAAATGATCTTTAATAATTTCTATCAATTTGTCGTTGACAATAAAAGAAATTAAAAAGTGATTACCCCTATTGTATGATATACAATAATAAAAAGCGTTTCGTTCCATCTGAGAGATGGACAAATGCTTGTCCGTTAGTCAAGTGTTGCCAAAGAGACTTTTAATGGAAAAAAGCATAGTTTATATGAAAAATAAACTTCGTCCTAACTTACAAAATAAAAACAGAAGGAAAACACTGATACCGTATACTTTTCTCTGTTACATGTAAGTTAAATAGGTGATGTTTACAACCATATACACTACTACCGTTCAAAGAGTACTGATGATGAAATTGCGTAGCTGCTTTCGAAAATGCATTCTACTCGGCTAGTAGCGGTAGAAAAATCAGCTTTTTTCAAATTGAAAGTTTCTTTCAACATTAACGGAAAATAATAATTTCTTCTGATAAAAAAGAAATTAATTATATGAACTAAAGCCAAACTAAAAATCAAAAATTTGTATTAAAAACAATTAGTTCAACAATAAATAAAAATTAACATATAACTCACACATGGCACGGTGCAAAATGATCTTTAATAATTTCTATCAATTTGTCGTTGACAATAAAAGAAATTAAAAAGTGATTACCCCTATTGTATGATATACAATAATAAAAAGCGTTTCGTTCCATCTGAGAGATGGACAAATGCTTGTCCGTTAGTCAAGTGTTGCCAAAGAGACTTTTAATGGAAAAAAGCATAGTTTATATGAAAAATAAACTTCGTCCTAACTTACAAAATAAAAACAGAAGGAAAACACTGATACCGTATACTTTTCTCTGTTACATGTAAGTTAAATAGGTGATGTTTACAACCATATACACTACTACCGTTCAAAGAGTACTGATGATGAAATTGCGTAGCTGCTTTCGAAAATGCATTCTACTCGGCTAGTAGCGGTAGAAAAATCAGCTTTTTTCAAATTGAAAGTTTCTTTCAACATTAACGGAAAATAATAATTTCTTCTGATAAAAAAGAAATTAATTATATGAACTAAAGCCAAACTAAAAATCAAAAATTTGTATTAAAAACAATTAGTTCAACAATAAATAAAAATTAACGAAAAACTATTATGTCACTAATACATTATTCTGTTTGGCGGCGAATTGAAGCGTTCAATTGCTGCTGACAGTTTTTTCCTTATCAAAGCAAAGTATAACCAGTCATAGCGCTATATTTGGCTGTGCCGAATTTTATATACTCTTCGCATTGATCTTTGAAGTACCCAGCCATGTAATCTAGCTGAATGATTTCGTACTTCAAATATTATAATTAAACTGCTTTGTGCATATCTACTTTCTATTTTTCCTTTCGCATCATGAAGTGACCTTGCAAACAAATAATTGTATGTTAAACACTATTTATGTATTCATAATCTTTAGTATAGTCGCTATCTCTCTTAAATAAAGAAGTGTTGTATGTCTGTATTTTTTTTTTTATTTTATAGCTGGCCACCCAGAGGATGGATTTTTTTGAAATTTTTACAGGAAGTTACTTTAAGTCTGGAAGGATCAATAGGCTACTTTTTTTTGGAAATTATTGCCGCCACGTCCACACTACGTCCACTTGTGTGGGAAGTTTAGGTTATGAATTGCTTAACAAAATTAACCAAATCAATACTGATCAAGCGCGTAGAGCTAAACACATGAAATTTAATAACACGTGTTAAGCTTTCCATGTGTGTTTAAATACAGATGAATTTTAAAAAATTCGGCCCATGAAGGGTTAAAAAGGGGCAAAAAGGGAAAAATCTGTAACCTTCTATCTTCTAAAGTATATGAGATAGAAACAAAATTTTAAAAGTTTTTCGTTTTCCTTAAGAAATAAACAGACAGCAACCTGGTGTTTTTTTTTAATTTTGAACCGAAAGGGGAAAAATGGACTAAAAAATTATATTTTGGTAATTTTTGTTACTTTTAAGCCAATAAAGATAGAAACATTATTCAAATTGCGTTCGATAGGTCTTAAAAAAATATAATTACGTTTTTCGTAATTTTTTCAATTTTGGGTTAAAAATATATTTAGTTATTTTTTTTTTTGCATTTTTTGTAACTTTTAAACCAATAAAGATAGGAACAGGCCGGAGAGGAACAGCTTTCCATTATTCCGTTTCTCACCCAAACATTTGGTCCTATCGAACCAGATTGGAAAGAGGGACATCATTCCGTTCTCCTGGAGTTTATTGGATTACTTTAAATAAACCTGTCTACGACAACAAAATTCTACATTCCTCCATAGCGGGTGATAAAAGGTACGCTTGATATTTTGCTTTAGTCAGCCTATATTCGTCGTGCATTTCATTTAGAGTGAATTACATAAAAAAAGTTTTTATCTAAGAAATTTATAAAAATTCATTAAAAAAAGAAAAAAAATTGATAATCATTTAACAAAAATCTAAAACAAAAAAAAAAGTTTAAAAATTTCTACAAAGTAAGAAAATATAAAAAAGTTTTTTTAAGTTTGTAAAACATTTAAGGAAGAAGAAGAATACTCTAAAGAAATTTTGGTAAAGCTTAAAAGTGTACAAAAGGGTAAAAAAAAACATTAAGGGAATTTTTACTTAAAGGCGCTTGATCCTTGATGAACCATTCATCCATAGTTCTGGGGATTTTTGTGTGACCTGTAAGTAAAATCCTAAAATATTTATAAAAAATATAAGTAAAACTATCATCAAATTAACCCTATTTTTGTCCAAACGATCGATATTTTTTACGATCGTAAGTAGGGTATATGAAGCAAATTTGCGCCATTTTCTATATTCCGTATTTTTTTTTCTCTTATTAAGATCACTCCAAAAATCATCCACTTTTTTACAATTTATTAGTGCAACCTCGTTACTCTTCATTTACGTTTGTCATAAGCTCTCTTATGCAAACTTAATATTTTTTACGGTGTCCATATTCTTCTTTTCTCTTCGACTCTTACAATAATCCATTTCCCCGCTGGCTGATAGCATCGTAGATTTCGAGGCTGACCTAAACGACAATCGCTATCCTTTAACATCGGCTCATGCGCATGAAGTTCATCAATTTGAGTTGAAGTCCCCTTGGTGTCGAATTAGGGCAGCTTACGAACAGTTTTTAGCCGAGGCTGAAAAAGAGGCTACCGCAACCGAAGATCCTCTTGAAATCGAGTCCTTTAAAGAAAAATACAAAGCCACTTATACGACGTACTGCAATTGTTTAACAAAATTATCTAAAATGGCGGCGGACCTTCGAAGCCAAACAACTTCTCGCCCAGAGGTAGCGCCCCCTCAAGTAGATATACCAATTCGTCCCAGCTCTAACCATTTACCTCCGTCGTCCGAGTCCCATAGCTTTCATTTACCTCCTATCGAAATCGAAACCTTCCATGGTGACTACTCCTCTTGGCCTTCCTTTAGGGACATGTTCGACGCAGTTGTGTCAAATTCCAAGGCAAGTAACGTTAAAAAAACTTTTCTTTCTTACCCAGAAAAACTCGGGGGAGGCCAGAGAGATTGTAGGCAAAAGTCCTCTTACTAACCAAGGGTTCGAATTGGCATGGAAAAATTTGTGTTTTCGGTACGAAAACCGACGGGTACTTGTTAATAGGCAGCTAAAAATTTTGTTCAATCTTAAGGAAATTGCTTTAGAGTCCGACAATGCACTTAAACAATTACAACGTGATATTAATTCCTGTATTTCTATACTAAAGATCTACAATATTGACGTGGCTAGTTGGGACCCAATTTTCGTGTTCATCTTTACCAACAAGCTTCCTAAATATACCCTCACACTGTGGGAACAACAATTGAGAGACAAAACCGCCATTCCAAGCTGGTCAGAGTTTGATGAGTTTCTGACCAACCGCCATAGAACCCTAGAATCTGTATCCGAGATTCGAGGTTCAAGTGGTCCTCAACATAACGTTACCAAACCCAAAAATTCTTCTCCTGTTAATAACAGTAGGAAATTTCACAGCTTTCAAACTAAGGTTTCGTCCCCAAAATGTCAATTGTGTCCAAATGACCACCACGCCATTCGAAAATGTCCAAAATTTCTCGAAATGGACTATAATCATCGCCTAGATGAGGTCAAAAAAGAAGGGTTATGCTTGAACTGCTTCTCCAAGGCCCATAACGTTAAGAATTGCACAAGCAAACTTGGATGTTTCAAATGTAAAAAGAGGCATAATACGCTGCTGCATAGAGAAGTTGATAACTCTAACGCTGATTTTCAAGCACCTAGAACCAGTAGGGCCCTCCTTAATCCTTCCTCGACTCCATATTATCCTTCTAATTCTCCTGTAATACAGTCCACTCAAAGTACAACAATGGGTCGTGTTCAATCTTGTTTTGCATCTAATTCAAAGGGTATGCTACTGGGAACAGCGTGGGTAAATATAAATAACTTAGGAGCAACATACCAGGTGCGAGCTTTGATCGACTCAGGATTAGAAGGAACCTTCATTTCTGAACGCATTTTCCATACCTTAAAACTTCCTTCTCAACCAACTTCTGCACAGGTCTCTGGACTAAATAATACCGTTTCAGCTCAAGTTCAACGCCAGTGTTCGCTCATGTTAGGTTCCCAAATAGATGGGCATATTTCAATTCCAGTCACAGCGCTAGTAGTTCCACACTTGTCAAGCAATCTTCCATCCCGAAGCATTGCCAGTTCTAAATTTTCAAATCTTCCTGACATCCAGCTAGCTGGTCCGAAATTCTATGCTAGCTCAAAAATTGATTTATTGATTGGTGGTGATGTTTTTCCAGCAGTCGTACGTTCTTTGATCGCGCAAGAGACGGCTTTCGGGTGGATTCTTACCGGTCCTGTCCTTACTCAGTCTAATCCGAGTTTTAATGTAGTTTCTCATTTTTGCAAAATTTCTTTGGACAAACAAATTTCTTGTTTTTGGGAGGTGCAGAATCCTCCAAGGAAGAACTATTCATCTGCCTTTGATAGAGCGTGTGAAGATCTTTATAGTCGGACAACAAAAAGAAATACTGATGGGAGATACATAGTTTCTCTTTATTCAAATAAGAATTTCCCGATACGTTGAATATAGGGCTTTCTAAATCAAGTGCAATGGCACAATTTTTCCGTAATGAGGTTCGATTGTTTCGGACCCCAAGCTTTAAAATAGACTATGACAAAGTCATCCAAGAATATGAAGACCTAGGTCACATGTCTAAGGTTGATCCACCTAACGGTCTTGGCATTATAGATACATATTATCTTCCCCATCACGCGGTCATAAAACCTGACAGTACAACGACTAAAGTTCGTGTAGTTTTAAATGCGTCTGCACCTTCCTCTAATGGTCAAAGTTTGAATTCCTTGCTTCACGTAGGTCCGATTTTACAAAACGACCTAACGATATTAATTATTAAATGGCGATTTTTCCAATTTGTGTTTAACGCAGATATTCAAAAAATGTATAGGCCAATTTTGGTTAATCCGGATCACACTCGTTATCAAAGATTACTATTTCGAGCTGATCCCAGTAGTTCTTTATCCGATTATGAACTAAAAACAGTTACTATTGGAGTAAACTGTGCTCCCTTTCTTGTAATTAGGACATAACTCCAGCTTGCTGAGGATGTCAAATACTCTTATTCAATTGCTAGCGAAATCTTACGAAAGCCTATGCATGTTGATAATGTACTAGCAGGAGCTCATAAAGTGTCCGATTGCATCAACGCAAGAAACGAGCTCATCCAGGCTTTGGAATCTGCTGGATTTTTATTACGAAAGTGGGCATCCAACTCCAAGGATACTCTTTCCGACATGCCGTTGGACCATCTACTTCGAGAAGATTTTTTGCAGTTTGAAGATAGCAGTTCCGCAAAAACCTTAGGCATCAGATGGAATGCTTGTTCTGATGACTTCTATTTTTCAGCCAACCCATTCTCCGACTCCTCAAGCTACACAAAAAGGGAAGTGCTCTCCCATATAGCCAAACTTTTTGATCCTGCTGGGTGGTTGGCTCCATGTATCGTCCAAGCAATAATCATAATGCAACAGATATGGAAAGATGGTATTAACTGGGATGAGGAACTTGCTCCAGGTACGATTATGCAGTGGAAAACGTTTGAATCACAATACTCCACTATAAGTTCCATTCGTATTCCTCGATGGATTAATTATTGTCCGAATGCCAAAATTCAGTTCCATGGGTTTTGCGATGCATCCGAAAAAGCATACGCAGCGGCATTATACATTCGAACAGTACAAGATAGTTCCATTTTTGTCCATTTATTATCCTTCAAAACAAAAGTTGCACCGAAAAAGACTCTATCGATCCTACGCCTCGAACTATGTGGTGCACTTCTATTAGCGGAATTGATTGATGGTTTGTTGCCAAGCTTGGATGTAAGTAGGTACGAAATCAAATGTTGGACGGATTCCACTATTGTCCTCTCGTGGCTTGCAAAACCATCATGTAACTGGCTTACGTTCGTTGCTATCAGAGTTTCCAAAATTACCTAACTAGTCCCATTTCCTAACTGGAGCCACATAGCATCTGAAGAAAATCCAGCTGACTCAGAAAGCCGCGGCCTGTCTCCCCAGGAACTTATTGAAAAGGAACTGTGGTGGAGTGGTCCAGTATGGCTTAAAAGGCCGACCTCCGAATGGCAAGTATGAATTTATCTGATATCCCCCATACGGAGCTGGATATCAAAACTATTCGCGTACATTTTTCATATTTTTTCGATTTTGAAGATTTACTAGAAAGATTTTCTTCCTTTTCCAAAGCTATGCGCGTCCTTGCATACGTTTATAGATTTTTCTACAGAACTCGTCCTAGATTTCGTTGTAATTTCTTTAAAGATTCTACCCTAGTGTCCAGTTCCGAAATCATTTTTATTCGTGATCTACTTATTTCCGTTTGTCAAAAGGTCGCATATCCAAATAACTATAAAGCTCTTGCCCCCAGACAAGATATTCCTAAGTCCAGCAGCATTTTAAACCTTAATCCATTCCTGGATCCAGAAGGACTCATACGTTCTTGCAGCCGGCTAGAATGAAGTCCAGAATTATCCTACAACAAAAGACATCCAATTATTATTCCTAACAACTCCCAATTCGCACGGCTCTTAGTCAAATTTGTTCACGATATCAGCATGCATGGTGGGAATCAACTAGTCCTACGGCTTCTGCGCATGCAATATTGGATTCCGAAGGCAAATAACCTAATAAAAACCACCATAAATAATTGAAAACCACGTCTTTTATATAAAAAACGATGTCAAAAGCAGAGTTGCTCTCTTAATCTCGTAGTGTACGGACGTGTCTACGCGAGTGTATATTTGTAATAGGTGATATTTGTAATAAGTTACAAAAAAAAAAAAAAAAAATTGTTAATATACATACCTACAAGAAATTAGTGAGAATCGAAAATAAAAACAAACAAAACAAAAAAACCAAACGGGTAATGAGTAACAGTAATCGTCGTGACAGGTGGCCTAATAGCCGAAATGCTTACATTGTGTTAAGCTCAGCAAGCGTTAGCAATGAAACATTAGAGACCATGAATATAATAGAAACTATTTAAGTGAAAAACCGAAAACAAATACAAATAACTTAAGTGCAAGTGTGCCTAATTTGAATAAATGTACTGAACAAGGGAAAAATTTAGCCCAATCTCTGTTTAAAAATTATAAAAAAAATACCGAGGTTCCATCTTCATCGCGGTCTTCTTTATCAAGTTCTGGTGTCGCACCAACAGCTGCTAAAGGCGCTCCGGGCCCAATTTCTGCGTCTGCTCCTAAGATCCAGGTAGGGATGGACAGGTACGTAACAGTTCTTAAAAGGGGGAGAAGTCAGAAATCGGCAGAAACATCTCAACCTGCAAAAATGTTGAAAAACGATGAAAGGCCAACCTCATTGCAAAATCGTTTTGGCATTCTGCAAGAAGATAATGATGCCCCCGTTACTGAGAAAAAGTCCTTTAAGCCACCTCCGATTTATTTGAGGGAAAGGAATTCGAATGATCTTGTAAAGTTTTTAGTAGGTTTGATTGGGAAAAACAACTTTTACGTTACTAACATTAAACGTGGTAACATATACGAGACAAAAATTCAGGTGAATGATGAAAACGCTTACCGCACCACTATTTCGGAGCTCGAAAAACTTAAGAAAAATTTCTATACTTACCAGCTTAAGAACGCTAAGGGCCTCCAGGTAGTTATAAAAGGTATTGACTCTAATGTTGACCCGGAGGAAATTAAAACCAATTTGTGCATGAAGGGCTTTAGAGTCAAATTTGTATCAAACATAAGGAACAGGGAAAAACACCCTCAACCATTATTCCGGGTGGAGCTTGAGCCCAGTGACATTAAATTGAAAAAAAATGAAACACATCCGATATATGATCTAAGATATATTATGCACCGTAGAGTTATAGTGGAGGTGCCACATAAGCGATCTGGGCCCGTACAGTGCTTAAACTGCTCGGAATATGGCCACACCAAAGCATATTGTAAATTGCCTTCTGTTTGTGTTGTGTGCGGGGATCTGCACGATACGACCAACTGTGACAAGCCAAAAGAAGATCCTAGGGTGAAGAAATGCAGTAATTGCGGGGGAAACCACACCGCCAACTATAGAGGTTGCCCTGTTTTTGACTTAGTTAAACGCTCATCCAAGCCAAAAGTAGCTCCTGCCCCTCTCCAGCTATTAAATATGCCTAGTATAAATATGCCCCCATTAGCACAGACAACTACAAGTGAAGTTTCCTATGCCAACGCATTAAAGTATAACCAGCCCAAACCACGCAAGCCTGCCCAGCCAAGAGCACATCAAGACGTGCCAAAAAAACGAACCTGAATCTGAAATGGGTCTTTGTGTTATTTCTACCGGACAACCAACCTATTGGCCAACCGACCACAATAAAATTCCAGACGTAATAGATTTTGGCGTAGCAAAAGGTATATCCCCGGAGCTCATTGAGGCGCAAGCCTCTCTGGATTTATCTTCTGACCACTCACCAACAATTATCACTATTTGCAGTCCTCACCAAATAGCAACTATTGACTTTTTCTTATCTAAAAGAGTAAATCTGTTGAAATAAAAAAAAAATATATCAGCTTTCACTGCTCGGAACACATACCACTAAAAACTCCTAAATTGATGATTGCCTGAGTATCCTAAATGAAAACATTAAAGCAGCCGTTGAACATGCTTCTTCAACAAACCGTCAGGTCAAATACAACAAAATTTTTTCTGTCGATGTTGAAGAGCTTTTATCTGAAAAAAGGAAAGCACGAAGAGAATGGCAACAGCATAGATCGCCCCAACTTAAAACGAAGCTAAAAGAGTGTACAAATCGCTTAAAAAACTTGCTGGAGGTACACAGAATTGCATCAATTAAGAAGTATTTGGAAGGTCTAGACGCGACTCCTCAAACAAATTATTCTCTATGGCGATCAGCCAGTCGTCTCAAAAGACCCGTAATCGCAAAACTACCACTGCGCAATCTAAGAGGATCCTGGGCTAGAAATGATGAAGAAAAATGCGATCTGCTCGTAAGCCATTTAAGAAACGTCTGCACTGACGTGACAGAATTACCGCCTGTTGTTTCTAGACGTCCTATAGGAATACGTTTTCGATATTCAGATGTGGTAGAAGCTATTGCTAACCTTAATGATAAAAAAGCTCCTGGCGTTGACAAAATAATCAACAAAATGCTCATTGAGCTACCTTTTACAGCAAAAATAATAATTCTTTTTATTTCTAATGCCATAATACGGCTTGAACATTTTCCACCAATATGGAAAGTTACCTTAGTAAAGATGATTCCTAAGCCTGGTAAAGATCCTTCGAAGGTGGAGCCTTATGGGCCTATAAGTTTGTTAACAACTTTGTCAAAACTGTTTGAAAAGCTGCTTAAAAACAAGCTTACTCCGATCCTGAATGAAAACAACTGCATTCCAGATCACCAATTTTACTTTAGAAGTCAACATAGGACAATAGAACAAACTCACAGACTGGTGCAGGTTATAAGAAAAACTTTCGAGGAAAAAAAAGTATTGCTCCGCGCTTTTTATAGATGTCTCTCAAGCTTTCGATAAAGTATTGCAAAAAGGCCTGTTAAACAAACTAAAGCTAAACCTTCCAGCTAATATTTTCAATCTACTAGAAAAGTTCATAACCGGTCGACAATTTAAAATCAAAGAGGGAAACCAAATTAGTTGTTTCCAACCAATAGGGGCTGGTGTACCTCAAGGGAGTATCCTAGGCCCAATTTTGTACTTGCTTTACACGGCAGATATGCCAACAAACAGTTTTACGCACACGTCTACATTTGCTAACGATACCCCTTTTCTCAGTATTCTTAAAGACCCTAAAGAGGATTCGTGCCAATTGCAACAACACGTAACCCAAGTAGAAAAATAGGCAAAATTATGGGGAATAAAAATGAATGAGCAAAAATGTACCCACGTAACGTTTACTTTACGCAAGGAAACGTGCTCTCCAATCCTTATTAACAACCATATGGTGCCTCAACAATTTGAGGTGAAATACCTTGGCATTCACCTGGACCGTCGCCTTACATGGAAGACGCATATAGATGCGAAGTTGACGCAAATGAAACTTAAAGCTATACAACTTCATTGGCTAATTGGCAGAAACTCTGTGCTTCGTCTTGATTGTAAACTTCTACTCTACAAATCGATTTTGAAACCAATTTGGTGCTACGGTATACAATTATGGGGCACTGCTTCCGCCTCTAGCATAGAAAAAGTACAACGTCGTCAACACAAAATCCTAAGAATGATAACTGGTGCTCCTTGGTATATTAAAAACAACAACATCCATAAGGATCTACAAGTTCCACTAGTTAAATGCGAAATCCTGAACTATGTGGACAAGAATTTAAACAAGCTGGAAACGCATTCAAATCCGCTCGCTCGAAACATCTTGACACACTCGTCTGAAAAGAAGGGACACTATTGAACTTAGATGAAACTGCTAAATTAATTTACTTTGTTATGAGAACTTAAATTTTGGTCTGGTACTGACTGGACTAATATAAATTACTTAGTTTTAAGATTTGAATACTTATTGTTATTTCGCATTAGCGAAGATTCAATAATAAAAATATGAGGAAAAAAAAGCATATCATGGCTGCATTACCTCCAGAGCGGTGCGCAATTACTCGTCCTTTCACCTATACTGGGTTAGATTTTGCAGGACCCTTTGATGTAAAAAGCTATTCTGGTCGTGCTTGCCGCACTACAAAAGGTTACGTATGTATATTCGTGTGCTTTTCGAAGAAGGCCATCCATTTAGAGGATACCTCCGACCTTTCTACTCCCGTCTTCCTGGCAGCCTTTAGTCGTTTCGTTTCGCGGCGCGGATATCCATTGCACATATATTCTGACAACGGCACAAACTTTGTGGGAGCTTCGAAGGTCCTCGCAAAAGAGTTAATTCAAACTTCCCAGCAACGCGTTTTTGCAAACTATGGTCATCAGCATATCACCTGGCATTTTAGTCCAGCTGGTGCTCCACATTTGGGTGGGCTTTGGGAAGCTGGCGTTAAAAGTTATAAATCCCATTTCCGAAAAACCGCTGGCTGTTTTAAATACATTCACGAAGAACTATCCACGATACTTTCCAAAATTGAATCCTGCTTAAATTCCAGGCCTTTTTCTCCCATGTCCTCTAATCCTTCTGATCTTTGCGCACTTACTCCAGGCCATTTTCTTATAGGTTCTCCAATCCAAGAGCCAATAGACCCGCAAGTCAAAGATTCTCCCGTATCCGTGACTAATCGATGGCAAAGGATAAAACTTATTCATCAAATTTTCTGCCAGCGCTGGAAGAGAGAATATTTACTAGAACTCCATAAAAGAACAAAATGGCAAAGACCTGAAGTCAATCTCAAAAAAGGTTTGTTGGTTGTTATAAAAGATGAAAGCCTCCCACCAAACTCACGGCGACTTGGTAGAATTCAAAAAGTTTACACCGGCTCCGACAGTCGTGTCCGGGTTGCCGATCTGTTGACGCAAAGAGGCACTATAACGCGACCAATTGTTAAACTTATCCTTTTGTTTGAACAACAGTTGCTTTTAACTTTTTTTCATTGTTTGTTTTTTTTCCTACCTTTTTATTTCCTTTTAGATCAAGATGCCAAAACGTTTAACAAACTCTTTGAAGACAAAACCGTCAGTTTCCTCCGAGTCTGCAGGCGACAACATCCTTTACGCACATGTAAAAAATTTCTGGCAATAAAGATACGTGATCGTATCGATACCGTTCGCAAGTACAAATACTGCTCAAATTGCCTTGCTCACAACCATTCTCAAGGCACCTGCTTTTCGGAAAACGGATGTAACCATTGTCACAAATTTCACCATACCTTACTACATATTAATGCACGATTAAAAAAGGATCCACTATATAATTCATCCCGCTCTCAAGCTTCACAGACCCAGTGTGCTTCGGTTTCTCCAAAACTTAGTTCTTCTTCATGCAACTCTAAGAAGGAAGCCTCTACTTCAAATTAAGCCTCTCTGACTTCAATTCTAAGACAAACCACTATAGTCCTTCTACCTACGGTTCTGGCTAAAGTCTCAACAAAATCTGCACATGCTCGGGGCCTACTCGATTCAGGATCTGCGGTGAGCCGAGTATCCAAACAGTTCGTCAATAAACACAATCTAGCTGCCTTCTCGTTGAATGAAGAAATCGTTTGCCCAATTGTTTTAAAGTCCAGGTTCGATTCGTCGTCCAAACTGGAAGGTACCTTTAGGGTAGACAATCGCATAACACTCAAAACTCCACTGTCCTCCCTTCCGGACACGTACAAGGATAATTTTAAAAACCTTTTTCTCGCTGATAATGGAGTTTACAAATCTGTGTTCATTGACATAATTATAGGAGCTGACCTTTATCCCAAGGTCCTACGTGAAGGAGTATTTTCTCGAACTGGTCTTCCTACGGCTCAAAGTACTTTATTTGGATGGAAAATCTATGGTCCTTGTTTTTTGTAGAAAACAAAATGCACCTTAGGCATGCAAAATACAAAACTTACAATCTAAACTATAGTAAATAACTCACTTGAATTAGATTGAATCTTGCTAAAATAATATAATATACATGAATTATCTAGAAATTATCACATTTTTTTAAACTTTTAAACTTACAATATCACAGTTTCTTGCATTATATATGTATATGAATTTTATAGCTAAATGTGAAATAATAATGATTTACCATTTCAATATTTATACGTATATTTTACTGTAAGTTAAATTGAATTCTAAAATAGTTTTAAGCATAAACTTTAATAACTCCTCTACTTTTCTTCTTTTCTGAAAGCAGTGTTATCCAATGACTAAGGCGTCTTTGTCTCCTTTATATTAAGTTTGTTGCATGAATCCTGCAGGGCGGGCGGCAATGTTAACGCCAAACCCTTAAACCCTGTCATTAACCCTATAAAACCCCTTTAAAATCAGCTATATATAGTTATCTCTTTCTATAATGAACGCCTTAACAAAATGTCACCTTAGTCATGAGGTCATAACTCGGCTTCCGTTTTCTATTCTAACGATTGTAACACTTACTTCTTATCTATCGGTCAAACAGGTAATCCTTACTCCTAATAAATCATTTGTTATAAATCATAAATCCTAAAAAACGTTCGTTTGTTTTTATTTCTATTTTTTCTATTGGGGTTTATGACGGAGTTAATAAAATAATTGAGATTATTTTATTAACTATTTCTAATGGTTTCCTGAATTCCTCTCCAGCTTTCCATTATTCCGTTTCTCACCCAAACAATATATATATATATTATAATATTAATTATTGGACTCTAAGGTGAAAAAAGGGTTAAAATTATTTTTTAGTAAGTTTTGCAACTTTAAAACTAATGTAGGTTATCAAGATATGTTAATTTTTGCGTTAACGGGTACTAAAGGGCTAGAATTATATTCTGGTAGTTCTGGAGTTTATAAAAGAATTTTTGATAACTATATCTTTCTAAGTATCTTCAAAACTAAAAAACTTGTAAATTCCCAATTTTTATATGTTAATTAAATAGTAGGGATGACTTATAATTTCCTGCGGGAAATGGGTGTCAATTGGTCGGCGTACCCGTCCTGTTACAGGTAAAAAACATGAATTGGACAAAAGTTGATGGTCGTGATTGGTTAAGAGGCACACATCAAGTAACCGGTTGAAAAGTGTTGAAGAAGTAAGGGGAAAAAATAGAAAAAGTGGTCCCTACACATAAACATACACCGCAAAGTAGATTGAACAGGATCTTAAACAATTAATGCAAAATTTTCTTATACGGGATGGGCCTGTTAGTGTTAGCGTTAGTTTTGAGCCAATTGCCACCTCCAATGACATCGCAAAGTAAAAGTGACAGGTTCTCTTCATATAAAAAGCAGGAACTAGAACCAGTCCCTACCCTAATGGACCGTTCACGTCAATAGCCCTGGACCAGTCCACTTCCCCGTAGGGTTGTTACAACTAATTTGGGACAACCAGTAAATTAAAAAAATATATAAATGCTTTTGTTTTGATCTTTTGATAATAGATAATAAATAAATAATTTTAATATGATTGGTGTAGCGAAGCACTCCGGGGTTTAGTTGGTATATAATAAAATCAAGGTGTAAATTTGTTTGTTTGCCACACAATCACGCCTAAACGGCTGGACCGATTTTCATGAAATTTAGAATGTATGTATATCCTTTTAAGCCCTGAGTGTGCGATAGGCTATAAGCTTTTTGAAAACGGGTAGGTGCAACTTCAACAGAACTTCAAATCTAACTGTATTGCTATTGAAAAAATTGAACTTTTAATACTGCTGCATTTGCTGCCCCGTTTATTAAGGATTTTGTACCCATATATATAAGGGCTCTAACGGAAAAATTAAACTTTCATGCTGGTACGTTTACTGCCACGTTTTTTCAACTTTGCACACTTATAGAAGCCCTCTAATTCTGAAATTCTAAAAGAAAAAAATTGAATGTTGCCGCGCCCACAAAAATTAAAGTCTTCATACTGGTTCTTTTATTGCTGCAATTTTTAAGAAGCTCAAAAATAATGTTTATTTTCAGTACAATAATAGGTGACAAACGTGCGAAATTACGTGCAGATAGGGCAATATTTAAGGCAGTCATAGCCCAAAATGCTTAATATAGGAGGACATTTGTATGGGGGCTAGGTCGAAAAATTAACTGATCATCACCACAAACAACAAGCTTTTTACATCCTTTAATCGACTCAGGAAGTGTTTCTGTGTCGATCGGTATAATTGAAGGTGGGTCTCAGGCCTTTACTTTTGGGAGGTACAAATATTTGCAAAAAAGCGTAATTAAACTTGGGTATAACAATATAAGAGAACTTGAACTCCATTCGAAAATTATTTAAAATATAATCCCTTTATATACATATTAAAATATCAAGGTGTCAGTTTGTTTGTTTGTCACGCAATCACGCCTAAATGACTGGACCTCTTTTCATGAAATTTAGAATTTAAATACTCTTAAGCTTTGAGTGTGCGATAGGCTACACGTTTTTGGAAATATGAAAGGTCCCACGCCTACCGTACTTCAAATCTAACTCTACTTCTACTGCAAAAATTGAACTTTTAATACTGGTGTATTTGCTGAATGGATTTTTTTTTAAAGATTTTGTACACATTGTTACACCTGGATTATAGGAAGGGATTCCATCACTTTACTGGAAGCATCACGTGGCATGTTTGATGTTTCATCGGCTAACTCGTTACCCCAGGCGTGGATGTTAATGCTTCAAGAAAAGAACGCGTAGCACAAAAAAAATTCTTCATGCCATATTAATAATTGCCTATAACCTAAGGGAAGTCTAACGTTTAAATATTGCGAAAAAGTCAGTAAGCTATTGATCAGATATCTGGACCTTGAGCGCATTTTTCCCACCCAAGCAGTGATGTTATACACTTTTTTAAAAAGTCTTTGCACAGTCGGAAAAAAATCCCTATTTTTCCCTACGTTCTCAAAAATTTTTCACTACAAAAATCCCTACTTTTTAATGCAAACATAAATCAACACAGATCAAAGGAAACATACGTATGTATTTAGGTTTTATACAAGTAAAATGTATTTAAAGTTTTTGTACGTACATTCTATGTACGCATATATATAAACACATAAACAAGGCTTCCTGATTTTGATCAAGTTACTTTGTCAAAGTGGTTTATTTTCGTGTCTAATAAATTTGGTTTGTTTTTAATTGTGTTAGATTTTGCAAAAATTGTTTTAAAATTAAATTTATACTGAAGTGAACTTTATACATCTATACACATTTTCATTGCAATAAAATAGTTTTTTTTGCAAGTGTGTGTTTTATATTGTGCGAATTTGCTTTTGGTTTTGACCAGTGTACACTTATCAGGTAGGAGCGATTCTGCAAAAACAACTAAAACCGTCATAAGAATGTCAAAGACAAATAACAAAAACTCACAAAATCTTTCTTCTTCTTTTTGAGCTTTTCTTACGATACTACAGTTGTTGTTTGTATAAAAGGAAGAAAATACATAAACATAAACCAAATTTGACATTAATATAATGAAATACTAATACTCAGCTGTTTATCTGAGGCTACCTGATATACGTGTACCCTGATTTTGACAATGTAACTAGGCATTTTTTCTTTTACCTTGTATGAATTCGCCTTGTACATAAATCAGTCTTAATAAACATAAAAGCAAAGGATATAAATTCATTCCAGTCACAAACCGTTTATTAAACGAAACAGAAATTTGTATTTTGTAGTTTTGGGTTGTGTTTTGTTATAAAAAAAATTACGCTTGTTTTGAACGATTGTTTCATCATAACTGTACAGTTGTAAAGCCATTTATTTTAAATGCAATTCATTACTCTGGAAAGTGTAACAATTTTTAGATTCATCTTGTAAAAAGATCGGGCAAATTGAAGTTAAAGTTTTGTTTCCTTAAAGCAAGCCGAGGAGTCCGAAGAAGATTATATATTCATTTTACAGAAACATAATGTATATTAATTCAATATCACTGCTCAAATGGCGGGAAATACTCACAAAAAATGACAATATGCAATGTTGCTGTTACAACAATTTTACGCGTTGCTTGCAGAAATTGAAAAAGAGTCCAAGATTAATATATTTTTGCAAAATCCCTACATTTTGACGATTCAAAAAAAAATCCGTTTTTTCCCCACGCTCGATTTTTTTAGACGAAAATCCCTACGAATAGGGATTTATCCCTACTTATAACATCGCTGCACCCAAGTGACTTTTAGCAAACGCCTTTGATGTTCGGTACGCTCGTCACATTTTCTAAATCGTCCCTTTCATCGGAAACTTGTGACGAGAATACTAAATAAGGTTACATTTCTTTGAGTTTAAAATTTCCTTTATTTTAAAGTTTAGAAATTCATTTTTTTTAATATAAAAACGAAAACTTAATAAAACGAAAACTTATAAAAACTTACAAAATATACATATGTGATTTTAATATTAATGTTTGGTCAGAGTTTATCGTCACTGTATTCAATGTTCGTTATCTAGTTATTTTGTCTCTCTGAGTCGAGTTAAATTATAAATATATTTATATATATATACTTATATATCTGTTGTACTTTTTCTACATACTTACATTATTTTTATAACTTTGTTTCTCTTATGATACATACATATACAAAAATTAACCGTTTGAAATGATTGTACTTAACTTCTTATTAAGATTAATTATGTAAAAAGTTCAGTGTGTACTGAGATCTTAAATAAACAGATTGTTTTGAATAAAAACCTAATTCGTAAACAAAAAAGGCTAATCATTTTCTGGTAAAACAGTAACGAACCCTATTTTATCGAACTGTAAGGTAGGATTTCAACGTTCAGTGAGAAATTTGAAGTCCAGGTTGGTCAAACTCGGCTGACCGTAAACATTGGCCTCCGTGACAGGACACCAAGTAGTGTCAATAAACCATAAGAAAAATAAAAAAAATAATTAAAGGAACAAAGGCGTTCATGTTAAAAATTAAGTTCAAAGAATTACTTTTCGTAAATAAATTTAAAATTTAACATACATACATAAGTACATCGTTTATATTGCAAAATTTACGTTAATTTCTATATATGTAAGTTGGATAGTTGCTAACTGTACAGATTACAACCGACGCACATAGGGGTATTTTGCCAATCTAGCCGGACATTAAGCCAAAATGGAAATCTAAGAAATGTAAAAATTTAAGTGCGCAGCTCGACAGATAACAAAATTCTGTATCAAATAGTGAATTTTCAAATCTTTTGCTTGCAATTTGACGTTTTGAGGCACTATTAAAGTCAGAAAAGTTAAGTAAATTTGCCCGCAATTTATTAACTTTTGCTGGTTTTGAGAGGTTTACAATATATTTTTTTGTAGCTAAACAAAAAAAGATTTTACATTGATTTTTTTTCTCGGCGAAAGATTATATAAGCCTTTGAAATTGAAAAAATAGGTTTTTTTGTTCACTTTTTGATTAAAAAAAATTAAATCAGAAGGTTTTTGAAAGTGAGGGCACTCATTATCCTTAAAATCTTTTTCATCACAATAATACCTAAAATTTCTACTTTTAGACGAAAAAAGAAAACGTTGCGCGTTCTTGCTCCATTTTTTTGGCGAATTTTTAGAAATTTCACTTTTTCGGCTTTTTCTCATTTTGTGTGTTTACATATGAGTAAGAAACTTTTTTGTGGGTTTAAAAAAATTTTTTTTTAAAGAAAAACAAATCTGTGCTTTAAGTATTTATTTTGTTAGTGTATATATGTATATTGTGGTTATTGTACGAAATTGTTTTCAGGACACTTTTAAAACTACGACAGTAAAATGCAAAAAGTTTATAAAATATTAGAGTTATTGCAAATAGTACATGAATGTAAAGATAAATCTATTGAGGAGAAATTGCGGTTTTTAGAAAGAAAATTGTGTAAACTTTAAATTAATTATTACTTCTGTAAATAAGTTATTTTTATATATAAATTACTTATTTTCAGATAAATTTAATACATTAAATTACAAAAAAAGCGACAAGCAGGCTTAAAAATAAATTTTTTGTGAAAATTAGCAAAATATAAAAAAAAAAAAATTTTGTACAGGGGCGTTTCGGGGGGTGGGGTTTGAGGGCATTTCTGCCCCTACCCATAAAAGCTTAAAAATTTTACTTTTATAGTATTTGGGCGTAATTTTTCCATTATTTTTATTTTATACATTATTTTTGCAAATTTAACTTTATGCCGCCACCCACGAAAGGGGAGCGGACGACACTGCCCAAGTGTGGATTTTTTTAGCTTTTCCTTACGTTTAAAGTTGCATTTGCATATCAATAGTATTAAAAACATAAAAAAAAATTTAGTTTTTCAGAGGTAGTATAAGTTCTTCTAAGGGGAACTTTTTCCCCCTTGGTTCGATTTTTATTATTTGTTAATCCTTAAATGCCTATGACTACAATACATGTTTCCGCCAAGTTTCATCAATATAAGAGCACTCAGTAATTTTTAAAAAGCTTTATTGTAAAAAATAAAAAGTAATGTCCGGCTAGAATGTCAAAATACCCCTATGTGCGACGGTAGCAAATGAAGCAACATTTATACGATCACAAACAATAAACGTTTACGGTGATTAGCTCTAACATAGAGCTTTGTTCTGTCATAACACCAGGGATGCCAATTTAGCGCATTTCGCGCTAGATTTTTACTCCTTTTTTGGCACGTTTACCCTTTTATTTTATAATAAATTTAGACTCAAAAATAAAAACTTTTCATTTTTTCTAACTTTTGCAGGCAAATATTTTAAATACTTTTTTCTTACCATTGATGATAGATACGGTGACCATTCGTCCTTTTTTTAAGAGGGCAGTCCTTTTTTTAACACCTTGTCCTTTAAAATTGAAAAAAAATAAATCGTCCTTTATTTAACTGAATTGTCATTTTTTTAAATAAATTTGTTCTATTTTTCTTCATTTTCAAAAATTATGATTTGTATTAGCCCAAAATCGCTAAACTTTAAATTCAGTACAACAGAAAATTGTAAACAACAAAACATCAACTATCTGGCAATACTGAAAAATAAATGTTTAAGGTGACAAGTGGTTTAGCTGGATTAAATCGGTGCTTCACACGGTAATAAAATGCTCCCTATTTTGTTTTGATACTTAGAGTTTTTCAAAAATCAAAATTTGATAATATCTATCAATGTAAATTAAACAATTTTGCAAAAAGATAGTTGCAGCAGAGCACCAACATAATAGATAACTTGTTTCTTTATTATTGTGGTAAGTTTCCTTGCATTACTTATTCAAATGCAAATAATATACGTAAACACCCAATATTTATTTAAGATATGCCGCCAAAAAAAAATGTGTTTTTAATAGTGAGCTGAAGGCAAAATTTCCATTCATACGTAAGACAACAGTTGCTCTCTTAATCTCGTGGTGTACGGACGTGTCTACGCGAGTGTATATTTGTAATAGGTGAAATTTGTAATAAGTTACAAAAAAAAAATTGTTAATATACATACCTACAAGACATAAGTAAGAATCGAAAATAAAAACAAACTAAACAAAACAAAGCAAAAAAAACCAAACGGTTAATGAGTAACAGTAATCGTAGTGACAGTGGGCCTAACAGCCGAAATGCTTACATTGTGTTAAGCTCAGAAAGCGTTAGCAATGAAAACATAAGAGACCCTGAATATAATAGAAACTATTTAAGTGCCAAACCGAAAACAAATACAAATAATTTAAGTGCAAGTGTGCCTAATTTGAATAAATGTACTGAACAAGGGACAAATTTAGCCCAATCTCTGTTTAAAAATTATAAAAAAAATACCGAGGTGCCATCTTCATCGCGGTCTTCTTTGTTAAGTTCTGGTGTCGCACCTACAGCTGCTAAAGGCGCTCCAGGCCCAATTTCTGCGTGTGCTCCTAAGATCCAGGTAGGGATGGACAGGTACGTAACAGTTCTTAAAAGGGGGAGAAGTCCAAAATCGGCAGAAACATCTCAACCTGCAAAAATGTTGAAAGACGATGAAAGGCCAACCTCATCGCAAAATCGTTTTGCCATTCTACAAGAAGATAACGATGCCCCCGTTACTGAAAAAAAGTCCTTTAAGCCACCTCCGATTTATTTGAGGAAAAGGAATTCGAATGATCTTGTAAAGTTTTTAGTAGGTTTGATTAGAGAAAACAACTTTTACGTTACTAACATTAAACGCGGTAACATATACGAGACAAAAATTCAGGTTAATGACGAAAACGCTTACCGCACCACTATTTCGGAGCTCGAAAAACTTAAGAAAAATTTCTATACTTACCAACTTAAGAACGCTAAGGGCCTCCAGGTAGTTATAAAAGGTATTGACTCTAATGTTGACCCGGAGGAAATTAAAACCGATTTGTGCATGAAGGGCTTTAGAGTCAAATATGTATCAAACATAAGGAACAGGGAAAATACCCTCAACCATTATTCCGGGTGGAGCTTGAGCCCAGTGACATTAAATTGAAAAAAAATGAAACACATCCGATATATGATTTAAGATATATTATGCACCGTAGAGTTATAGTTGAGGTGCCACATAAGCGATCTGGGCCCGTACAGTGCTTAAACTGCCAGGAATATGGCCACACCAAAGCATATTGTAAATTGCCTTCTGTTTGTGTTGTGTGTGGGGATCTGCACGATACGACCAACTGCGACAAGCCAAAAGAAGATCCTAGGGTGAAGAAGTGCAGTAACTGCGGGGGAAACCACACCGCCAACTATAGAGGTTGCCCTGTTTTGACTTGGTTAAACGCTCATCCAAGCCGAAGGTAGTTCCTGCCCCTCCCCAGCCGTTAAATATACCAACAACAAACATTCCCCAGTTAGCACAGCCAACTACTAGTCAAATTTCTTACGCCAACGCACTAAAGTCAAACCAGTCCAATGCACAAAGACCAAAGCAACCAACCACACAACAACAAGTGCCAACAAGTGAACCAACTGGTCCCAACTTTACCCGCCTGGAAGCCGTAATTGACAATATGGTCAAACAATTTACGCAGATAAGGGCGCAAATGGCTGGCATGATGCAGGAGATGCAGAAAATGCAGTCTGCTCTTCTGCAGGCCATGCTTAAAAGACCATGAACTGCCTCAGGGTTTGTGTCTGGAACGCAAACGGCATCCGCCAACACAAAAATGAGCTCGAATGTTTTTTAGTACACCATAAAATTGACGTCATGTGTATTTCCGAGACTCATATGACATCGAGGAGCACTTTTAAAATAAGTGGATACAATTTTTATGATTCGAAGGATCCCAGAGATAGATCATGTGGTGGCTCGGCTATACTAATCAAATCAAGAATTAAACACCAATGGTTAGGTGGCATCTTCGAATGCTATATTCAAGCAGCAAACGTCTGCATTGAAGAATTATTCGCTAACCTAGTTATTTCGTCAGTGTATTGTCCACCCAGGTTCTCCATAATGAAGGATCAGTACAACAGTTTTTACAAATCTTTAGGTCCCCGCTTCATAGCTGCTGTAGACTATAACGCTAAACACACCTACTGGGGTTCCCGCTTAATTAGTCTCAGAGGTCGTATCTTGTATGATTCCGTATCTGAAATGGGTCTTTGTGTTATTTCTACCGGACAACCAACCTATTGGCCAACCGACCACAATAAAATTCCAGACGTAATAGATTTTGGCGTAGCAAAAGGTATATCCCCGGAGCTTATTGAGGCGCAAGCCTCTCTGGATTTATCTTCTGACCACTCACCCACAATTATCACTATTTGCAGTCCTAACCAAATCGCAACTAGTGATTTTTTCTTATCCAAAAGAGTAAATTGGTTGAAATATAAAAAATATATCAGCTCTCACTGCTCGGAACAGATACCACTAAAAACTCCCCAAGAAATCGATGATTGCCTAAATATCCTAAATGAAAACATTAAAGAAGCCGTTGAACATGATTCTTTAACATACCATCAGGTCAAATACAACAAAATTTTTTCTGTCGATGTTGAGGAGCTTTTATCTGAAAAAAGGAGAGCGCGAAGAGAATGGCAACAGCATAGATCGCCCCAACTTATAACGAAGCTAAAAGAGTGTACAAATCGCTTAAAAAACTTGCTGGAGGTACACAGAATTGCATCAATTAAGAAGTATTTGGAAGGTCTAGACGCGACTCCTCAAACAAATTATTCTCTATGGCGATCAGCCAGTCGTCTCAAAAGACCCGTAATCGCAAAACCACCACTGCGCAATCTAAGAGAATCCTGAGCTAGAAATGATGAAGAAAAATGCGATCTGCTCGCAAGCCATTTAAGAAACGTGTTCACTCCTAACACATGCACTGACGTGAGGGAATTACCGCCTGTTGTTTCTAGACGTCCTATAGAAATACGTTTCCGATATTCAGATATGGTAGAAGCTATTACTAATCTTAATGATAAAAAAGCTCCTGGCGTTGATAAAATAAGCAACAAAATGCTCATTGAGCTACCTTTTACAGCAAAAAGAATAATTCTTTTTATTTTTAATGCCATAATACGGCTTGAACATTTTCCACCAATATGGAAAGTTGCCTTAGTAAAGATGATTCCTAAGCCTGGTAAAGATCCTTCGAAGGTGGAGTCGTATAGGCCTATAAGTTTGTTACCAACTTTGTCCAAACTGTTTGAAAAGCTGCTTAAAAACAAGCTTACTCCGATCCTGAATGAAAACAACTGCATTCCAGATCACCAATTTGGCTTTAGAAGTCAACATAGCATAACAGAACAAACTCACAGACTGGTGCAGGTTATAAGAAAAACTTTTGAGGAAAAAAAGTATTGCTCCGCGCTTTTTATAGATGTCTCTCAAGCTTTCGATAAAGTATGGCACGAAGGCCTGTTAAACAAACTAAAGCTAAACCTTCCAGCTAATATTTTCAGCATTTTAGAAGAATAAATAACAGGCCGACAATTTATGATCAAAGAGGGAAACCAAATAAGTTGTTCCCAACCAATAGAGGCTGGTGTACCTCAAGGGAGTATCCTAGGTCCAATTTTGTACTTGCTTTACACGGCAGATATGCCAACAAACAGTTTTACGCACACGTCTACATTTGCTGACGATACCGCTTTTCTTAGTATTCACAAAGACCCTAAAGAGGCTTCGAACCAGCTGCAACAACACGTAACCCAAGTTGAAAAATGGGCAAAATTATGGGGAATAAAAATTAATGAGCAAAAATGTACCCACGTAACGTTTACTTTACGCAAAGAAACGTGCTCTCCAATCCTTATGAACAACCATATGGTGCCGCAACGATTTGAGACGAAATACCTTGGCATTCACCTGGATTGCCGCCTCACATGGAAGTCACATATAGATGCAAAGTTGACACAGATGAAACTTAAAACGGCCCAAATCCACTGGCTAATCGGTAGAAACTCTGTGCTACGTCTTGATTGCAAACTTTTACTTTACAACTCAGTTTTGAAACCAATTTGGTGCTACGGGATACAATTATGGGGCACTGCTTCCGCCTCCAACATTGAAAAAATTCAACGCAGTCAAAACAAAATCCTAAGAATGATAACTGGTGCTCCTTGGTATATTAAAAACAGCAACATCCATAAGGATCTACAAGTTCCACTAGTTAAATGCGAAATCCTGAACTATGTGGACAAGTATTTAAACAAGCTGGAAACGCATCCAAATCCGCTCGCTCGAAACATCTTGCAACATAGTGGACACACTCGTCTGAAAAGAAGGGACACTATTGAACTTAGATGAAACTGTTTAAATTAATTTACTTTGTTATGAGAACTTAAATTTTGGTCTGGTACTGACTGGACTAACATAAGTTACTTAGTTTTAAGATTTGAAAACTTATTGTTAGTTCGCAAAAGCGAAGATTCAATAATAAAAATATGGAAAAAAAAAATACGTAAGACCGTAAGTGACCATGATGTGAGGTGTGGCATATGTGCCGCCCATTTTTCCATTAAGTGTCATTTTTTTTTTTGATAAAACAAAACTTTTCAAAAAATCTTTTGATTTAAGCGAAAACGGGAAATGAAAACTTATTTTTTTGACTTAAGGAACTTTTTTAAAGAAGAGTTTTATACTTTTTATGGTTATTTTATACATATTTAGAAAACCTTAGTTCTAATTTTAATTTAAAATTTCTAGTGCGATTTTGGATAAATTCAAGAATAAAATTCTTGATATTAGAATGAGCTTTTTCTTCCTGTGCACAACTAAATTTTTCGCAGCTTTTAATTTTTAAAACATTTAGATAATAAATATCTTATCAAAAATAAAGATATTTGTTTGTTAACAAAAATTTTTTATATATCACTGAAAAAAGAAGAGCCCGAAGAGAATGGCAAAAGTACAGATCACCCACACTTAATTCCAAGTTGAGAGAATGTACAAGCCAATTGAAAAATTTGCTAGAGGTTTACAGAATGGCATCTCTTAAGGAACACCTCGAAGGTCAAGACTCGACTCCTCAGACGAATTATTCACTATGGCGATCAGCGAAATATCTTAAAAGACCCGTTATCTCGAAACCACCGCTACGTAATCTGAGAGGATCCTGGGCAAAAAGTGATGAAGAAAAATGTAATCTGCTCGCAAGTCATTTTACAAATGTCTTCACTCCAAATACATGCACTGACATGAGTAAATTACCGCCTGTTGTTGCTAGATGTCCTATGGAAATACGTTTTCAGTTGTCAGATGTCGTAGAGGCTATCAATAATTTAAATGCTAAAAACCCTCCTGGCTTTGATGAAATCAGCAACAAAATGCATTTAGAGCTGCCTTGCACAGCAAAAAGAATGATTCTTTTTATTTTTAACGCCATATTACGGTCATTTTTGTCGCGGTCACCATTATCAAATTCTGAAATTGAACCTGCAGCTGCTAAAGCCGTATCAAGCTTAATTTCTGCACCGGCATCTAAGATCCAGGTAGGGATGGACCGCTACGTGACAGTTCTTAAAAGGGGAAGAAGCTCTAAATCGGCAGAAGCATCTCAACCTGCAAAAATTTTAAAAGACGATGAAAGGCCAACCTCATCGCAAAGTCGTTTTGCAATTTTGCAAGAGGATAATGAGGCCCCTGTTAGTGAAAAAAGTCCTTTCAGCCACCTCCTATTTATTTGAGGGAAAAAACTCAAATGATCTCGTCAGGTTTTTAGTCGGTTTGATTGGAGAAAATATTTTTTATGTTTCAAACGTTAAACGCGGTAACATATTTGAGACAAAAACTCAAGTGAACCATGAAAACGCCTACCGCGCCACGGTTTCGGAGCTCGAAAAACTCAAAAAAAATTTCTATACCTACCAACTCAAGACCGCAAAAGGCCTTCAGATAGTTATTAAAGGCATTGATTCTAACGTTGACCCAGAAGAGATCAAGACCAGTTTGTTTAGCAAAGGGTTTATGGTTAGGACTGTATCGAATATGAGAAACAGGAAAAAACACCCCCAACCATTATTCCGAGTGAAGCTTGAGCCTGGTGATATCAAATCGAAAAAAGTGAAACTCACCCCATCTATGATTTAAAATATATTATGCACCGACGAGTCACTGTGGAAGTGCCACATAAGCGATCTGGGCCCGTACAGTGCTTAAACTGCCAGGAATATGGCCACACTAAAACTTATTGTAAGTTGCCTTCTGTTTGTGTTGTGTGTATGGATCTGCACGATACGACCAAGTGCGACAAGCCAAAAGATGATCCTAGGATAAAGAAATGCAGCAACTGCGGGGGAAACCACAATGCCAACTATAGAGGTTGTCCTGTTTTTAGTTCAGTTAAGCGATCAACTAAGCCGAAAATAGTTCCTGCCCCTCCCCAGCCATTAAATATACCAACTACAAATATGCCTCCATTGGCGCAACCAACTACAAATCAAGTTTCTTACGCCGCCGCATTAAAATCTAACCAGCCTAATTCACATAAGTCTACCCAGCCTACAACACAAAAAGAAGTGCCAACTAGCGAACCAACCGGGCCTAATTTTAGCTGCCTGGAAGCCGTAATTGACAATATGGTCACACAATTTACGCAAATTATGGCGCAAATGGCACACATGATGCAAGAAATGCAAAAAATGCAGTCAGCTTTTCTGCAGGCTATGCTTAAAAGACCATGAACTGTCTCAGGGTTTGTTTCTGGAACGCAAACGGCATCCGCCAACACAAAAAAGAGCTCGAATATTTCTTGATGAACCAAAAAATCGATGTTATGTGTATTTCTGAGACTCATATGACATCTAGAAGCACTTTTAAAATTAGTGGTTTTCTTTTTACGATTCAAAGGATCCTAGGGATAGATCATGTGGTGGCCTCTCGGAATGTTATATCCAAGCTACGAACGTCTGCATTGATGAATTTTTCCATAATCTTGTTATTTCATCAGTTTACTGTCCACCCAGATTCTCCATAACGAAGCATCAGTACAACAGTTTCTACAAATCATTAAGTCCCCGCTTCATAGCTGCTGGAGACTATAACGCTAAGCACTCATACTGGGGCTCCCGCCTAATTAGTCCCAGAGGTTGTGTTTTGTATGACTCCGTGTCGGAAATGGGACTTTTCGTTATTTAAACTGGACAATCAACCTACTGGCCAACAGACCACAATAAAATTCCAGACGTAATTGATTTTGGCGTAGCAAAAGGTATATCCTCGGAGCTCATTGAGGCTCAATCCTCCTTGGATTTATCTTCTGACCACTCACCCACAATAATTACTATTTGCAGTCCTCACCAAATAGCAGCTACTGATTTTTTCTTATCTAAAAAAATAAATTGGTTAAAATGTAAAAAATATATTAGTGCCCACTGTTCGGAAAACCAACCGCTAAAAACTCCCGGAGACATAGATGATAGTCTGAGAGTCCTAAATGAAAACATTAAAAAAGCCGTACAGCAAAATTTTTTCTGACGATGTGGGAAAACTTTTATCTGAAAAAAGGGGTGTCCGAAGAGAATGGCAAAAGAACAGATCGCCCCAACTTAAATCTAAGCTTGCTGGAGGTTCACAGAATAGCTTCACTTAAAGAGTACCTCGAAGGTCTAGACGCGACTTCTTAGACAAATTATTCCCTATGGCGATCAGCCAGACGTCTTAAAAGACCCGTTATCGCAAAACCACCACTGCGTAATCTGAGAGGATCCTGGGCTATAAATGACGAAGAAAAATGTGATCTGTTCGCAAACCATTTCAAAAACGTGTTCATTCCCAATACTTGCACAGACGTGAAGGAATTACCACCAGTTGTTGCTAGACGTCCTTTAGAAATACGTTTCCGATTTACAGATGTTGTGGAGGCTATTGCTAACCTAAATGTAAAAAAGCTCCTGGCGTTGATAATATAAGCAACAAAATGCTCCTAGAGCTACCTTTTACGGCAAAAAGAATAATTCTTTTTATTTTTAACGCAATAATTCGGCTTGAACACTTCCCGCCTGTATGGAAAATTGCCTTAGTAAAGATGATTCCTTAGCCTGGCAAAGATCCTTCAAAGGTATAGTCTTATAGGCCTATAAGTTTGTTACCCACAATGTCAAAATTGTTCGAAAAATTGCTTAAGAACAAGCTGACTCCGATCCTGAATGAAAACAACTGCATTCCAGATCACCAATTTGGCTTTAGAAGTCAACATAGCACAATCGAACAAACTCACAGACTGGTGCAGGTTATAAGAAAAACCTTTGAGGAAAAGAAGTACTGCTCCGCGCTTTTTATTGATGTCTCTCAAGCTTTCGATAAAATATGGCATGAAAGCCTTTTAAACCAACTATAGCTCAACCTTCCAGCTAATATTTTCAGCATTTTAGAAAAATAAATAACAGGCCGACAATTTATGATCAAAGAGGGAAACCAAATAAGTTGTTCCCAACCAATAGAGGCTGGTGTACCTCAAGGAAGTATACTAGGTCCAATTTTGTACTTGCTTTACACGGCAGATATGCCAACCAATAGTTTCACAAACACGTCGATATTTGCTGACGACACTGCTTTCCTTAGTATTCATAAAGACCCTAAAGAGGCTTCAAACCAATTGCAGCAACACGTAACCCAAGTTGAAAAATGGATAAAGGTATGGGGAATAAAAATAAATGAACAAAAATGTACCCACGTAACTTTTACTTTACGCAAAGAAACGTGCTCCCCAATCACTATTAACAATTATATGGTGCCTCAACGAACCAAGACAAAATATCTTGGTGTTCAACTAGATCGACGCCTCACATGGAAGCCTGATATAGATGCGAAGCTGACCCAAATGAAACTTAAGGCTGCTCAAATCCACTGGCTAATGGGAAGAAACTCTGTGCTACGTTTGGATTGTAAACTTCTACTCTACAACTCGATTTTAAAACCAATTTAGTGCTACGGTATACAATTATGGGGCACTGCTTGCTCCTCTAACATAGAAAAAATACAACGTCGTCAAAACAAAATTCTGAGAATGAGAACTGGTGCTCCTTGGTATATTAAAAACAGCAACATCCACAAGGCTTTAAAAGTTCCACTAGTAAAAAGCGAAATCCTAAACTATGTGGGCAAGTATTTAAACAAGCTGGAAACACATACAAATGCGCTCGCTCGAAGCATCCTGCAACATAGTGGGCACACTCGACTAAAAAGAAGGGATACTATTGCTCTTAGATGAAACTTTTAAAATTCGTTATCCTTATTGTGAGAACTTAAATTTTAGTCTGGTACTGACTGAACTAGTATGAATTACTTAGTTTTAAGATTTGAATACTTATTGTTAGTTCGCTTAAGCGAAGATTCAATAATAAAATATATGAGAAAAAAAATATTACGGCTCGAACATTTCCCACCAGTATGGAAAGTTGCCTTGCTAAAGATGATTCTTAAGCCGGGAAAAGATCCTTCGAAGGTGGAGTCTTACAGGCCTATAAGTCTGTTATCAACTATGTCCAAGTTGTTTGAGAAATTGCTTAAAAACAAGCTGACTCCGATTCTGGTGATCTGGGATCACCAATTTGGATTTAGAGATCAATATAGTAGCATCAAACAAACCCACAGATTGGTACAGGTTATAAGAAAAGCCTTTGAGGAAAAGAAATACTGCTCCGCGCTCTTTATAGATGTCTCTCAAGCGTTCGACATGAAGGCCTGTTAAACAAATTAAAGCTCAACCTTCCATCTAATATTTTCAAACTTTTAGAAAAATACATAACCGGCCGACAATTTATGAATAAAGAGGGAAACCAAATAAGTTGTTACCAACCAATAGGGGCTGGTGTACCTCAAGGGAGTATACTAGGTCCAATTCTGTACTTGCTTTACACAGCAGATATGCCCACAAACAATCTTACTCATACGTCGACATTTGCTGATGATACCGCCTTTCTCAGTATTCACAAAGACCCTAAAGAGGCCTCAAAACAACTTCAACATCACGCACACCAAGTAGAAAATTGGGAAAAGTTTTGGGTTATTAAAATATATGAACAAAAATGCACCCACGTTACTTTTACTTTACGCAAGGAAACGTGCCCCCCAATTCTTATTAACAACCAGGCGGTGCCTCAACGAATTGAGACAAAATATCTTGGCATTCACCTGGATCGCCACCTCACATGGAAGTCCCATATAGATGCGAAGTTGACGCAGATTAAACTTAAAACGGCCCAAATCCACTGGCTAATCGGTAGAAACTCTGTGCTACGTCTTGATTGCAAACTTTTACTTTAAAACTCAATTTTGAAACCAATTTAATGCTACGGGATACAATTATGGGGCACTGCTTCCGCCTTCAACGTAGAAGAAATTCAACACCTTCAAAATAAAATCCTAAGAATGATAACTGGTGCTACTTGGTACATTAAAAATAGCAACATCCACATAGATCGCAAGTTCCACTAGTTAAATGCGAAATCCTTAATTATGTGGAAACACATCCAAGTCCGCTCGCTCGAAACATTTTGCAACATAGTGGACACACTCGTCTGAAAAGAAGGGATACTATTGCACTTAGATGAAACTACTGAATTTATTAATTTTATTATGAGAACTTGAATTTTAGTCTGGCACTGGCTGGTCTAATTAAAATTAAATAGTTTTAAGATTTGAATACTTATTGTTAGTTCGCCAAAGGCGAAGATTCAATAATAAAATTATGAAAAAAAAATATATATCACTTTACTTTCAAAATAATGTAACTTGTGCAACAGTTCTGCACTACCTTAAAATTGTTTCTCATTTGTGTGCGTATTCGAGCTAACTATGCTTCCTGCATTTCTGAGTGTTTTGTCTAAATGTAAATCTGTACAAGTTAAAAAAAATTGAATCTTAAAAATCATTATCTACAGAAAACCAACAAACCGCGGAGTAATTTTCTGTCAGATTTGATGTAACAGAAAGAAAATTTTGTGTTGCTTCTAATAAAGACTTTTAGTAGGTATTTGGAGTAACAACAGTATTGTTGCACAAGTGCGATAAACATTTTTAAATAAACATGTATTAATAATATATACTTACGTGCACATAGGCTGTGTGAAAAAAGGTGGATGGTAGTAAAATTTTTGACAGTTCTGATGTAAATAAAGTTTTTGAAAGTTTAGAAATAATTGACAAAAGCAAAAACATGTATATAAAAAGAGAAATTACCAGAGTTTAGTACAACTTTAAGGCTGCCAAATCTTGCTGCATACCTTTAATATAGACTTTAGACTTTAATAGAATATAATTGGTATTTGGTATTTTAAAAATATGCTATTTCCTGGTAAATTGCTAACTAAACATGTCTTGTAACGATTAAAAAAGAAATATGTACATATGTAAATATGTGTATACTTTTGGAACAAACTGGATTTTTAGGAAAAAATTGTGCGTGCACATTGATTTTGCAATTTTAGCGATTTTTATTTAGCGCGTCTTTGCTTTAAATAGCTTGCAAAGAAATTTCTTAGCGCTTTTTGGGGCGTTTTAATAAGGTGAACAGCGCGCTTCCATCTCAAAAAGCTGACAACGCTGCATAACACACTGGTTAAACTGTCTATTAACAATTATAAAAGCTTTTAACTACTACAAGCTGCTCTTCTTTACATAAAAAGAGAGGTAAACATTACATAGCATACAAAATTGTTGTTGTTTATAACATATGGTTTTCTTGATTGATCTGTGAATAAGTTTAGTAAACACAATATTTGTAAAATCTTAAATACATATCGTGTTCTACATCCGTAAAAAGAAAAAATTAATTACTCTTGAGGAATTAAAACAACAACAAGTAGTATAACGAGAATTAAAAATTTTGTTGGCCCTTATTAAATTGCAGATTGAGTATTGTGAAATCATTTTACAAACAAGCCTAACATTATCGAACCCAAATCGAAAAACTAAAGCCAAGTGATGAGAATCGAGCTGAAATTGATTAATTATTTATTGCAGCAAAAACAAAAATCCTCGGACTAATGGGTGATAGACGTTCTAGTATTGCAGATGAATCGAGCTAATTCCATCACATTCTACAAACACGATTGCCAAACACAAAGTCACCAAAATTTGATGGGAAATATTTCGAATTTAAGAATTTTACCAACACATGGCATGATGCAAAAAATGCTGTCTGCTCTTTTGCATGCCATGCTTAAAAGACCATGAACTGCCTCAGGGTTTGTTTCTGGAACGCAAACGGCATCCGCCAACACAAAAACGAACTTGAATCTTTTTTTAACACACCAAAACATTTATGTAATGTTAATATCCGAAATTCTTCTGACATCTAGAAGCACTTTTGAAATAAGTAGCTATACCTTTTATGATTCAAAGATCCCAGAGATAGGTCATGTGGGGGATCAGCTATATTAATTAAATCAAGAATCAAACACCAATGGATGAGTGGTCTCTCCGAAAATTAAATACAAGCAACAAACGTCCGCATTGATGAATTTTACCACAATCTCGTTATTTCGTCAGTTTATTGTCGACCCAGATTCTCCATAACTAGGAATCAGTACAACAGTTTTCAAATCCTTAGGTCCCCGTTTTATAGCTGCTGGAGACTATAACGCTAAACACTGGTACTGGGGCTCCCGCCTAATAAGTCCCAGAGGTCGTGTTGTGAGGGTGAAGCTAACTTCTTTGTTTTTTTCTTTAAAAGTTATTTTGGATATGAATGCCCGTTTTTATTTGGCTGAAGGAACTTATACTTGACTAGTAAATTTTGTTTCGATTAAAATTTTTGTTTAGTTGACTTTGCTTCAAAAATCTTGTTCGACTTCTTAAAAAAATGAAAACTTTTCATTATAAAATTTTAAATTGTTTGAGACGGTCGAAAATAATAATTTGGTTTTTGGGTTTGAGAAGCCTGTAGCACAATAGTTTTGGAAAACTGTAGAGATTGTGCGTTGGACTTTGCACTACTTGAGGAAAGCGAATGTGAAGAGTCGTATTTAAAAGTAAGATTTGAATATGTCAGACAGTTAATCTTTAAATTCTAACAGGTTTTTTTATTATCCTTTTTGTGTCTCATAGGAAATTACGAGGTGTTTTCTGCTTCCTTTTGATTGGCTTAGATTTTTTATGGCGTGTTGGACTTTCACGATCTAAGCTAGGTTGAGCCTGCATAAAGTGCATGGCAAATGCACTAACGTGCAAATATACATTTGTAATCGGACAGCACGTACATACATACATCAATTTGCTTGAAATTAGTGAGCTAACCAGCAGTTGAGCCGACTAAACGTGACCCAAATCTGTGTTCTTGGTTGCTTTATATTTACAAGTTTCAAAATATACCTTTGAGTGCCCAGTTCCAAAGAAAATTTCTAAGTTTGATAAAACACTTCAAGAAAAACTACTTCCAACGAAAATATAAGCCAAATCAATTTTTTTACTTTTATCTCCAAACTTTAATGGAAAAAAGCATAGTGTATATGAAAAGTAAACTTCGTCCTAACTTACAAAATAAAAACAGAAGAAAAACACTGATACCGTATACTTTTCTCTGTAACATGTAAGTTAAATAGGTGATGTTTACAACCAAATACACTACTACCGTTCAAAGAGTGCTGATGATGAAATTGCGTAGCTGCTTTCAAAAATGCATTCTACTCGGCTAGTAGCGGTAGAAAAATCAGCTTTTTTCAAATTGAAAGTTTTTTTCAACATTAACGGAAAATAATAATTTCTTCTAATAAAAAGAAATTATATGAACTAAAGCCAAACTGAAAATCAAAAAATTTGTATGTCCTCTTTAATTTAATTTGTTTTAAATTATTGAGTTTTATGTTTTTTTCCATTTGAGTTTTTTTTTAATTGAATCTCGTAATCTTGTTCGTAAATTAATAATTTAAGGGTTAAAAACCAAAACTTGTACAAAGATAACGGCACTTCAAGGTTAAATAAATTACATTAAAATTCAGTCATTCACACCCACCCTTTAACACCCCTGTACCTACTTACCTTGCACTAATACGTATGCATCTTTTATATTGTTCAACTTTTAAATCAATTTTACAAATTAAATACGCAGCGAATTAACGGTCACCCGGCACCAGCTGACTTCGTTGAATTATGTACATGTAATTCAGATTTTATTTTTATTTCCGGTTTTAATAACATATACCTATTAACAGACGTACACTATCAACCATATAAAAATTACTCTCTTTTTATGTTTTTAACACTTTTGATTACTTTATTGTTTAATAAAAAATTGAATTAGTTTCTTGAATTTGAGCAAACTGAAAAGAACGTAAAAGATTTGATGTCCTTTTACAAATCTTCATTGGCGCAGCCGTAAATCGAACTTTCTCTTAAAATATTTTCAGTGCGATATCATGTCATTACCAGCATTTCGTCCGTTTGGTTATTCGTGTGAAAAATTGTCAACATATTTCAACCAATAAAAACTCTTCTACATTACACAAAAAATTACGTCTGATGAACAAAAGAAGGCGGTTTTACTGTCTAATATTGGCTATTCTACATTTTCACTAACTCAAAATCTTGTTGCTCCTAAGGAAATTTGTGATGATTCGCTGAAGCTGGATGATATAGTAGAAGTACTTTATAAAAATTTCGAAGAACCTCCAAACTTTATGAGTGCAACTTTTGAATTTTATAACTGCAAACAAAAGATTAATCAAAGTTTCTCTGACTGGATGGCTGAATTAAGAAGCAAAGCTAAAGATTGTGGGTTCACCGAATCTCAACTACATAACAAACCGTTAGATAGAGCTCTGCGCGATGCTGTGTTAATGGGAACTAATAACACAAATGTTCGCGTTTCGTTACTTAAAAAAAGGGCCTTTCCTCATGGACGTAATTGATATTGCTAAGGAAGGAGAAGTGGTACAACGCGAATGTGAAAAGCTTGATCAGTTTTCAGTTCATTCAGATCAGGCTATTCACAAAGCTCAACAGTTAACCAAAAACAACAAAAGGGACAATGCAAAGATTGAAAATAAAAAATAAAGTTGGGGGCCATGTGCATCTTGTGAAAAAACTAACCACAAAAGAGAAAATTGTAAGTTCCGAGATGCAGAATGTTTTTTTTGTAAGAAAAAGGGACATATTTCTAAAGTATGCCACTCCAAAGTACATACTTCTACTGTGGATGACGTTTTTACACATGAAAATTCAATAGATATTGAAACTCATAAGATTTATTGTCATAAAACGTCTAACGATGATGTAGAATGCAGATTCGTATCACTAAATGTAATTTTGAATGGAAAAAAAGTAAGTTTTGAAGTAGATACTGCTGCTAGTCCTTCCATTATAGGAACTAATATTTGGCGATTAATTGGTTCGCCAACAATTTATGAACCCTTTAAAAGAATAAAAGGTTTTGGAGACAACAATTACGTTCCAGCCAAAGGTTTTATAAAAGCTAAGCTACAATACAAATCAAAATCTATAGAGGCAATTTTTGTTGTGGTAGAACAAGATTGTGAATCAATTCTGGGGATTGGAAATATTCGTAAATTAAACCTTAACCTTAATTCACTTGTACATGGAAATTATTCGTCTGCATTAGAGTCTACCATTTCAGACCATAATCCAAAGTTGCTACGAGAAAAGTTTAAATATGTTTTTGAACCCGGGTTAGGTCATTGTACAAAAATTAAAGCTCACATTACATTAAGCGATTCAGCTAATCCCAAAATTTTTAAACCGCGACCTGTTCCTTTTGCCAAACTTAATGCAGTTAAGGCTGAGTTGTCGCGTTTTCAGAAAGCAGATATTATTGAACCTGTGACAATCACAGAATGGGCTTCCCCAATAGTTATCATTTCCAAACCTGATGGTACTTTAAGGTTGTGTGGAGATTTTAGAGTAACAATAAATCCATGTATGCAGGTTAATCAGTATCCAATTCCTAATATTGATGAACTCTTTTCAAGACTAAATTAAGGAGAAGAATTCACAAAACTTGATTTTTCAGATGCATATTTACAGGTGGAGTTTGATGAAAAAAGCAAGTCTTTTACTACTATCACAACTCCTTTTGGTTTATTTCGGTATAAACGAATGCCGTTTGGTAAATCCAATGCGCCAGCAATTTTCCAAAAAATTGCAGATCATATAATTGCTGGTGTTCCACATTCTGCTGCATATCTAGATGATATTATTGTTACGGGACATACCCGTGAGGAACATATGAAAAATCTTTTGGCGATTCTAAAACGCGTCGAAGAATTAGGTTTTAAGTGTAAGTTATCAAAATGTGAATTTTTTAAAAATCAAGTTAACTACTTAGGATACCTAATATCAAAGGATGGTAAGAGAGCTAACCCTGATCGGGTAGCTGCTATTTCCAATATTGCAATACCATGTTCAGTAAAGGAGGTTGAATCGTTTATCGGGAAAGTTAATTATTACTCTAAATTTATTCCAAACTTCTTTTTTCTGTGTGCTCCAATAAATGAACTTCGTAAAAAACACAAAAAATTTTATTGGAGTAAAGAGTGTCAAATAGCATTTGATAACCTTAAATTACAGCTAATGAGAGAACCTTTGCTAGTACATTATGATCCAAATTTGCCCGTAGTACTTAACACTGACGGTTTTGCCTATGGTATAGGCGAAGTTATTTCACATTGTTTTCCCAATGGCGATGAACTTCCTATTGCATTTGCTTCAAAGACTTTATCTTCTGCCAAAAAAATTTATTCGACAATCAAGAAAGAAGGTCTCGCTATTGTTTATGCTGTTAAAAAATTTAATCAATACTTCTCGGGACGTACGTTTGAGATAGTCACTGAACATAAACCACTCTAGTCTATTTTTTTGCCGAAAAAAGGTTTACCACAACGTACGGCATTACGCTTACATCGATGAGCTCTTATATTAATGAATTACGACTACACCATACGATATAAACCAGGAAACAAAAATTATGTAGCCGATGCTCTTCCAAGACTACCAGCTGGTCCAGATAACTCTGTTTTGGATAAAATTAGTTTTGATAAATCTATTCATCAAATACAATTTAACTCCTATAAAAATATGAAACTAGATAATTCTGACATTAGTAAAGAAACAAAATCATGCAGTATTCTTAAAAAAGTTTTATACTACACCAAGTGTGGTTGGCCAAATAATTTTAAGGGAAAAAATGATCCTCAGCTTCAACCATATTACCAGATTCGTAACAATATTTCTACGGATAATGATGTGCTATTGATTGGAAAAAGGGTAGTCGTACCTAAAATTTTTCAGGCTCACGTACTCAATGTACTACATTCCTCTCATGTTGGCGTAGTTAAAATGAAGCAACAAAGTAGAAATTTTTGTTGGTGGCCAAAACTTAATAAAGATATAGAAAATATTGGGAAGAGTTGTCAAATTTGCGCAAAATATGCCATATCACCAAAGAAAGTGGAGTCAACGTGGCCAGAACCTGCTACAGTTTGGTCAAGATTACATATTGACTTCGCAGGACGTTTGGTCGGAAAGAAATGGTTATTGATTGTGGATGCAAAATCTAAGTTTGCTGTGATTAAAGATATGAATAATAATACGACTGCTACCGCTGTTATTACGGTTTTAGAAGAAGTATTCTTTAACTATGGATACTGTGAATATATTGTATCAGATAATGGGCCTCCTTTTAATAGTAAAGATATTCAATATTTCTTTAATAAAAACAAAATTCAACATATAACCACAGCACCGCATCATCTTTCAAGCAACGGTGCTGCCGAACGACTAGATCGTTCATTTAAAGATGCTTTCAAAAAGCTTACAGAGGAGGGGAGAACTCCAAAAGAAGCACTAAAAATATTTTTAAAAAACTATAATTGGTCTATTCATTCAGCAACATTAAAAATACCAGCTGAAGTAATGTTTTCAAGGTGTTTTCGAAATGATCTTTCTTTGCTTCACCCAAGAAATACATTGGAAAAATATAAAAAAAGTAAATGGATACGGTTAGAAAGATCAGATTCAAAATGGATACCATCAGTTATAGAAAAGGTTTTAAGTCTTCACATGTATCAAGCTAAACTTAATAATAGAACCTGCAAAATTCATGAAGATCAGATCCGTAAACAAACTGCACATGCTTGTTCTGGTATTGAGTGCTACGACACGGAATTGGGCCACGCTTCAAAACCGCTTGCAAATGGATTTACTACATCGGATTTCCGAATGCCAGTTGAATCAAGACCACATCGTAATCATCGAAAACCGGACCGTCTTGGTTATCCAACCTAAGGAAAAGAATGTAAATAAACAATCAAGTAGTTTCTGTAATTTAAGTTTTTAAGACTTTTGATTATTTTATTGTTTAATAAAAAATTGAATTAGTTTCTTGAATTTGAGCAAACTAAAAAGAACGTAAAAGATTTGAAGTCCTTTTACAAATCTTCAATTTTGTGTTGCAGTTTTAAAAACGGAAGGTGAAGACATCAGTATGGGACGAAAAGGGTTAATATTTTTTTTTTGTTTTGTATAGGGCTGACAATGCAAATCCACTTTATTTGTCAGATTGGAGAGTGGGCAAAAAAATTGTGTGGCGACTGTCACCTTACGCTACACTACCATCATCAACAGCATCTTCTTTTTGGTTTATTTTTCCCCTTGCATAGTGAGTTGTTGTATTTTCGTTAAGCTACCTAAAGTAAAGTCCCTAGTTACGTATTTAAGTTGGTTTTAAATTTTATAACATCCCCTCGATGTGCACGGCCGGAATTATTAGGTAGCAATGTTCCCAAACTTGTACCCCTAATCGTTACAGAGAGATTTTTGCTTTCAGGGATCCTTCTCCCACAACATATTCTAGATATTGGAGAGTACGAATACAAAAAGAACTTTTCCTTATATTAATCGTTTAATTTGCATTCCTACTTTTGCTACCTCATATAAGTGTTTTGAGTGTTCGTAAGTCTTTAGAAATAATCAGTAAATCGTCAAGGTAAACGAAAATATTGGTTTTTAAATAATACGGAATCACTTGGTCCATTAGTCTGCACATTGTCTGAAGTGCATTACACAATCCAAACGGCATTCTTGTTAGCTGGTACAATGGTCGATTAGGGACGGTGAACGCCGTCTTAGGTCGCGAGAACCCGCCAATTTAATTTGCCAAAAGGCATCTTTCAGATCTACTTTGGAAATGTAATAAATTGGAGGAAGTCTCGAAATCAGTCCGTCTATGTTGGAAATTGAGTAGGCGTTCTTTGTTGTTACACTGTTCAATTTCCGACTGTCCAAACCGAAACGTACTTTATCAGGTTTAACAATCAAACCCCAGGAAATGACCACGGTGAAGCTGGACATTCCTCGATGAAACCTAACGGTAGCATGCGGTCTATTTCGGTGCATAAAAGTTTTTCTCTCGCTGGCGATATGGGATAAATTCGTTGCTTGATTGGAATTGCATCGCTTGTATCAGTTTTGTATCTCCAGATATGTGGTACAACCCAATCCTTCCTGTTCTCAGTTTTGAAATAAATCAATTATTTTCTGCAATTGTTGTTTTTGGCATGCAGATATTGGAATTTTCCTAGGATCTTCTTCCGTCCGAAGTTCATTTATGGTGTTCAATGCGAGAATTTTAATTCCAAACTTTTCCCAGAAATCCATTCCGCATATAATATCTCGATTAATTGTTGGAATAAGCAAAAATTCAACATATTTTTTCCAGCCGTTATGGTTAATTTCTAAGGACACGTTTCCTTGCACTCGCTGTTGATATCCGTCAGCTGTTTTAACATTCCCCACTGCATGAGTGAAATCCCTTGATTCTATTATCTATCTACCTAACTTCCCATCAATGACGTTTACATTCGCCCCGCTATCCAATAAAGCAAAATAATATCTTTCAAATAAATATATTCTAATATAAGGTCTGTTATCGTCTGCTTTTCTTACTAACGACGATATAGTATACTTCCTGATATATCGTTTACGCTTATAAAACTCGCAGATTCTCTTCGAAGACCTTGATGGATTCGTGTCTACATCCCACCCATAAAAATTATATTTCTTATACGTTGATATCCTTTAAGACGAACATGGTAGGGTCGTGTCAATGGATGACAATTTTGAATGATAATCTTGTCTGTCACATTAGGTATAATTGTCTCGTCAGGTAATAATGAATGTTCAGGCGGTCGAATACCATTTATTTTGTTAACTTTTAAAGAGTTGTCTTTGGATGCCCGTCCTTCCTCATCCTTCAATACGTTTCCCTGCCCTTGGCTATAATTTAAGCAAATAGGTTTATAGGTGTTTTTAGACCCGCAACCGTAGCAAAACACCGTACGAGGTCCAAGGCAGTCAATGAAATTATGACCAACGCTGTCACAGTTCCAACATTTGCATTTTACATTTCGACATTATCCCTATGGTTTATTTGTATTTTATCTGCAATAGTCTCCGCTACTTGAGCCTTTTGATATGATCGTTTGCTCACGTTGGAAGAAATTATATCTTTAACAAACTTTTGATGCCGATTAACAGCACGTCTTAAATGAGCGACTCGCATTATTTCTAAATAAAGAAGTTCATAACTCGTCTTCAGGTAAAGTTAGCCACAGCCTATCTGAAAGAAGCATCACTGCCTCGTAATAATCATTGAATGACTCATTAACTCCCTGTTTCCTTTGCAAAATATCACCCTTAATGTCAAAGTCGGTATTGTAGTCTTTATGTTGTTTCTTTAAGGCATCGTATAACTTGTTCCATTTCATGACGCCACAAGTGCGATGAAATCGCCAAAACCATTTTAACGCCTTTCTTTCGAATAAAATATGCGCATGCTCACAAAGTAAGTTAAAATCACCCTTTGAATTGGAATTGGTAAGGGTCTTAACTCTATAAATAAACTAGTTTACGGTAACCTCTGAAGTATCCCTAGTAAACCATATTCTCCAGTTCCGAATTAGATTAAGAGTTCTTTTCGAGTTATGGTCCAAACTACCATTACCATTTCGAGACCCATGGCTACCTCCTTCCACTTCACGTGCTTTGCAATGATCGTTGCGAGCCCTCAGATCCACATCAAGTCGTTCCATCCGGTCTGGTTGTCAGTTTCGTACGTTTTGTTCTTGATTCAAATTCAAAGATAAATCTCTAAATGCGTCAGAAATCATGTCCGCTATCTCTGTTCTGAATTATCCAAAGGAATCATTTACTATTTGATGAATCCGAATATTATCCGAATTTTCCGGCTACATTGATATTCTGCGAGTTTGTTTCCGTGTTTGGGGTCTCTTTACCGAATGCGCCGGAGTATGCGAAACGCCCCCTGCTACATCATTTAAAGTCAAAACAGAATCAAAAATTTCCTGCTATACCTGAACTGGAATATTCCCACAACTACGTACCAGTGGCATTACAATGCCAAATATAAAAGTAAATCAAGGCTAAAATTTCCTAAATGCAAACTAAAATTTAAAAAAAGTATATAATATGTTTTTCCCTCTCTGATATTTTCTGTTAAATTTTTGAAAACTTTTCTTTAAGTTACAGCTTAACACTAAGGTAATTAAAATTACTATTGGTATTTAAACTACTCGGTGAAGTCTCTAGAAAGGGTACAAAAAAAACAGAAAAATAAAAAAAATAACCGACTAATCATCAACCGTTTTTTTTTCTTTAATAATAAAATAAGAGAAGTTAACTTACAATTGTTGAAAACTTTTGACATCAGCCAAAGTTTAAAATCCATCACAAGAGAAAGTAAATAAATAAAAATTTGGGAATGATAGTTCCTTGCTGGAAAGCTATCAGTATATAATCACTTAATATCTTTTTCCCCAAAACTTAGCAAAATCAAACTTTTAAAAAACTAAAGGACATACAGAAGCAAACTGATAATAGAAATGAAAAAAAATTAAGAAAAGAAATTGAGTCAAACGATATTTGAACCGATATCAACCAGTACAACTTCTCGAGCTCGAACCCAAGCCCTGAAAGAAAATTACTCATCAAATGTCAAACCGGGAATTGTAAATCATGTAAACAATAAACAATAAAATCCTTAGCTACAGATGACAAAAGTATTGAATTAAAATTAAAAGAAAAATATGCATATGGAATCACTTCACCAAAAGATTCAGAGCACTCAGTATCTAGGTGAAATTGCACATTAACATTTTAATAAAGAACGATAACTGAGGCCTAACGTTGGGCGCCAAAAAACTCTCTGTAACGATTTTATACGTAGTGGTACAAGTTTGGGAAAATTGCTACCTAATAATTCTGGCCGTGGTCGTCGAGGGGAGGGGTGATTTTGTTGTTCCCAGAAATCCATTCCGCATATAATATCTCGATTAATTGTTGGAATAAGCAAAAATTCAACATATTTTTTCCAGCCGTTATGGTTAATTTCTAAGGACACGTTTCCTTGCACTCGCTGTTGATATCCGTCAGCTGTTTTAACATTCCCCACTGCATGAGTGAAATCCCTTGATTCTATTATCTATCTACCTAACTTCCCATCAATGACGTTTACATTCGCCCCGCTATCCAATAAAGCAAAATAATATCTTTCAAATAAATATATTCTAATATAAGGTCTGTTATCGTCTGCTTTTCTTACTAACGACGATATAGTATACTTCCTGATATATCGTTTACGCTTATAAAACTCGCAGATTCTCTTCGAAGACCTTGATGGATTCGTGTCTACATCCCACCCATAAAAATTCTATTTCTTATACGTTGATATCCTTTAAGACGAACATGGTAGGGTCGTGTCAATGGATGACAATTTTGAATGATAATCTTGTCTGTCACATTAGGTATAATTGTCTCGTCAGGTAATAATGAATGTTCAGGCGGTCGAATACCATTTATTTTGTTAACTTTTAAAGAGTTGTCTTTGGATGCCCGTCCTTCCTCATCCTTCAATACGTTTCCCTGCCCTTGGCTATAATTTAAGCAAATAGGTTTATAGGTGTTTTTAGACCCGCAACCGTAGCAAAACACCGTACGAGGTCCAAGGCAGTCAATGAAATTATGACCAACGCTGTCACAGTTCCAACATTTGCATTTTACATTTCGACATTATCCCTATGGTTTATTTGTATTTTATCTGCAATAGTCTCCGCTACTTGAGCCTTTTGATATGATCGTTTGCTCACGTTGGAAGAAATTATATCTTTAACAAACTTTTGATGCCGATTAACAGCATGTCTTAAATGAGCGACTCGCATTATTTCTAAATAAAGAAGTTCATAACTCGTCTTCAGGTAAAGTTAGCCACAGCCTATCTGAAAGAAGCATCACTGCCTCGTAATAATCATTGAATGACTCATTAACTCCCTGTTTCCTTTGCAAAATATCACCCTTAATGTCAAAGTCGGTATTGTAGTCTTTATATTGTTTCTTTAAGGCATCGTATAACTTGTTCCATTTCATGACGCCACAAGTGCGATGAAATCGCCAAAACCATTTTAACGCCTTTCTTTCGAATAAAATATGCGCATGCTCACAAAGTAAGTTAAAATCACCCTTTGAATTGGAATTGGTAAGGGTCTTAACTCTATAAATAAACTAGTTTACGGTAACCTCTGAAGTATCCCTAGTAAACCATAGTCTCCAGTTCCGAATTAGATTAAGAGTTCTTTTCGAGTTATGGTCCAAACTACCATTACCATTTCGAGACCCATGGCTACCTCCTTCCACTTCAGGTGCTTTGCAATGATCGTTGCGAGCCCTCAGATCCACATCAAGTCGTTCCATCCGGTCTGGTTGTCAGTTTCGTACGTTTTGTTCTTGATTCAAATTCAAAGATAAATCTCTAAATGCGTCAGAAATCATGTCCGCTATCTCTGTTCTGAATTATCCAAAGGAATCATTTACTATTTGATGAATCCGAATATTATCCGAATTTTCCGGCTACATTGATATTCTGCGAGTTTGTTTCCGTGTTTGGGGTCTCTTTACCGAATGCGCCGGAGTATGCGAAACGCCCCCTGCTACATCATTTAAAGTCAAAACAGAATCAAAAATTTCCTGCTATACCTGAACTGGAATATTCCCACAACTACGTACCAGTGGCATTACAATGCCAAATATAAAAGTAAATCAAGGCTAAAATTTCCTAAATGCAAACTAAAATTTAAAAAAAGTATATAATATGTTTTTCCCTCTCTGATATTTTCTGTTAAATTTTTGAAAACTTTTCTTTAAGTTACAGCTTAACACTAAGGTAATTAAAATTACTATTGGTATTTAAACTACTCGGTGAAGTCTCTAGAAAGGGTACAAAAAAAAAAACAGAAAAATAAAAAAAATAACCGACTAATCATCAACCGTTTTTTTTTCTTTAATAATAAAATAAGAGAAGTTAACTTACAATTGTTGAAAACTTTTGACATTAGCCAAAGTTTAAAATCCATCACAAGAGAAAGTAAATATATAAAAATTTGGGAATGATAGTTCCTTGCTGGAAAGCTATCAGTATATAATCACTTAATATCTTTTTCCCCAAAACTTAGCAAAATCAAACTTTTAAAAAACTAAAGGACATACAGAAGCAAACTGATAATAGAAATGAAAAAAAATTAAGAAAAGAAATTGAGTCAAACGATATTTGAACCGATATCAACCAGTACAACTTCTCGAGCTCGAACCCAAGCCCTGATAGAAAATTACTCATCAAATGTCAAACCGGGAATTGTAAATCATGTAAACAATAAACAATAAAATCCTTAGCTACAGATGACAAAAGTATTGAATTAAAATTAAAAGAAAAATATGCATATGGAATCACTTCACCAAAAGATTCAGAGCACTCAGTATCTAGGTGAAATTGCACATTAACATTTTAATAAAGAACGATAACTGAGGCCTAACGTTGGGCGCCAAAAAAACTCTCTGTAACGATTTTATACGTAGTGGTACAAGTTTGGGAAAATTGCTACCTAATAATTCTGGCCGTGGTCGTCGAGGGGAGGGGTGATTTGGTTGTTCCCAGCAAGATGTAATAAAATTTTAAACCAACTTGAATAAGTTACTAGAGACTTTATTTTAGGTAGCTTAACGAAAATACAACAACTCACTATGCAAGGGGAAAAATAAACCAAAAAGAATATGCTGTTGATCATGGTAGTGTAGCGTAAGGTGACAGTCACCACACAATTCCTTTGCCCACCCTCCAATTTGACAAATAAAGTGGATTTACACTGTCAGCCCTATACAAAATAAAAAAAAATATTTACCCTTTTTGTCCCATACTGAAATCTTCACCTTTCGTTTTTAAAAATGCAAAAGGCTACGCTACGCTAACTTAGTGTTGAAACTAAGTTATAGATGGCATTAGTATAATAATAGGAAATGGAAAAAAGAAAAAGCTTTGGTTTAGTTGGTTTAAGTGGAAAAAAACTTTGTGCCGACTCACCTCGCCACATGGATCAGTGGGTTAATGGCTGATGTTTACAACCAAGTTAATAACTAACAACCGAACAAAGAGTACTGATGATGAAAATCGTAGCTGTTTTCCGAAAATGCATTCTACTCGGCTAGTATCGGTAAGAATCTTGTTTTTTCAATAAAATTTTCCTTTCTTAACTAACGCTAATAAAGTAGTAAAAACTAAAAATATTAATTTCTTCATTTGCAATTAAATGAGAATTTAGTAAAGTATTGAACTTGAGCCTGATAAAGAAAATAAAATTGTCTTAAAAATGCAAAACATAATCAGAAGTCCATTTAAAAAAAATTACATTTTTTTAAAGATAGGAATAGCTATATTAAATAAATTATAGTTATAAAGAAAGTTTTAAAGGAGTATCTAGTTTAAAAGAAATGGTTTTTAGTAAACTAAAATTGTGAATTTCCAAGTGGAATTACATGAGTTTGAAACACGACAATTATTGATGAAATATTTAAATGACAAAACTAATTCAGAGGTTATTATATGGGTAACATATTTAAATAAAAAAAATTTAAAATTAGGTTATGTATTTATGTAAGTGTTTTCGGTAAGTTTATTAATAGTTGTTTAAGATATAAAAGAGAGTAATTTTGTTATGGCTGATAATGTACGTCTGTCAATAGGTATATGTTATTAAAACCGGACATAAAAATAAAATCTGAACTTACATGTACATAATCCAACGAAGTCAGCTGGCGACAGGTGACCGTTGATTCGCTGCGTATTTAGCTTGTAAAATTGATTTGAAGGTGCGGGCAATTTCAAACTTTCCAGCTCCTAAAACAGTACGCCATATTTGCCAGTTTTTGGGGGTGGCAGGTTGGTATCGTCGGTTCGTTGATGACTAAGCCACAATTACTTTCCATTACCTGAACTGTTGTGGAAGAGAAAGACGTTTGAGAGGACGGAGAAAGCTCAAAATTCCTTCGAAATGTGAAAGAAAAGTTAACAAAAGCTCCCGTCCTGGTACATGCTAACTTTAATAAACCATTTGTTATTCAATGCGATGCCAGTACGGTTAGCGTCGGTGCTGTGTTAGCCCAACTTGACGACGATGGAAACGAGCGACCAATAGCGTTTACATCGCAGAAGTTGAACAAAGCCCAGCGAAACTATTCTATTACCAAGCTTGAATGTTTGGCTATAATTTTAGCGATCAAAACGTTTAGAGCATATATTGAGGGTCACCAATTTAAGGTTGTTTAAGTGCATAGTGTAGACCATCCTTTTAAAGTTTCGTTAAGTGGTATATTTCTTGTATGTACCTACTTAAAAGCTCTTTTTATTTTATAATTGTTATTACTTTCGAAAACCCCGAACTGTAAGGTACGTACAACCCCCGTTGTGACCCAATAAAATTAAATAAATTTGTTTGTTGTTATCAGAAAAACTAATACCCGTTTTTCATTTATATTTTCCTAAAATATTTCGAGGAAAACATTTTGGTCCTTCGAGCCGGATTTAAGCCCCACAGGATCCTAGAAATATTTTAAGAAAATATTTTTATTTTCAGATTTCTCAGTTTTTTTATTTGTTGGAAAAACCCCGCCATTTTTTTTAACATCATTTCTTAAATTTTTTTTGTTTGTGAAAAAAAGTGAAAATAAAAAGTGTGTGGTTATTAACAATAAAAGTAAAATACAACCAAATTAATAACCAACAAGTGCTCAAAAAGTCAAAAGAAAAAAAACTCTATAAGCAACCCCAATAATAAAGTTGTACTTTTGCCGTCGGCAAAACGAAATACAATATATTTTGTTTGTTGCACTGTCGATCAGTGCAGTTTTTTTAATCCGTTTTTTTCATTGGCGTGTTTTTTTTAGAAAGAAAAGAAGTTTTTAAAATTATAAAGAATTATTGATGTGTGTATTTTTTTTTTGTGTTTAATACAAAATTATTAATTCCTTAAAAGCATTTTTTCGTTTATTTTATTTTCTTACATTTCGTTGTAGCAAAAGCTTTTTTTATTTATTGTTACAAGAAAAAGAGATTAATTGCTTTTACTCGTTAGTTTTAACAATTTAGCAAAACCCCAAAAAAAAAACACACAAATTAAAATAATTTTTTTTTGTGCACTCTGGATAAATTAAAGAGGGAATAATTATTATTATAATTATTATTATTATAATAAAAACCCTCTAACAGAAAAAATAAGTGATAAAGTGAGAAAAATTTTGTTTATATAAAAAATTCCCGTTTATATACTCGCTGCATTTGTTGGTTGTGGTTGTAATTTCTTATAAACACACACTACACACTAGTGCTGCAACTTTTCGATTGTGCGAATAAAAACCGGTTACTAACAAATTGGTTATTATTAGCGATTTTTTTACCCGTTTTATATCGTTAAAACTCTAAACTGCTTAATTTTTTTAGCTATTTCTTAATTATTTTTGGAATTAAGAATAATAAATACGAATTTAGTACCCGGAAATATTTTGCAGCAGTACTAGTGTATGTAATTTTTTTTCTATCTTTTTTAAATAACGAAGTGATTTTACACTGCAATATATGGTTGTTAAATTTATTTTCCCCCTAAAATTTAATTTTACCGCGTTTTTTATAAACGAAAGTGTAAGATTGCTTCATATTTATTAAAAAAAAAATTTTTTTGTTGAACTTATTTGTTATTATTTATTATTTAATAAAGTTATAAATTGTGACTCATATTTTTTTTGCGAACGATTCGTTCCCCTTTTTCTTTTTTTACTCATTCCTAGCCATCAACTGAAAGAGTTTGATGAATAAACTGAAATTTTAGTTTTTTTTTGAGTTAATCAGGGTTTACTGTTCTGGGAATTATACGTGATTTCGATTTTCTTTATTTTCGATTTTTCTTTATTCTGTTTACCATTTTGTCTTAGGACAATTCTGTGTTTTTGGTTATCAGTTTTAGTTTTTTCTTGATTTTTTTTCGAAAATTTCCCCCTATTGCTTAAGATCTAAAATGGATACGTCTCCATTGATTTGTAATGCCGATCGTTTGGCGGAATTTGAGGCCTTCATATCACTTATTCCTATTGCAGATCATCAAATTGGTTCATTATTGAACCACGAAAAGGAAATAAATCATTTATGGGAAGCTGTTCGGTCAACATATGATTCTCTGTGGATAGAATCCGAAAAAGTGAAAAGCCCAATTATTGTGGAAATAAAGTCAAACTATATGGCTTCTTACACCACATACACTCGACGGGTTTCCATGATAACGGATCAATTAGACCGGTTAAGGCAGGCTGCTCAGGCTGAAAGGTCCATGGAATTTGGGAATCATGCCACCCCTCTCATAAACGTACCCCCGTGTGATACTCCGATTTTATATGGTGACTATAAAAGTTAGCCATCATTCCGCGATATGTTCTCAGCGTTGTATGGTAATAACCCGCGCTTAACCCCGGTACAAAAATTGTATTATTTATTGCAGAAAACTGCAAAAGATGCCCATGATGCCATACAAACCATTCTATTCACCAATGATGGCTATGCAATTGCATGGAAAAAGTTGGTTGACACGTATGAGAACAGTTGCTCTCTTAATCTCGTAGTGTACGGACGTGTCTACGCGAGTGTATATTTGTAATAGGTGATATTTGTAATAAGTTACAAAAAAAAAAATTGTTAATATATGTACATACCTACAAGACATAAGTGAGAATCGAAAATAAAAACAAACTAAACAAAACAAAAAAACCAAACGGTTAATGAGTAACAGTAATCGTTGTGACAGTGGGCCTAATAGCCGAAATGCTTACATTGTGTTAAGCTCAGCAGGCGTTAGCAATGAAAACATTAGAGACCCTGAATATAATAGAAACTATTTAAGTGCAAAACCGAAAACAAATACAAATAATTTAAGTGCAAGTGTGCCTTATTTGAATAAATGTACTGAACAAGGGACAAATTTAGCCCAATTTCTGTTTAAAAATTATAAAAAAAATACCGAGGTGCCATCTTCATCGCGGTCTTCTCTATCAAGTTCTGGTGTCGCACCAACAGCTGCTAAAGGCGCTACGGGCCCAATTTCTGCGTGTGCTCCTAAGATCCAGGTAGGGATGGACAGGTACGTAACAGTTCTTAAAAGGGGAATGAGCCCTAAATCGGCAGAAGCATCTCAACCTGCAAAAATTTTAAAGACGATGAAAGGCCAACCTCATCGCAAAATCGTTTTGCAATTTTGCAAGAGGATAATGAGGCCCCTGTTAGTGAAAAAAAGTCCTTTAAGCCACCTCCCATTTATTTGAGGGAAAAAAACTCAAATGATCTCGTCAAGTTTTTAGTCGGTTTGATTGGGGAAAATAACTTTTATGTTTCAAACGTTAAGCGCGGTAACATATTTGAGACAAAAATTCAAGTGAACCATGAAAACGCCTACCGCGCCACGGTTTCGGAGCTCGAAAAACTCAGAAAAAACTTCTATACCTACCAACTCAATACCGCAAAAGGCCTTCAGGTAGTTATTAAAGGCATTGATTCTAACGTTGACCCAGAAGAGATCAAGACCAGTTTGCTAAACAAAGGGTTTATGGTTAGGACGGTATCGAATATGAGAAATAGGGAAAAACACCCCCAACCATTATTCCGAGTGGAGCTTGAGCCTGGTGATATCAAATTGAAAAAAAGTGAAACTCACCCCATCTACGATTTAAAATATATTATGCACCGACGAGTCACTGTGGAAGTGCCACATAAGCGATCTGGGCCCGTACAGTGCTTAAACTGCCAGGAATATGGCCACACTAAAACTTATTGTAAGTTGCCTACTGTTTGTGTTGTGTGTGGGGATCTGCACGATACGACCAAGTGCGACAAGCCAAAAGATGATCCTAGGATAAAGAAATGCAGCAACTGCGGGGGAAACCACACTGCCAACTATAGAGGTTGTCCTGTTTTTAATTCAGTTAAGCGATTAACTAAGCCGAAAATAGTTCCTGCCCCTCCCCAGCCTTTAAATATACCAACTACAAATATGCCTCCATTGGCACAACCAACTACAAATCAAGTTTCTTACGCCGCCGCATTAAAGTCTAACCAGCCTAATTCACGTAAGTCTACCCAGCCTACAACACAACAAGAAGTTCCAACTAGCGAACCAACCGGGCCTAATTTTAGCCGCCTGGAAGCCGTAATTGACAATATGGTCACACAATTTACGCAGATTATAGCGCAAATGGCCAACATGATGCAAGAAATGCAAAAAATGCAGTCTGCTTCTCTGCAGGCTATGCTTAAAAGGCCATGAACTGCCTCAGGGTTTGTTTCTGGAACGCAAACGGCATCCGCCAACATAAAAACGAGCTCGAATATTTCTTGATGAACCAAAAAATAGATGTTATGTGTATTTCTGAGACTCATATGACATCTAGAAGCACTTTTAAAATTAGTGGTTATTCTTTTTACGATTCAAAGGATCCTAGGGATAGATCATGTGGTGGCTCGGCTATTCTAATCAAATCAAGAATTAAACACCAATGGTTGGGTGGCCTCTCGGAATGTTATATCCAAGCTACGAACGTCTGCATTGATGAATTTTTCCATAACCTTGTTATTTCATCAGTTTACTGTCCACCCAGATTCTCCATAACGAAGGATCAGTACAACAGTTTCTACAAATCATTAGGTCCCCGCTTCATAGCTGCTGGAGACTATAACGCTAAGCACACATACTGGGGCTCCCGCCTAATTAGTCCCAGAGGTCGTGTCTTGTATGACTCAGTGTCGGAAATAGGACTTTTCGTTATTTCAACCGGACAATAATAAAATTCCAGACGTAATAGATTTTGGCGTGGCAAAAGGTATATCCCCGGACCTTATTGAGGCTGTAGCCTCCTTGGATTTATCTTCTGACCACTCACCCACAATTATCACTATTTGCAGTCCTCACCAAATAGCAACTAGTGATTTTTTCTTATCAAAAAGAGTAAATTGGTTAAAATATAAAAAATATATCAGCTCTCACTGCTCGGAACACATACCACTAAAAACTCCCCAAGAAATCGATGATTGCCTAAATATCCTAAATGAAAACATTAAAGAAGCCGTTGAACATGCTTCTTCAACATACCGTCAGGTCAAATACAACAAAATTTTTTCTGTCGATGTTGAGGAGCTTTTATCTGCAAAAAGGAGAGCGCGAAGAGAATGGCAACAGCATAGATCACCCCAACTTAAAACGAAGCTAAAAGAGTGTACAAATCGCTTAAAAAACTTGCTGGAGGTACACAGAATTGCATCAATTAAGAAGTATTTGGAAGGTCTAGACGCAACCCCTCAAACAAATTATTCTCTATGGCGATCAGCCAGTCGTCTCAAAAGACCCGTAAGCGCAAAACTACCACTGCGCAATCTAAGAGGATCCTGGGCTTGAAATGATGAAGAAAAATGCGATCTGCTCGCAAGCCAATTAAGAAACGTGTTCACTCCTAATACATGCACTGACGTGAGGAAATTACCGCCTGTTGTTTCTAGACGTCCTATAGAAATACGTTTCCGATATTCAGATGTGGTAGAAGCTATTTCTAACCTTAATGATAAAAAAGCTCCTGGCGTTGATAAAATAAGCAACAAAATGCTCATTGAGCTACCTTTTACAGCAAAAAGAATAATTCTTTTTATTTTCAATGCCATAATACGGCTTGAACATTTTCCACCAATATGGAAAGTTGCCTTAGTTAAGATGATTCCTAAGCCTGGTAAAGATCCTTCTAAGGTGGAGTCTGATAGGCCTATAAGTTTGTTACCAACTTTGTCAAAACTGTTTGAAAAGCTGCTTAAAAACAAGCTTACTCCGATCCTGAATGAAAACAACTGCTGTCCAGATCACCAATTTGGCTTTAGAAGTCAACATAGCACAATAGAACAAACTCACAGACTGGTGCAGGTTATAAGAAAAACTTTCGAGGAAAAAAAGTACTGCTCCGCGCTTTTTATAGATGTCTCTCAAGCTTTCGATAAAGTATGGCACGAAGGCCTGTTAAACAAATTAAAGCTAAACCTTCCAGCTAATATTTTCAACCTATTCGAAAAGTACATAACCGGTCGACAGTTTAAAATCAAAGAGGGAAACCAAATAAGTTCTTCTCAAACAATAGGGGCTGGTGTACCTCAAGGGAGTATACTAGGTCCAGTTCTGTACTTGCTTTACACAGCAGATATGCCAACCAATAGTTTTACACACACGTCGACATTTGCTGATGATACTGCTTTTCTTAGTATTCATAAAGACCCTAAAGAGGCTTCAAACCAATTGCAGCAACACGTAACCTAAGTTGAAAAATGGGCAAAGTTATGGGGAATAAAAATAAATGAACAAAAATGTACCCACGTAACTTTTACTTTACGCAAAGAAACGTGCTCTCCAATTCTTATTAACAACCATATGGTGCCTCAACGAACCGAGACAAAATATCTTGGTATTCACCTAGATCGCCGCCTCACGTGGAAGCCTCATATAGATGCGAAGTTGACGCAAATGAAACTTAAAGCTACACAAATTCATTGGCTCTTCGGCAGAAACTTTGTGATTCGTCTTGATTGTAAACTTCTACTCTACAAATCGATTTTGAAACCAATTTGGTGCTACGGTATACAATTATGGGGCACTGCTTCCGCATCCAACATAGAAAAAATTCAACGCAGGCAAAACAAAATCCTAAGAATGATAACTGGTGCTCCTTGGTATGTTAAAAACAGCAACATCCACAAGGATCTACAAGTTCCACTAGTTAAATGCGAAATTCTGAACTATGTGGACAAGTATTTAAATAAGCTGGAAGCTCACCCAAATCCGCTCGCCCGAAACATCCTGCAACATAGTGGGCACACCCGCCTGAAAAGGAGGGATACTATTGCGCTTATATGAAGCTTGATAATTATTATGAGAACTTAAATTTTAGTCTGGCACTGGCTGGACTTATATTAACTACCTAGTTTTAAGATTTGAACACTTATTGTTAGTTCGCCACAGGCGAAGATTCAATAATAAATATATGAAAAAAAAAAAAAAAAAAACGTATGAGAACAAAGGGGCGCTGGTAAACGAACAGCTGCGAACCCTGTTGAATATTAAGTCCATTACTCAAGAATCAGGCGCAAATATTAAAAGTCTGCAAAGAACCATTAACGATTGCATAACGAATCTTTCCTTGTTAGAGGTTACGCCTGAAATATTCTATCATGTTATGTCAGTATACATTTATGCTACCAAGTTGCCCGAGAATACTGTGAGCCTCTGGGGACAGTCGAAAAAACTGTGTCAACAGTCTCCCAAGTGGGAGGATATGGATGCATTTTTGACGGCTCATTTTAGAACTCTTGAATAGATTTCTGATATCAGACAATCGCATTCAACTGCCGTTAACAACCCAAGTAAAACACAGGGGAATAGTGGCTCGCAAAAGAACGCAAATTTTATTTACCCCAAAAAATCTTCTTGTGGCCCGAGGAATGTTCAGAGTTTTTCGACAAAAACCACTACTTTTCCATAATTCTGTCGTTGCTTCCTTTGTCAAGGATCACACCCCCTAAGACTTTGTCCTAAATTTTTGAATCAGAGTGCGGAAGAGAGATTTTCGACAGTGAAACGGCTAAAATGCTGCTCAAACTGTTTGGCAACGTCGCACGAAAGTAAAAATTGTAAGAGCATACATGTATGCACTCTTTGCAAACAAAAGCATCATTCTCTGCTTCATAGAAATGTAAGGTCACAGGTATAAAACTCCAGTATAGCCTTACCTCAGCTTCCCATAGCTTCTGGTACAGTGGTACCACAGAATCTAACCCCGCCTAATATGGGCTCAACTTCAGCTGGCAATCAAGGTCAACCCCCTCTTAATTTTAACCCCTCAACTTCCACAGCGCCCTGAAGTTTACATACTTTTTCTACACATCTTGAATTGAGCCCTAAGGCCACGGTCCTTTTAGGTTCTACTCTTTGCTTAGTACACCTAAATGACATAAGATGTGCAGCTCGAGCGCTAGTGGACCCTGGTTTGCAAGGCACTTTTATTTCCAGAAGGTTACAAAAGAAGCTTGCTATTCCAACTTTTTTAGGGCCATCGACAAATGTCACTGGCTTAATGGATTGCTTTGCAGGCAAATCCTCTACAATGTGTGTACTGACGATCGGATCGCCGATCGATCCCAGTTTTGAGATTGAATTGTTTGCATATGTGGTAGAGAAAATGACCGGTCGGTTGCCCTCGTGTACTATTTCGGATATTGTGGCCTTGAGCTTCCCCAATATTACCATGACCGACGTCATGTGTACTCGTATGGATATGCTTTTTAGAGGAAATGTGTATCCAACAATTTTAACAACGGATGTAAAAATACATCCTAATGGCAACCTGATCGCCCAAAGAACCGTTTTTGGTTGGATCGTTACAGGTGAAGTTTTTCAATCCGAACCCCTGCATTTTGTTTCCTCGTTTTGCACCCATCTTGACTTAAATAATCAACTCACTCGTTTTTGGGAACTTGAAGAAGTTCCACAAGCGACCCAACTATCTCACGATGATCAATATTGTGAAAGGCTTTACCAGACTACAACCTATCGAAATAATGAGGGTCGATATGTAGTGTCCCTTCCATTTCGTCGCGAATTTCCAACTAAGCTATCCTTAGGAGATTCTCGAAACGGTGCTTTATCCCAATTCAAGCGAAATGAGTTTCGACTTTTGAAAAACCCAGACTTAAAGTCCCAGTATGACAAGGTCGTTAGGAAATATTTTGGTATGGGTCATATTGAGACCGTGGAAAACTCTACGCCGGTTTCGACCTGTTTTTATTTACCTCATCACGCAGTGATTAAACCCGATAGCGCTACCACCAAACTCGGGGTGGTATTTAACGCTTCAAATCCGTCCTCCAGTGGCGTAAGCCTCAATAGTGTTTTATACCCCGGTCCTGTTCTACAAGCAGACCTCACTGTTCTAGTTTTACGCTGGAGATTTTTCCGCTATGTTTTTAATGCGGATATTGAAAAAATGTATCACCAGATATTAGTCCATCCCGATCAAACCCCCTATCAACGTATATTGTTTCGTGACAATCCCGAAGCTGAAGTTCAGGACTATGAACTAACTACGGTCACGTTCGGAGTGAACTGTGCGCCGTATTAAGCGATTCGTACTCTTTTACAATTGGCAAACGATTGTGAATGCCAGAGTCCTGCGGTATCCGAAATTTGGAGATCCCAAATGTATGTCGATGACGTACTAGCGGGATCTCATGAGCTTGAAGACGCATGCAAGAGGCGCAATGAGCTTATACACGTTCTTGGGTCGGCTGGTTTCGTTCTGAGGAAGTGGACGGCTAATGATTTACGTCTCCTGGATGATATACCCCGGCGGAGTCTGCTTGATGCAGACTTCCTAAAGCTCTCAGATGCTAGTACTACTAAAACCCTTGGCTTGCGGTAGAATGCTAATAAAGATAGCTTCTACTTTAAACTCGTATCGCAGCCACGCCGGGATCTCGTCACGAAACGTGCTGTCTTATCTGAAATAGCTAAGTTATTTGACCCCGCCGGTTGGATATCTCCAAAAATTATTGTTGCGAAGATTATCATGCAACAGATATGGAAAGACAAGACAGAATGGGACGAAATTTTGAAACCTTTATTCCTTATTCACTGGCGCACTTTTTTGGATGACTAGCCTAATATTGAAAAATTAACATTCCAAGATGGGTTAATTTTCTATCCGAGAATGAAGTTTAACTTCATGTGTTTTGTGATGCTTCTGAGAAAGCGTATGGTATTGCGCTCTATATCCGAAGCTTGTCTGCAGAGGGTATCACCGTGCATTTGCTTGCTTCAAAAACAAAGGTAGCTCCTGTAAAATCTGAGACATTACCCCGTTTGGAGCTTTGCGGAGCGGCTTTAATGGCGAACATGGTATAATCGTTATGCAGTCAAATTAATCTGGCCAAGAATAAGATTTATCTCTGGACTGATTCTACTATTGTTTTATCTTGGCTCAAAGAACCCCCTTGCCATTGGCCAACCTTTCTTAAGAGCAGAATTGCACTCATTCTGGAAAAAGTTGGTAATGAGAATCGGTCTCATGTGGATTCCAAGGACAACCCCGCCGATTTGGCAAGTCGTGGAATTCTAGCGCGAGACTTAGTTGACAATTCTCTTTGGTGGCACGGACCTTCGTGGTTAAGTCAATCGCGAAAGTTCTGGCCACATTCTACCCCCCATGATCACCAACATTTGGAAGTTCAAGCTTTTGCTGTTCAGACCAAAACCCCGCCGTATGATATACTGGAACGTTTCTCGGATTTACCCCGTGCAATTATTTCGTATTGGTTCAGGTGTTTGCGATATTTAAAAACCCGAAAATGCTTGTATGACACCTTAGATATAACTCATTCAGAGATGAAGTTTACAAGAGATCGTTTGATTTTTGTATGCCAGAAGAATTTTATCCCCGAATACATTCAGTTATCAAGGTCTATACCAATTTCGTCAAATAGAAATTTGCTCACGTTAAATCCTTTTATCGACTCAAATGGATTTGTCAGAAACAACGGTCGACTAGCCCGCTCACCCAGTTTGACTTATAATGAACGTTACCCTAAAATTTTGCCCTATTCTGCTCGTTTTACCCGCCTTTACGTGGAGTATGTTCACAAATGTTCTGCTCATGGCGGACTTTCCTTGATGCTTCGATTGATAAGGAGTGAGTTCTGGGTTCCCAGGTTAAAGAACTTAATTCGTACAGTTATTCATAATTGTAAACGTTGTACTATTTATCGGAAAAAAACCGGTGAGAAAATTATGGCTGCTTTGCCCCCTGAACGGACAGTTCTTTCGAAACCGTTTACCCATACTGGTTTAGATTTTGCAGGTCCTTTCGGTATTAAGTCCTATATTGGTAGAGGCTGCCGAATCACTAAGGGCTATGTTCTTGTTTTTGTTTGCTTTGCTACAAAAGCAATTCATTTGGAGGCCACGGGTGACATGTCAACCGAAACGTTTCTAGCGGCTTTTGCTCGGTATTCCTCTCGCCGTGGATGTCCGTCCAACTTATACTCCGATAATGGAACTGCGTTCGTAGGTGTGACCAACGTTCTTGAAATTGATCGAAAGAAGTTTTTATCCGAGATGAGGCAGAAAGTGCTTGTACGGAACAGTTGTCAGCCTATTGAGTGGCATTTTATACCCCCTGGGGCTCCTCATATGGGCGGCTTGTGGGAAGCCGGCGTAAAGAGTGTTAAAACTCATTTACGAAAAATTTTTGGAGTCCAAAAATTTACATTTGAGGAATTTACGACGATGCTAGCCCGCATTAAAGCGTGTCTTAATTCGAGGCCCTTAACTCCAATGAGCGACGACCCGTTGGACTTGGTTCCACTAACCCCTGGTCATTTTTTGATTGGAGCGCCACTTTTAGCACCTGCTGAACCCAGTCATTCTGACTTATCGTTAAGTGTTGCCAATAGGTGCCAAAAACTTAAGGTACTTCATCATCAGTTTGCTCTAAGATGAAAGGAAGAGTACCTGAAGGAGCTCCATCGTAGAATTAAGTGGAAATATCCACAGAAAGACTTTGAAGTAGGTGATTTAGTTGTTATCCGTCATGATAATTTACCCCCCAATGAGTGGCGTTTAGGTCGAATAGAGAAAACGTATGTAGGGCAGGATTCAAAGGTCCGTACAGCTGAAGTACGAAAGGCTTTAGGAATTTTTACCCAGCCTATAGTGAAGCTTGTTCTTTTACCGCGTGCAGAAACCCACTAATTTAATTTCTCCTCCCTTCTTTTTCCCTTTTTTTTCTTTTCTCTCGTGTAGCAATATGTCAAGTGCTTCGCGTCGGTTAGAAGTCCACCGTAAACCGGTTGAAGGTCCGAAATCGGTCGTTGCCCCCAAAACTGCCCGTGACGAGAATTTGCGTGATTGCTGCTTGTGCAAGAGTGAACACGCGCTGCGAAAATGCCTCAAATTTTGAAAAATGAAGGTGGGGGAGCGGTTGGAAACCGTCACGCGGTTTAAGTATTGTTTTAACTGCCTGGCCCACTCGCACATGAGGGACAAGTGTACGAGCCGCGAGAGGTGCATGGAGTGTCTTGCAGAGCATCATACCCTCCTCCACCGCTACAAACGACCAACGAAGAACCGAGAGTGGGCGTCAACGGCTTCATCGCAAGGTTCTACTCGCCCTAGACGTAAAGGCAAAAAACGGGGCGCTAACAAAAAGGGAAAGTGCTCCCATCAATGTGGCCAACAACGCCAGCAGCAACCCCAGCATCATAAACAACCATGCCGTAATCCGAAGCATGGCTTAACATGGCTCAACCACGATCCCGGCGACCATCGTCATTAATGTGATGTCGGGTCAAATTGCTTAATATATATTTATACTTTTATACTTTTAATACTTTTCTATTTTTGCTGAATTATGGAGTTTATAAAAATGAATTTTGTTTAGGGGATAATATTTTTTTTTTGTCTATTGATTACAACCCGCGATATCTTAGGCCCTTTTTTGTTGCACTACTGCAAGGGAGGCGGGATGTTTGCGTGCATAGTGTAGACCATCCTTTTAAAGTTTCGTTAAGTGGTATATTTCTTGTATGTATCTACTTAAAAGCTCTTTTTATTTTATAATTGTTATTATTCTTATTACTTTCGAAAACCCCGAACTGTAAGGTACGTACAACCCCCGTTGTGACCCAATAAAATTAAATAAAAAAGAAGAGGCACATCGGGATTTTTATCATCCTAAATCATTTCACAAAATTCACATTTTTGAAGCCATTGAAAAAATTTATGACCAAGCCTATTTTCAATTATCTACAGAAGGAAATATTTACGTGTTTTAGCGTTCCAGAAATACTAACTTCTGATAACGGAAGTCAATTTAAATCAGGTGAATTAAAAAAACTTATTATTAAGTATGGCATTCACCACCAGTTTACCGCAGTTTACAGTCCGCAACCGAATGCATGCGAAAGGGTAAATCGGTCGATAAACAAAGCATTCCGATCTTACATTCGCGACGATTAACGTAAATGGGATGAGTACTTGGAAAGCGTTAATTGTGCCATCCGAAGCAGTATTCACCAATCCACGGGACGGACACCATACGAACTTCTGTTTGGGCAGAAAATGATAACGCATGGGAAGGATTATAGAACTTTACGAAACTTGGAGCTTTTGACTGCAAACGATGCTTAATTAGAAAGGGAGGATAAGTTTACCCTGCTACGAGATTCGATACAGTAAAAAATTAAGGAATCATACGACCTCAACGTGAAGTCATATAATTTGAGGTCTCGTAGAAGAGAGTAAAATGTCGGGCAAATTGTTATTCGGCACAATTTTGTGCAAAGTTCTGCAGTTGATAATTTAAATACTAAGTTGGCACCAACTGACGTCAAGGATGTGACAAGAAAGCGAGTGGGAAGCGTGAATTACGAACTTGAGGATACCAATGGTGGTCATACCGGAGTTTACCACATCAAAGATGTTTGGACGTGATGTGGGTGTTGGGCTACGACTATGTGGTTCACCTTTTTCAGTTTAAATTCTGCAGCTGGCTTAGAATTTCATCTGCTTTGTGTTGGTGAAGCTAATTTTTTTGTTTTTTTTTTTCTTAAAAAGTTATTTTGGATTTGAATACCCGTTTTTATTTGGCTGAAGGAACTTATACTTGACTAGTAAATTTTATACGTATCCATCGTTTATATTGTGCAACTTTCAAATCAATTTTACAAGTTAAATACGCAGCGAATCAACGGTCACCCGGCGCCAGCTGACTTCGTTGGATTATGTATATATAAGTTCAGATTTTATTTTTATTTCCGGTTTTAATAACATATACCTATTAACAGACGTACACTATCAGCCATATCAAAATTACTCTCTTTTATATCTTAAACAACCATTATTAAACTTTAAATAAATTGTTTTTATTTAAATATGTTACCCATATAATAACCTCTAAATTAGTTTTGTCATTTAATTATTTCATCAATAATTGTCGTGTTTCAAACTCATGTAATTACACTTGGAAATTCACGAGCTTGTTTAACTAAAAACCATTTCTTTTAAGCTAGATACCCCTTTAAAACTTTCTTGATAACTATAATTTATTTAATATAGCTGTAGGATAAGATCGCAGAAGTATTATTTATAGTATTTATATACAAAATTTATTTCTTATCTATATTTCTACTTAAAATATATAACATAAAAATTATTGATTTATAGCGCCACCTTAATATTGTATAAACGGCATCTAATGTATTGTTGTTGCTGTTAATTCCTTATTAATTTTTCTTGTATCGTTTTCGTACGTACATGTTTATGCACACATTGTTTATGTACCTAACGTAGAGTCTGCATCTACATACATACGTGTTCAATTGTTTTGTTTTTGCATATTATAACGGAGCACTTTGCTACACATTCTGCTTCTTGAATTCTTTTGTGGTCCAAAATAACATTGATACATTTTTAAGAACATTGCTAATCGAAAGTTGAAAAAAAAAAACATCAAACTTAAAAAAAACCTAATCTCGCGTCGTGTTGCTTTAATTATTTTAATTCAATTAATTTTTTACCGCCACATCAAATGGCGACCGTGGCAGGACGCAGTGTTAAAGTATTTTTTTAAAATAAAAGTAAATAGTTTAAATTGGTGAAAAGAATTTAGTGTATTTAAAAAAAAACAGAAACACAAAAATTTTCGTTGAATTTGCATAACAGATTTATGCAAATATTTTCTCCTTCGGTGCAACACAACCAATCGTGGTACAGCTGCATTTTTCATTTGTAAATTCTTGGAGCCAACTTTAAACGCTGCTGAGTTGAAAGAAAACCGTTTAATCCCATTTGAAGCCACATTCAAAGCTCTTATACCTTAAATAAACGTTGCTTTAGACAAAAAAAATCCAAAGTTTCAGTGCAAAAGCGGGTTTAGTTTGTATAATTAAATATGGCTACTAACGATGACGTGGCACCTGAACTCAATAACCCTGGCGGTAAAGAAATACCGTTATTAAAACAACAAAGGTCCACAATGAAACGAAATATTTCAAACATTCAAAGAAAAATCGAAAAAGATGGCGACCAAATAGATGCCACAATCGTGCAGTGCCGACTTGAGATTCTAGAATCGTATTTTAAGCAGATTTGTCATGTGCAGTCTCAAATTGAAAAAGTTTGTCCTTCTGACACCGCACGAAGTGATTTAGAAGAAATTTATATTACAGCCAAAGCTAAATTGTTGTCTATCATTAATAAAAGTCGTTGCTAACCTACCGGGGAACCAAGTTTTCTCAATTCGTCCATTGGGCCACCGAGCCAAACTCGTTTGCCTTCGTTGAAGCTGCCTCGGTTTGATGGAAAGTATGTTGACTATAAGCGATTTATAGCAAGTTTTACCAACATGGTACACGACAATGTATCCCTAACCGCAGTCGACAAATTTAACTACCTATTGAATTGTCTTTCGGGCCAAGATCTCGCTGTAATTGAATCATTCCAAGTTACAGATGAAAATTATCCAAAGGCTTTGCAGAGGTTAAAGGAGCGCTATGATAACCAGGTACTGATTTTTCTTGAGCATATAACTTCTCTCTTGAGTATTCCTGAAATGTCAACTCTTTGCGTAATATGATTGACACTTCTTTCGCTGGATTCTGAATTGGACATAATGAATGCAATTATTATTCACATGATGCTATCAAAACTAGACAACGCAACAAAGCAAAACTATAATGAAAAAATGGATTATAAATCGCTTCTTCTGTAGGATACTTGCTACGATATTTTAAGTAACCGCTGTCAGTTTCTCGAAAGCCATGGCAAAACAACTGAAAATAAAGTAAATAGTTTCAGTGGTACCAAAATCAAAGTCTAATCGCCATGCAACCACATATGTTACTCTTAATTCAAATACTAGTTGTTTGTATTGCAGTAGCACTGAACATCACATCGCTAAATGTGCTTCGTTTTTATCACTTTTAGTTTCTGAACGTTTTAGTTTCATAAAACGTAATGGGCACTGCATTAACTGCCTTAGAAAAGGCCATTTAGTTTAAAATGCCCCTCAAATAGTCGTTGCCGAGTTTGCCAGTCTCCTCATCATACTGCCCTCCATATTTTTTGTCAAGGTGAATCCTCAACCAGTGACACTACACCAGCTCGTCCCAGCTTTGCAGGCAATGCGGAGTCTTCTCAACCACCACGTTAGTTACTCGTACATTAAAGAGGGCTCTAATCCCAACAGCTGTGGTTCTCATAAAAGATTCATGTGGCGCATTTTAGCCAGTAACAGCTCTTCTCGATTCATGCTCTGAAATCAATTTCATGTTAGGGGAAACTGCTAAAAGGCTGAAATCAAATATCCAGCCCTAAAACCAAGAAGTCGCGGGCATCGGTGAAGTTCGTACAAAAATCAAGTCGTTTGTTAATGCAACAGTAAAGTCCCGCCTGAATACTTTCAAATGGTCGTCCGTTTTCGCAGTTTCTAAATCCATTTCTTCTCGACAGCCTGGTGAATATATTGAAATTTCTCAATTGGAAGTGTTGAAAACTTTACAGTTAGCCGATCCCTTATTCTATAAACCTCAAAAGATTGATCTACTTATAGGTACAGAAGTTTTCCTCAACTTACTGACGGTCGAATTTCATTTGGAACCGAAGGCCCCACATTTAAAAACACTATGTTCGGTTGGATTTCTGGTGGCAACTTTACATCCCAATCATCTGTTGCCCCACTTACCCAACTTAGCTATTGGAGCCAATACAGATCCCCTTGACTCGACCTTGCGAAAGTTCTGGGAAATTGAAGATAACGTCAAACCACCGTCCAAGTTCACAGAAGAAGAAGAGGCATGCGAACAGCATTTCGTTAAAAATGTTACACTAAAACCAAATGGCAAAATATAAGTAAGCTTACCGTTCAAAAAATCACCAGAACTCCTCGAAAACTCTGTCGAAATGGCTCAAAAGCGTTTATGTCGGTCGAAAAACTATTAGAGCGTGACGCGACATTGAAATCAATGTACGTACAGTTTATGGATGAATACTTGTCACTCGGTCATATGTCACCGTATCCCCACTCTTTAGCTGGTCCGCATTTTGTTATCCTTCATCATGGCGTGCTTCGCCCTGAGAGTATTACGATGTAAAACTTTATTCGAGTCGGTTCTGGGCAATGGAAAACCCTCAAATTATTTATCAGTCTCCTTTGCATCAATTAAAAGTGACAGTCTGGTGTGCACTTTAGTCAGAAGGAATCATTGGACCTTACTTTTTTGAAACTAAAAACGGTGTTTATAATAGCATTTTATCCAGAAGCTAACTACCCGTTACTTTTTTATAATAAGCTACAAACTTGGCAATAAATCTTTAAATAGTTATTAAAAATTTAATAATCTGGGTTTATTTTTTTAGGTTTTGTTTGCATATTTTCGCACACTATTGTACATATGTATATGTTTATGGTTTTAATGTTTATGTAAAAGTTTAGTTAACAACATTAGAGGGTATTTCGTATATGAATTCATATACTAAAAGCATAGACAGCTCATTAAAATGATCAAAATTTCGAGTTCAATCGAAAGCCGTAATTTTCCCCCAGTTTTATATGCATGTTTTTAAGTTAGAAAATTGTTTCCAAACTTTACCTCTTAAGATTATTTCTGTGCAACGCCGGGTAGGTAGAGCTAGTAATAAATAAAAAAAAATCTAAATAAGTAACACATACATACATATGCACACGCCAAATTATATGTATGTTTTTTTTGTACATTTAAAAATATAAACAAATATACATGTATACATACAAAAATATGTACCTACATTAGGCTTGTTAACCGTCCTCTTTTTTCCGGACACTGTCCTCCTTTTTGGGCATCCGTTCTCGAAAAAAATCGGTGTCCGGAAAAGTCCTACAGTTTTTAACAAACGCTAATTTAGTTATTTCGCAAAATGCAACGCCTAAAATAATATTACTAGTATTAAAATATTTAGAACCAATCCTTTTTTTTATTTTTCCGAAAAGAGCGTATCTTTTATTGTTAAAAAAAAGATGCCAAACTCGTAAAAACTGTGTTCTAACTTTTTATCATGTTTTTTTTTCTTACGCACTTGAACAATGTGTGTTCAACATATAGTGTATATGTTTGTAAGATTTTGTTAAAAATAAAATAAATTTAAAATTAAAACTATTTTAAAGTTATTTAGGATTGATCCAAACTTAAGTTTTTTTTAAGGGAAAAAGAAAATCAAAAAAGTTGATAACAAAAAATGGTTGGTTGGGTTTTTGAAAAAGTTTATTGTGACTTAACCCTACAACAAACCCTATAAATATATATAAAACTGTTTGAAACTATTTTTTTTTGTTGATGTCAAGAAAAGTCCGGGTTTTTTGCGCAGGCTGTCCTCTTTTCTTGAATTTGGAGATAACAACCCTAACCTACATACATGCATATGGAAACTTTTTGTGTATTCTTTTATGCGTTTCCAGTTTTTATTTGTTACATTTTTGTACTTAGTTTGTAATTTTGTTCTAAAAAAACTGAGGCAATCACAGAGTTTTGCCTATATCTAGGTCCGTGGTAAAGCGATCTTGGTCATTTTAAATAGCGATCATCTCAGAAATATTTCTGATAGTTTGATTTTAATACCTAGTCCGTAGTGCTTAATTTTTTTTATATATTTTATTATTGAATCTTTGCCTTTGGCGAACTAACAATAAGTATTCAAATCTTAAAACTATTTAGTTTATATTAGTCCAGCCATTGCCAAACTAAAATTTAAGTTCTTATAATAAAAAAAACTACTTTCAGTAGTTTCATCTAAGCGCAATAGTATCCCTTCTTTTCAGACGAGTGTGTCCACTATGTTGCAAAATGCTTGTTTAAATATTTGTCCACATAATTTAGGATTTCGTATTTAACTAGTGGAACTTGTGGATCCTTTTGGATGTTGCCGTGTTTAATGTACCAAGGAGCACCAGTTATCATTCTTAGGATTTTATTTTGACGGTGTTGCATTTTTTCAATATTAGGGGTGGAGCAGTGCCCCATAATTGTATCTCGTAATACTAAATTGGTTTCAAAATTGAGTTGTAGAGAAAAATTTTACAGCGAAGACGTAGCACAGAGTTTCTACCAATTAGCCAGCGGATTTGGGCTGTTTTAAGTTTTATCTGTTTCAACTTCGCAATTATCTGTGACTTCCATGTGAGGCAGCAATCCAGGTGAATGCCTAGATATTTCGTCTCAATTCGTTGAGGCACCACATGGTTGTTAGTAAGAATTAGGGGGCACGTTTCCTTGCGTAAAGTAAAAAAATGTGGATGCATATTTGTTAATTTGTTTTAATACCCCAAAACTTTGTCCTTTTCTCTACTTCGGATACGTGATGTTAAAGTTGTTTTGAGACCTCTTCAGGGTCTTTATGATTACTAAAAAGGCGGTATTATCAGTAAATATCGACGTATGAGTAAGATTGTTTGTAAGCACATCTGCTGTGTAAAGCAAATACAGAATTCGACCTTATATACTCCCTTGAAGTACCCCCGCCGCTATTGGTTAAGGACAGCTAAAGCAGTTTTCTTATTTTATCATAAATTGTCGGCCAGTATATGCTTAAAAGGTTAAAACTATTCACTGGCAAGTTCAGCTTTAACTGTTTTAACAGGGCTTCATTCCAAACTTTATCAAAGGCTTGAAAGACACTTGCAAAGAGCGCGGAGCAGTCTTTCTTTTTCTCAAAGGCTTTTCTTATAACATGTACCAATCTTTGGGTTTGTTCGATGGCACTATCTTAACTTGTAAGTCCAAATTTGTAATTTGGAATGCAGTTGCTGTCAAGTAGGATCGGAGTTATCTTATTCTTAACCAATTTCTCGAACAATTTAGACATGGTTGGAAACAGCCTTATAGGCCTGTAAGACTTCACTTTCGAAGGAGCTTTTCCCGGCACCTTTCCATACTGGCGGGAAATGTTCAAGCGATAATCTTTTTTTTTTTTTTCTGCATATACTTTATTATTGAATCTTCGCTTAAGCGAACTAACAACAAGTATTCAAATCTTAAAAATAAGTAGTTAATACTAGTCCAGTCAGTACCAGACTAAAATTTGAGTTCTCACAATAAAATTAACTAATTTCAAAGGTTTCATCTAAGAGCAATTGTATCCCTTCTTTTTAGGCGGGTGTGCCCACTATTTTGCAGGATGCCTCGAGCGAACGGATTTGGATGTGATTCCAGCTTATTTAAATACTTGTCCACATATTTCAGGATTTCGCATTTTACAAGTGGAACTTCTAGATCCTTATAGATGTTGCTATTTTTGATATACCAAGGAGCACCAGTTATCATTCTTAGAATTTTGTTTTGACGGCGTTGAATTTTTTCGATATTAGAGGCGGTAGCAGTACCCCATAATTGTATACCGTAGCACCAAATTGGTTTTAAAATCGAGTTGTAGAGTAGAAGCTTACAATCAAGACGAAGCAGAGAGTTTCTACCAATTAGCCAGTGGATTTGAGCAGCTTTAAGATGATCCTCGTGTAAAGAAATGCAGCAATTGCGGTGGAAATCATACTGCCAACTAAAGAGGCTGCCCTGTTTTTAATTTAGTAAGGCGCTCAACAAAGCCAAAAGTAGTTCCTGCTCCTTCCCAGGAGTTAAATATAGCAGCTACTTCTATGCCTCCACTAGCACAGCCAACCACGAGTCAACTTTCTTATGCCAACGCGTTAAAGTCTGACCAGCCCAACGTAAGCAAGCCTAGCCCGCCAACAACACAAAGAGAGGTGCCAACAAATGAACCTACGGGCCCCAATTTCAGCCGCCTGGAAGCCGTAATAGACAATATAGTAAAACAATTTAGACAGATCATGGCGCAAATGGCTGGTATGATGCAAGAAATGCAAAAAATGCAGTCTGCTCTTCTGCAGGCATTGCTTAAAAGGCCATGAACTGCCTCAGGGTTTGTTTCTGGAACGCAAACGGCATCCGCCAAACAAAAAAACTAACTCGAATATTTTCTAAATAACCAAAAAATTGATGTCATGTTGATTTCCGAAACTCATATGACATCTAGAAGCCCTTTCAAAATATGTGGCTATACTTTTTACGACTCAAAAGATCCCAGAGATAGGTCATGGGGTGGCTCAGCGATATTAATTAAATCAAGAATCAAACACCAGTGGATGGTTGGTCTCTCCGAAAGTTATATACAAGCAACAAACGTCTGCATTGAGGAATTTTACCATAATCTCGTTATTTCGTCAGTTTATTGTCCACCCAGATTCTCCATAACGAAGGATCAGTACAACAGTTATTACAAATCTTTAGGGTGCCGCTTTATAGCTGCTGGAGACTATAACGCTAAGCACACTTACTGGGGCTCCCGCCTAATTAGTCCGAAAGGTCGTGTCTTGTATGATTCCGTGTCTGAAATGGGACTTTTCGTTATTTCAACTGGACAACCAACCTATTGGCCAACAGACCGCAATAAATACCAGACGTAATAGATTTTTGCGTAGCAAAAGGTATATTCCCGGAGCTTATTGAGGCCCAAGCCTCCTTGGATTTATTTTCTGACCACTCACCAACAATAATCACTATTTGCAGTCCTCATCAAATAGCAACTAGTGATTTTTTCTTAACTAAGAAAGTAGATTGGCTGAAATATAAAAAATATATCAGCACCCACTGCTCGGAAAGCCAACCACTAAAAACACCCGGAGACATCGAAGATTGTCTGAACAGCCTTAATGAAAACATTATAAAAGCCGTTGAACATGCTTCGTCTACTTATCTTCAGGCCAAGTACAACAAAATTTTTTCTGCAGATGTTGAAAAGCTTTTATTTGAAAAAAAAGAGAACCCGGAGAGAATGGCAAAAGCATAGATCGCCTCAACTTTAAAATAAACTGAAAGAATGCACAAACCAATTAAAAAACTTGTTGGAAGTGCACAGAATGGCATCACTGAATAAATATTTTGAAAGCCTAGACGCGACATCCCAGACAAATTATTCTCTATGGCGAGCTGCCAGACGTCTAAAAAGACCCGTTATCGCAAAACCTCCACTGCGAAATCAGAGAGGATCCTGGGCTATAAATGACAAAGAAAAATGCGAGCTGTTCGCAAGTCACTTAAGAAACGTGTTCACTCCCAACACGTGTACTGACGTGAGGGAATTACCGCCTGTTGTTGCTAGACGCCCTATGGAAATACGTTTCCGGTTTTCAGATGTTGTAAAGGCTATCGTTAACCTAAATGATAAAAAGGCTCCTGGTGTTGATAAAATAAGCAACAAAATGCTTTTAGAGCTACCGTTTATCGCCAAAAGAATTATTCTTTTTATTTTTAATGCCATAATTCGGCTTGAACATTTTCCGGCAATATGGAAAGTTGCCTTAGTTAAGATGATTCCTAAGCCTGGTAAGGATCCTTAGAAGGAGGAGTCGTATAGGCCGATAAGTTTGTTACCAACATTGTCAAAATTGTTCGAAAAGCTCTTTAAAAACAAGCTGACTCCGATCATGAATGGAAACAATTGCATTCCAGATCACCAATTTGGCTTTAGAAGTCAACATAGCACAATCGAACAAACTCACAGACTGGTGCAGGTTATAAGAAAAACATTTGAGGAAAAGAAGTACTGCTCCGCGCTTTTTATTGATGTCTCTCAAGCTTTTGATAAAGTATGGCACGAAGGCCTGTTAAACAAACTAAAGCTTAACCTTCCAACTAATATTTTCAACCTTTTAGAAAAGTACATAACTGGTCGTTAATTTATGATCAAAGAGGGAAATCAAATAAGTTTTTCTCAACCAATTGGGGCTGGTGTTCCTCAAGGGAGTATACTAGGTCCAATTTTGTACTTGCTTTACAGCAGATATGCCAACCAATTGTTTTACGCATACGTCTACATTTGCTGATGATACCGCTTTTCTCAGTATTCATAAAGATCCTAAAGAGGCTTCGTGCCAATTGCAACAACACGTAACCCAAGTAGAGAAATGGGCAAAATTATGGGGAATAAAAATTTATGAGCAAAAATGTACTCACGTAACTTTAACTTTACGCAAAAAAACGTGCTCTCCAATTCTTGTTAACAACCATATGGTGCCTCAACGAACCGAGACAAAATATCTTGGTATTCACCTAGACCGCCGCCTCACATGGAAGCCTCATATAGATGCGAAGTTGACGCAAATGAAACTTAAAGCTACACAAATCCATTGGCTAATCGGCAGAAACTCTGTGCTTCGTCTTGATTGTAAACTTCTACTCTACAAATCGATTTTGAAACCAATTTGATGCTACGGTATACAGTTATGGGGCACTGCTTCCGCATCCAACATAGAAAAAATTCAACGCAGGCAAAACAAAATCCTAAGAATGATAACTGGTGCTCCTTGGTATGTTAAAAACAGCAACATCCACAAGTTCCACTAGTTAAATGCGAAATCTTGAACTATGTGGACAAGTATTTAAATAAGCTGGAAACTCACCCAAATCCGCTCGCCCGAAACATCCTGCAACATAGTGGGCACACCCGCCTGAAAAGGAGGGATGCTATTGCGCTTATATGAAGCTTTATAACTAATATGAGAACTTAAATTTTAGTCTGGCACTGGCTGGACTAATATTAACTACCTAGTTTTAAGATTTGAACATTTATTGTTAGTTCGCCACAGGCGAAGATTCAATAATAAATATATGAAAAAAAAAAAAAAGTTTCATTTGCGTCAGCTTCGCATCTATATGAGGCTTCCATGTAAGGCGGCGATCTAGGTGAATACCAAGATATTTTGTCTCAGATCGTTGAGGCACATTATGGTTGTTGATAGTGATTGGAGGGCACGTTTCTTTGCGTAAAGTAAAAGTTACGTGGGTACATTTTTGTTCATTTATCTTTATTCCCCATAACTTTGCCCATTTCTCAACTTGGGTTACGTGTTGTTGTAGCTGGTTCGAAGCCTCTTTAGGGTCTTTGTGAATACTAAGGAAAGCAGTGTCGTCAGCAAATGTCGACGTGTGTGTGAAACTATTGGTTGGTATATCTGCCGTGTAAAGCAAGTACAAAATCGGACCTAGTATACTTCCTTGAGGGACACCAGCCTCTATTGGTTGGAAACAACTTATTTGGTTTATCTCTTTGATCATAAATTGTCGGTCTGTCATGTATTTTTCTAAAAGGTTCAAAATATTAGCTGGAAGGTTGGGCTTTAGTTTGTTTAGAAGGCCTTCATGCCGTACTTTGTCGAAAGCTTGTGAGACATCGATAAAAAGCCCAGAGCAGTACTTCTTTTCCTCAAAGACTTTTCTTATAACCTGTACCAACCTGTGAGTTTGTTCTATGGTACTATGTTGACTTCTAAAGCCGAATTGGTGATTTGGGATGCAGTTGTTGTCATTCAGGATCAGATTTAGCTTGTTTTTTTAACAGTTTTTCGAACAATTTTGACATTGTGGGTAACAAACTTATGGCCTATAAGATTCTACCTTCGAGGGATCTTTGCCATCCTTACTAAGGCAACTTTTCATATAGGCGGAAAATGTTCAAGCCGAATTATCGCGTTAAAAATAAAAAGATTGATTCTTTTAGCAGTCAGAGGCAGCTCTATGAGCATTTTGTTGCTTATTTTGTCAACGCCAGGAACTTTTTTACCATTAAGGTTAGCGATAGCCTCTACAACATCTGCAAATCGGAAACGTATTTCTAAAGGACGTCTAGCAACAACAGGCGGTAATTCCCGCACGTCAGTGCATGTATTGGGAGTGAATACGTTTTTGAAGTGATTTGCGAACAGATCGCATTTTTCTTCATCATTTCTAGCCCAGAATCCTCTCAGATTGCGCAGTGGTGGTTTTGCGATAACAGGTCTTTTAAGACGTCTGGATGATCGCCATAAGGAATAATTTGTCTGATGAGTCGCGTCTAGACTTTCCAGGTACTCTTTCAGGGATGCCATTCTCTGAGCCTCCAACAAGCTTTTTAGTTGGGTTGTACATTCTTTCAGCTTAGTTTTAAATTGGGGCGATCTATGTTTTTGCCATTCCCTGCGAGCTCTTCTTTTTTCAGACACAAGCTTTTCCACATCTTCAGAGAAAATTTTGTTGTACCTAACCTGGCGGTAGGTAGAAGACGTATGTTCAACGGCTTTTTTAATGTTTTCATTTAGGACGCTCAGACAATCATCTATGTCTCCGGGAGTTTTTAGCGGTTGGTTCTCCGCGCATATATATATTTTTTATATTTCAACCAATTAATTCTTTTAGATAAGAAAAACTCACTAGCTGCTATTTGGTGAGGACTGCAAATAGTGATTATTGTGGGTGAGTGGTCAGAAGATAAATCCAAGGAGGCTTGAGCCTCAATGAGCTTCGAGGATATACCTTTTGCTACGCCAAAATCAATTACGTCTGGAATTTTATTGTGGTATGTTGGCCAGTAGGTTGGTTGTCCAGTTGAAATAACATAAAGTCCCATTTCAGACACGGCATCATACAAGACACGACCTCTGCGACTAATTAGTCGGGAGCCCCAGTACGTGTGCTTGGCGTTATAGTCCCCAGCAGCTATGAAGCGGGGACCTAAAGATTTGTAAAAACTGTTGTACTGATCCTTCGTTATGGAGAATTTCGGTGGACAATAAACTGACGAAATAAGTAGGTTATTTAAAAATTCATCAATGCAGACGTTTGTTGCTTGCATATAACATTCAGATAGGCCACCCAACCATTGGTGCTTAATTCTTGATTTGATTAATATAGCAGAGCCACCACAGGATCTTTCTCTGGGATCCTTTGAATCGTAAAATGAAAAGCCACTTATTTTAAAAGCGCTTTTAGATGTCATATGAGTCTCCGAAATCAACGTTACATCAATGTTTTGGTGTGTTAAAAAATATTCGAGCTCGTTTTTGTGTTGGCAGATGCCGTTTGCGTTCCAGAAACCAACCCTGAGGCAGTTCATGGTCTTTTAAGCATGGCCTGCAGAAGAGCAGACTGCATTTTTTGCATCATGCTAGCCATTTGCGCCATTATCTGCGTAAATTGTTTGACCATATTGTCAATTACGGCTTCCAGGCGGCTAAAATTGGGACCAGTTGGTTCACTTGTTGGCACTTGTTGTTATGTGGTTGGTTGGCTTGGCCTTTGTGCATTGGACTGGTTTGACTTTAGTGCGTTGGCGTAAGGAATTTGACTTGTAGTTGGCTGTGCTAACTGGGGAATGTTTTTGTTGGTATATTTAACGGCTGGGGAGGGGCAGGAACTACCTTCGGCTTAGATGAGCGCCTAACTAAATCAAAGACAGGACAACCTCTGTAGTTGGCAGTGTGGTTTCCACCGCAATTGCTGCACTTCTTCGCCCTAGGGTCATCTTTTGGTTTGTCGCACTTGGTTGTAACATGCAGATCCCCACATACAACACAAACAGAAGGCAACTTACAGTAAATTTTTGTGTGGTCATATTCCTGACAATTTAAGCACTGTACAGGTCCAGAACGCTTATGCGGGACTTCCACTGTAACTCTACGGTGCATAATATATCTTAAACCATAAATGGGGTGAGTTTCGTTTTTCTTTAATTTGGCATCACCAGGCTCAAGTTCAACTCGAAACAATGGTTGAGGGTATTTTTCCCTGTTTTTAATATTTGTCACAGTCCTTACCTTAATTCCTTTGCTGCACAAACTGGTCTTTATCTCCTCCGGGTTAACATTTGAGTCAATTCCTTTTATGACTTCCTGGAGGCCTTTTGTGTTTTTCAGCTGGTGAGTGTAAAAGTTCTTTTTTAATTTCTCAAATTCCGACACCGTGGCGCGGTAAGCGTTCTCGGGATTTACTTGAATTTTGGTCTCATATATGTTACCACGTTTTATGTTCGACACATAAAAGTTCTTTTCACCTATTAATGCAACTAAAAATTTAATGAGGTCGTTCGAGTTTTTTTCTCTTAAATAAATTGGAGGAGGCTTAAAATTTTTTTCCGTAACGGGGCCATCATTATCATCTGTTTGCAGAATGGCAAAGCGAATTTGCGATGTAGTTGGCCTTTCATCGTCTTTTAGAATTTTTGCAGGTTGACTTACTTCTGCCGACTTCGGACTTCTCCCCCTTTTAAGAACTGTTACGTACCTGTCCATCCCTACCTGGATCTTAGGAGCACACGCAGAAATTGGGCTTGGAGCACCTTTAGCAGCTGTAGGTGCGACACCAGAACTTGATAAAGAAGACCACGATGAAGATGGCACCTCGGTATTTTTTTTATAATTTTTAAACAGAGATTGGGCTAAGTTTGTCCCTTGTTCAGTACATTTATTTATATTAGACACACTTGCACTTAAATTATTTGTATTTGTTTTCGGTTTTGCACTTAAATAGTTTCTATTATATTCAGGGTCTCTAATGTTTTCATTGCTAACGCTTTCTGAGCTTAACACAATGTAAGCATTTCGGCTATTAGGCCCACTGTCACTACGATTACTGTTACTCATTAACCGTTTGTTTTTTTTCTTTTGTTTAGTTTGTTTTTATTTTCGATTCTCACTTACTATGTCTTGTAGGTATGTATATTAACAATTTTTTTTGTAACTTATTACAAATATCACCTACTACAAATATACACTCGCGTAGACACGTCCGTACACTACGAAATTAAGAGAGCAACTGAAGCGATAATATGGCGTTAAAAATAAAAAGAATTATTCTTTTTGCTGTGCAAGGCAGCTCTTAAAGCATTTTGTTGCTAATTTCATCAAAGCCAGGAGCTTTTTTGGCATTTACATTATTAATAGCCTCTTCGACATCTAAAAGCTGGAAACGTATTTCCATATGACATCTAGCAATAACAGGTTGTAATTTACTCATATCAGTGCATGTATATGGAGTAAACGTATTAGTTAAATGACTTGCAAGCAGATCACATTTTTCTTCATAGCTTTTTGTCCAGGATCCTCTTATATTACGTAGGGTTGGTTTTAGGGATAACTGGCCTTTTGAGATATTTAGCTGATCGCCATAGTGAATATTTCGTCTGAGGAACCGATCTTAGTCCTTCGAGGTGTTCCTTAAGAAATGCCAATCTATAAACCTCTAGCAAATTTTTCAATTGGTTTGTACATTCTTTTAACTTGGCTTTAAGTTGTGGTGATCTGTGCTTTTGCTATTCTCTTCGGGCTCTTATTTTTTCAGATAAAAGCTGTTGCACATCGGCTGAGAAAATTTTATATAATTTAACTTTTGTTACGCCAAAATAAAAATGTTTGGAATTTTATTGTGGTGAGTTGGCCAATAGGTAGGTTGCCCAAATGAAATAAAGTTAAGCTCCATTTCAGATATGGAATCATACAAAACATGACCTCTGAGACTTATAAACAGAGAGCCCTAGTCAAGCGGGGGCCTAAATATTTGTAAAAACTACTGAACTGATCCATTGTTATGGCGAACCTGGGTGGACAATACATTAACAAAATAACTAGCCCATGGAAAAACTCATCAACGCAGCCGTTTGTTATTTGTATATACTCATCAGGGAGTCTACCCACTCATTTGTGTTTGATTCTCGATTTAATTATTATAGCCGAGCCACCACATGATCTATATCTGGGATCCTTCGAATCGTAAAAAAACACCCTCTAGTTTTTAAATTGCTTCCAGATGCCATATGCGTCCCAGAAATCAACATGACATCAATTTTTTGGTAAATTAAAAAATATTCGAGTTCGTTTTTGTGTTGGCGGATGCCGTTAGCGTTCCAGAAACAACCCCTGAGGCAGTGTATGGCCTTTTAAGCATGGCCTGCAGAAGAACAGACAGTATTTTTTGCATTTATGCATCATGCCAGCCATTTGCACCAAAACACGCGTGAATTTTTTAACCCTATTGTTAATAACGTCTTCGAGGTGGCTAAATTTGGACCCGGTTGATTCGTTTGTTGGCATTTCTTGCTGTGTTGTAGGCTGGGTAGGCTTACGTGCATTGGGCTGGTAAGACTTTTATGCGTTGGCGTATGAAACTAGACTTGTAGTTGGCTGTGCTAATAGAGGCATGTTTGTAGTTGGTATATTTAAAAGATAGGGAGGGGCCGTAACTACTTTCGGCTTAGCTTAGCGCTAATTTAAATTAAAAACAGGGTCGTGTGGTTTCCCCCACAATTACTGCAATTATTCACCCGAGGATCGTGTTTTGTTTTGTCAGACTTTTGGCCGTAGCATGCAGGTCACCACACACAACACAAACAGAAGGCATCTTACAAAAAAACTTAGTATGACCATATTCCTGGCAGTTCAAGCACTGTACGAGCCCAGATCACTTATGTGGCGCTTCTACTACAGGTCTACGGTGCAAAATATATTTTAAGTTATAAATGGAGTGAGTTTCTTTTTTTAAATTTATATTACCAGGCTCAAGCTCCTCTCGGAAAATTGGTTGGGGATACCTTTCTCTGTTTCAAATGTTTGGTACAAACTTGGCATTAAGGTCTTCTGCTGCACAAACTGGCCTTAATTTCTTCTGGGTCAACATTTGAATCAATACCTTTGATAACAACCTGGATGCCTTTTGCGTTCTTAAGTGTGCAGGTGTAAAAGTTTTTCTTATGTTTTTCAAGATTCGAAACTATTGTGCTGTAAGCGTTTTCGTGATTCACTTATGTAAATTTTAGTTGCAGTGTTGCCTTTTTTGCCGGATTTATCACTCCAGTAGCATTATGACACTTTTGGTCGTACAATGGGTTGCTTGGAGAGGGCTTGTGGTACCCAAGTAGGGATACTGCGGCTACCTTCATGGAGTTGGTAATGCTTTGTCATTGTGCTGCAACATTATCGGGACAAGGAGTGCTTTCTTTAAGCAATTGGGATAATTGAGCGGAGTAAGACGTTGCTGTTTGTTGTGTCTGCAGCTTTCCGATGTCAAGCTTCCGATTTTGTGTCAGATCGTAGGATTCTCCGCACATTCAAACGGGTGTGAACCTTTGCTGCAACAAAGTAGTGATCCGAATCGATGTTCGCTCCTCGGATCGAATGTACGCCTAACACACTTGAATAATGCCTTCTGTCTTTCACAACATGATCAATCTGGTTCCTCGTGTTTTGATGGGGACAGCCACGTGGCTTAATGTATATCGAGATATCGAAATCTGGTGCTCCTTACTACCGTATTTTTTTTTTTGCGGCGAAGTCTACTAGCCTTATTCCGTCATCAGAGTTTTCGTCGTGGAGGCTTAATTTTCTGACTGTTTGACCGAAGATATTTTCCCTTCCTATTTTTTCGTTAAAATCTTCCAGGACGATTTTAATGTCATGGTCGGGGCAGCGGTCATATGCTCTCCCTAGGCGCTGGTAAAATATATCTTTAGTCTGTTCGTCCTTATCTTCGTTCGGGGCGTGGGCACACATAAGACTGATGTTGAAGAATTTTACTTTTATACGAATTATGGCTAGCCTCTCATCCACTGGAGTAAGCCTGGAGACAAGATGTTTGAGTCTCCGTCTCCACAGCCATACTCATGTCTTGTTTCACACCAGCTATAATAGAGCGCCTTTTGGTGTAGCTGTGACGCTTTTTCCATTCCATTGCACTTTCTGTAAGGCTGTAATATTGTCCTTGTACTTCTCAAGTACATCCGCCAAATTTTATAGTTTTTATGGGTGAACGCGCGATACTTTTTAGCTTACTACCTTAAATGGGTATTAAATGCAGCTACCCCAGGTGACACCACGGGAATGTCAGTGTCCACAGTTGTGATGAAGGAGGGACCGAAATTTGTTCCTTGGTTACTTGGTATCCAAATTCTCCTACGTCACCCATCTTATGTGAAAGGTATTAAAATGTAGGCACATTGTTGATAATGTCGCCAAAAAGGCACCAAAATAGTAGACAAAAGTGTTGACAAGGGGACAATTCTCCCCACGTTTTCTTCATGGTGCTTGTCTAAATAAGCGTATCGAATAAATTCAATAGTATTTATTAAGTTTTAGCTTCGTTTATTCTTGAGTATTAAGATAATATTTACTTAACAAAGTGTGTAATAAAACATGTTAGTTTTAAATCGTTTATTATCTAGAAATCATATTAATTAATTTTTTGAATATATTGCCGAATAATATTTCACTTTTGATTGTTGATTTTGCTAGGACTAAAATGATGTTGTGCAGACAGTGAAAACTTTGTAAATATATGTGATCCAGTAATTCGTCAAGCAGTACCACAAGAGAGTGAACTATTTACCCTATGCGAAAGCTGACCACACGATTTTAATTCCGTAAAAACTTCGGTAAAAAATCCAGGTTCAGCGTTTATTTTCAACATTTTTTTGCTTAAACGGTTAACAACGACCAGGCATCTGAAAATAAGATTTAATAAATATTTATAAGTGAAAAATAATTTAAGTTATTAAAAATAGATACATATACTTATATACAAGAGTTTCAAGTAAATGATTGCTTAAACGATGTTTAAAGACCGTAATTTTTTTAGTGGCTGGCAAATTGTTATAGGCATAATAATTAACTGCCAATTTGTCACGTTTTTATATGTGGCAAATCAAAAGTATATAGATTTAGAATAATATTTTTTTTCATATTTTTATTATTGAATCTTCGCTAATGCGAACTAACAATAAGTATTCAAATCTTAAAACTATGTAATTGATTTTAGTCCAGTCAGTACCAGACCAAAATTTGAGTTCTCATATTAAAGTTAATTCATTTAAATAGTTTCATCTAAGAGCAATAGTATCCCTTCTTCTTAGACGAGTATGTCCACTATGTTGCAAGATGTTTGGAGCGAGCAGAATTTGATGTGTTTCCAGTTTATTTAAATTCTTATGCACATAATTTATGACTTCGCATTTAACTAGTGGAACTTCTAGATCCTTTTAGATGTTGCTGTTTTTAGTATACCAAGGAGCACCAGTTATCATTCTTAGAATTTTATTTTGACAGCGTTGAATTGGTTTTAAAATTGAGTTATAAACGAAGTATCTACCCATTAGCCAGTGGATTTCAGCAGCCTTAAGTTTCATTTGTGTCAACTTCACATCTATATGAGACTTCCATGTAAGGCGGCGATCCAGGTGAATACCAAGATATTTTTTCTCGGATCGTTGAGGCACCATATGGTTGGTAATGGTGATTTGGGAGCACGTTTCTTTTATGAGGTCCAAAGTTAGAGCGTTAGTCAAAATTAAAAAAAAGGAAAATGCTTGCTGGGATATCTCTACCTTAAAATTTCGGGTTTGTTTAAATTAAAAAAGAAAAGTTTGTAATTCGGGGCAAAAATATAGAAAATTTTTCTATGAAAATTTTTTATTACGATTAAAAATTTCACAACGAAATATACGTTTCGGAGAATACTAGGGGTCAATTGGGGTAATAATAAAAGGGCTAACAGAGAAGGAAAAATAACAATAAAGGAAGACTGGACACTGTATAATATTGAAAAGCTGTATTCAGTTTGGTCCATACACAGAGGTATGTTGTTAGGAAAATGTACAAATGGGCTGGAAATTTATTTGAAATTTTTAATTCGAAACAGACGGGTGTACGACAGGATTTGAGCTTTACCTCAAGAATTACACTACCCTAAGTACAAGGGCATGGAGAAACCGCTACCGTGTTTGATACACATCGAAATCCGCAAGGAAATTTTTAAATTCTTGATTGAAATATTTTACCCTCCACAAATAAGGAGAACTTTATTGAACCAGAAGGGAATTTAATACAACCGGACAGGACAACACACACCAAGATAACTTGGCTGAGTTTTACTTTTTTTTTCCTCCTATAAAGCAATGGTGTTAACATAAAGCGTTATCCACCATGCATATTACCTAGTATTAAATAATTCAATATTTTTTTTTTAGTTTTTTTCTTTAATAAGGTTAATTTTAATTATTTAACTACCAATAATTTGAACCTTTAGAGGAAATTGTAATTTTTGGTTTTTTTGTATATTGTTAATTTAGAAAAGAGCGTCTTTTAAATATTTTTCATAAAAATAACATTTCTTCACCCATCATATTATAACATCCAGCAGGAACATAAATAAAAAAAATAAAAAATATTTCAAATCCATGTACAGCAGGCCTGTGGTATCATCGGAGAATCTTTGTTGGTGAGTCTGAATAAAATCCTAATTTTTTCTGGAATCAAAACATAATTTTGTAGTTTAAAAGTTAAATTGGTGGGTGTTATTGAAAATGTCAACAACAATCTTTTCTAAATTTGTGCATAATTATCCTAAAGAGTAGATAGGGAATAAGAGTTCTAATTCAACTCGACTGCGCAGTCGGTATTTCTGCACCTGCAAGCCATAAATCATGGGTAATAAAACTGTCAAAAAACCCATTAAATAATTTGAAGCGTGACGATAATTTTAATTGGTTTAAAAGTACAGTGCAATAAAAAAGTGTGTAATAAAATATAATTATATTCAATTATGCATGGCTCCTTTGTTTTTTTTTCTATTAGGTGATCTTGCTTTAAGAGTTGTTAGTATTTTATCAAATTACTTTGTGAAACATGACTTTACGGATTAATGTTTAAAGATTTAATGAAGGAGGGAGGCAAATTAGAGTGAACGCAGTCGATATTTATGCTGACAACCATTTATCATGGGTAATAAAACTATCAAAAAAACCAATTTAATTAATTGAAATTTGAAAATAATTTAATTGCTTTTTAAGTCTAGTGCAGTAAAAGTATGTAATAAAAAATAACTAGATTTAATATGCAGCTGTGTAAACAAACAGGTACAGTTGCTTTAGGAAAGATTAGTTGTATGTATGTATATTACAAAGAGAAGATAGCAGAACAAACAGCGCTTGCTGAGAAAATAAATTTATTTCACAACGTTTAGTTGTGGGTTTCTTGATAAATAGGGTTAAATGAACTATGATTTGTAATTTTAGGTGCAGTAAATAAAAATTCTATTGTTTAGTTAGGCGGTGGTTAGTACGTGTTTATTTGTGGAGTAATTGAAAATCTATGCTAGTTTATGATCTTGTAATGATTCTAATGTGTATGTGTGCGTGCGTGTGTGTGTGTGCAGATTATTTTTGGGGTATGCTGTATGACTTCATTTATTTTAGATTTGATGACTGCCAGTGTTGCCACCAACCAAATGCTAAATTACACATGGATCAACACAAAATTACACATGAAATTACAAATTACACATGCTTTTTTAAAAAAAAAGGCCTTTCTTGTCCTAAAATTAATAACCCAGCAAAAACTTGCTTTAAAATTAGTCAAAACCAAAAAAACTCTTACTCATTAGATTTTTAACACATTATTTTAACATGGCGATGACATTAGAGGCAAGTACTTACCATGCTCGCTTACAAAGAGGCAGTTAATTAAGTACTTACCATCCTCGATTACAAGGAGAGAATTAAATAAGCTCTTACTTTATTGCCATTATAATAACCTTTTTCTGTTGCCCCCAGTTATTCAATATTGCATTAAAAATGTTTTTCTGTAATGTTTTACATATTTTTAAATTGTATACCCTTCACATAGTGACAAAGGTGTATATGAAATTGTCATTCCATTTTTAATTTTTACAATATTTATTTTAGACCCCATTAAGTATAAATATTTTGGATTCTTATAGATAGGTAAGACGATAAAGCCATGTCTGTCCATCTGTGTGTCTTTTGAAATCAAGTTTCCAAACCTTAAAGAAGTCGCTCAGAAAATAATCAGAAATATACCTGATTTAATCGCTATTTAAAATCAGCAAAATCGGTTTACTATTGACCGAGATGCCAACGAAACTCTCAAATAACCACAAAGCTTAGCACGGATACTTTGAAGATAGGAACCTAAATTAGGAAAAAAAACTTTCATGTGGAAGCACAAATTTTGGAAAGAATTGTATCCAATCACAGCTATGGAAGTCAAGTGTTCTACAACAAGTAATTTTACAATAATACCTACATTTTGGAAAACAAATTTTTTGAATGAGAGCAGGGAGAGGAGCAACACCCATTCATATAAACTGTTTTTGTAAAATTTTTGATACGCTATATTTCGGAAACTATAACATATATCGACTTTAAATGTTCCACAATAAGTAATTGGACAATAATTGGACTCTTTGGAAAAAATACGAAGGAACAAATTTAATTCACTCTTAATTCGAAATAAGTTGAAAACTGTTGGCCTTAAACCTTCTACATGGTATTTCTATTATACATACAAACATTATTTTCTAGTTTTCTATTTTTAAAACTAAAAATGCTATTGACTTCAAACCCGGCACAAAATATTTTTACTATAATATTTCCATTATGAAATAACTCGGTCAGATCAGATGGCCATAAAAAGATCAATGTGAAGGGTATATTAGATTCGGCAAAGCCGAATAAAGCGGTCTTACTTGTTTTTAAATACAAGTGTAAAAAACTTTTAATATATCGCACCCGTTCAACAATACTGTATTAACTCAAAAACTTCAAAGTGTTCAGGAGAGACATTAAACTGTTTTCATAATGCTTAAGGAATTTTCCATTAACAAAAGTTAGGCAATATTTAGAAACCTCATCAATTATTGTATTGCACCACATAACCTTTTTATTTGTTTATTGTTTGGAGATAGAAACGCGACTTTTTTTAGTTATTGATGTATTTAATACATTTTATTATTAGAATAACAACATAACTCAAAATACTACTCTTTATAGCAAAAAACAATCATTTGTTAAGGCCAATCACTTCAAATAACTCAATTAATTTTGTTTTCTTGATTCACAGAAATAAACCATTCCACTAGCAAAAAGGTCACAACATGTAATTTTATTAAGAAAGAATAGTCAGAACTATGGGATTTTTAACCATAGGTAGACATAAATGTTATATATTATTTTTTGCCAAAAAGATAAAATAAAAAAATTTTGAGTTAATACAGTATTGTTGAACGAGTGCGATATATAAAAATAATAATAATTATCAAAAATTATAAAATTTTAAATTACACATGAATTACACATGCAACCAATTACACATGGGCTACACATGAAACGAAAAATTACACATGAAATGTGTAATTACACCTAAGGTGGCAACACTGATGACTGGTGATATTTGTTGATAGTAGATGTTTAAATTTTTATAGATAAAGAAAAGAAAGTGTGAAAACGAACAAGTGTGGTTTTTAGGGTGGATGTATGAATGTATGTATATATGTATATTACAAAGCAGATTAGGCAATAAGATTTATAATATGGGTCATGTTGTTTGTTAATAGCAAATGTTTTTCACATATGTGTGTAAATAAGAGAAAACACAATTATTTTGAATGCGTAAAGTAGGAGTAAACACTTGTCAAGTAAACAATTAAACGCAATTTTGTAATTAACAAGTAGAATGGCCTGCAACAATCAAAATTATTAATAGAAAGGGAAAGGAGGAGCATTTAAAAGGGGGATATATAAATATTTTTCTCTCCGAACGTTTACAAACATCTGGTGGTTAGTGATAGTCTTTTACTACTTTTAATTAAAGTGTGATGTTGTAGAGGGTTTAATGTATACAAGTATGATGATCTGCAAGTGCACTATAAGTTTTTTTAATTACAGGCTTAAGGTTGAATCAGACGTGACTTAAGGTTGAATCAGACGTGACTTAACCGTAACGCCATAGCCATAACAATTGAAAAGTCAATTGGTTTCCGATTGGATTCCAATTGGTTTCAATAGGATTTCAGTTGGATTTTCAATAGGAAAGGTTATGGCGTTACGGTTAAGTCACGTATAAAGCAACCTTTAAGGTTGAATCAGACGTGACTTAACAGTAAGGCCATAACCATTCCTATTGAAATCCAACTGAAATCCAATTAAATCCAATCGGAAACCAATTGTATTTTCAATTGGTATGGCTATGGCGTTATTGTTAAGTCACGTATAAAGCAACCTTTAAGTCACGTCTGATTCAACCTTTATACTTATTTGAAAACTATATAAGGGGTAGAATTTACGAAGTGTGACACTTAATATTATTTTTGACTAAGGTAATCAGGAGATGTAATTTTAAAAAATGGAATAAAATATATAAAAGAAAATAGTATGTTTGTATGCACAGGTTAAGTATGTTGTTGTATGTATGCTGTTGTATAGGGTTTCATGAATATAAAAATGTTGTAGGTTTAAGGAACTGCGTTTTAAAAAGAAGAAAGGTATGTTTTGTTCTATGGTGTAAGAATTGATAGTTATTAATTTTGGTAAAATTACTTGTTAGTTTTTCTTCTTTGAAGAACAAGTGTAAGAAGTCACAATGGTAATTTATTAGAGTTGCCAACTTTAAACATAGTATATTTAATATTTTTAATTCAAGTTTAATTCATTATGTTAAAATATGTTTGACTGTTGAGTTCTTTGTTTTAGGAAGACGGTAGAGAGACTATCTTTAGGAGTACACCTATAAACTAATTGAAATACATGGAACATATTTTTGTGAATTCTATACACTGTTATTGTTTTATTATATTGGTGTTGTTGTTGTTGTTGATATACTCCATTAGAAAGCATGTGTATTCTTATATGAATCTGTGCCACAGAAAGGTACACAAATACCTTGAAGGTAGTCAGACTGAGTATAAGATTTATGTTTTTTATTAATTATTTCTTGTTTTGCCTTTTGATTTTTTCTTTTCTTTAAATTTACTTTATAGTAAGAGTGTACTTGAGTGTTTATTGTTAAAGATGAGTAATTTTTATTACCTGATTAATGTTAAAACAAATTGACTTAGAAAATTTTCTAAAAATTTATCATTTTATATCCTTTTTAAACATTAAATAAGTAATATTTCAACGATTAACAACAATACGGACTTGGTATCAACCTTCAACCAATTAAATTTAAAACAAATCCTAAGTCTTAAGGATATGAAAGATGGACAGGATTATATCATAATACAAGCAAAACGTGTAAATACCAAATATGGTGATGCTATTGTATTGGAATTGGACTCAAAAATGTTATACCTTCCTAAGAGATTTAATTCTCTTACTGATAAGGATATATAAAACCTGTCGACTGGTATTTATTCCATTTCAAAAATTGCTTCAAATGATGATAAAGAAAATGATTCTTATAAATTAGAGATAAAGGTGGCTTATACTATAAGAGATTACTATGATGTAAACGAATTTCAACATTTAAATAAAACTTTATTAAAAACTGTTTTCTGTGTTTTTTTCTTTATTGTTTTAAGATAATTTATTATAATCTTATATATAAAAGAACAATTTTTTTTGTTAGTGACACCGCTTATAACTCAAGAACGGCTGGACCGGTTTTAATGAAACTAAAAAAAGACATATCGAAAATCTCGGATTGCGTTTTAGGCTAATTTTTTTTAGGAAATTCCGCCTGGGCGTGGCACCTCCCATACAAATTGAACAGTTTTTTTTCACATACTTCAATACCTATTATAGCTGAAGTCTCCAAATTTGGTATAGGTAAATTATTTATTGATGTAAATAATTGAGTTATTTATGGGCGGAAACAAATAAATGGGCGCGGCACCTCCCATATAACAGAAATAGTTTTTTGTATATCTCTCAATAACTGTAGTAGCCTAAGTCTCCAAACTTCGTACGGATGTTTATAGTGCTAACATGCATAATTGAGCTTTGTATGGGTCGAAAGAAATAAATGGGCGTGGCACCTCCCATACAACGAAAATAGTTTTTTTTATACATCTCAATAACTGTAGCTAAAGTCTCCAAACTTCGTACGGATGTTTACACTATTAATATACAAAATTAAGCTTTATATGGGCGGGAAGAAATAAATGGGCGTGGCACCTCCCATACAACGAAAATAGTTTTTTTTATACATCTCAATAACTGTAGCTAAAGTCTCCAAACTTCGTACGGATGTTTACACTATTAATATACAAAATTAAGCTTTATATGGGCGGAAAGAAATAAATGGGCGTGGCCCACGGAAATTGTTTTTTGTATATATCTCAACAACTGTAATAGCAGAAGTCTCTAAAATTTGTACGGATGTTTATAGTGCTAATGTGCGTAATTGAACTTTGTATGGGCGGGAAAAAATAAATAGGCGTGGCACCTCCGATACAACGGAAATAGTTTTTTGTATATATTTCAACAACTGTAACAGCTGAAGTCTCCAAACTTAGTAAGGATGTTTATAGTGCTAATATGCATAATTGAGCTTTGTATGGGCGGAAAGAAATAAATAGGCGTGGCATCTCCCATACAACGAAAATGGTTTTTTGTATATATCTCAATAACTGTAATATCTGAAGTCTCCAAACTTCGTACGAATGTTCATAGTGCTAATATGCATAATTGAGCTTTGTATGGGCGGGAAAAAATAAATGGGCGTGGCACCTCCAATGCAACGAAAATAGTTGTTTGTATATATTTCAATAACTGTATAAGCTGAAGCCTCCAAACATGGTACGAATGTTTATAGTGCTAATATGCATAATTGTGCTCTGTATGGGCGGGAAAAAAGAAACGGGCGTCGCACAGTGCTTTGATCCCAAATGGTGATGGGACAAAAATAGAAGGAGTGGTCACAGAGCTTTGAAATTTGGTACACTAGTATAAAATACTTAAATTAAGAAAAATTCATATTGTTTTTTAATATTAAACGACCTTTTCTTAATGTTCTTCTTTTACGATTTGTTAGTAACAAATCGTAAGAAAAATTCAATTTTTTGAAAAAATCGGGCAAAGGACACGCCTACTGCCCATATATAGAAAGGACGAAATTTTCAATTATGACTACGTAACTGCACAGAAAGTTACAATAGTCCGTAGATCATATACATCCCGTGCTAGTAACTTGTGGGATAATTTTTATTGAGATTGGCGCAAGGACTCTAGGTCCTGTCATATATCCTTTTTCGCAAAAATGCCAAGACTGTTACAAAAGTTATCCGATTCTCATTTAATTGGGTGGTATGGTTATTATTATGTGTTAAACAAATGTTAGTGCCAAATTACATTAAAATTTATTTATAAAAATAGAAAATAAAAAACAAGTTGGCTAAAAATCTTCTACATTATGATTTTGATGACAACGTGAAAGTACAAAATTACAATCTTTCTAAATTAAAATTAAATTTAAAATAGGTATAAGTGCATTTTTTATTAAAAATTTTTATGTTTTTAATAATTTATATAAATTTTAATTTACAAAAAATCATCTTCAGTATTGGACTCTTTCCAAAAAATATTGCCGCTCAATGAAACATTTGTCTCGTCGTCTTCAACTGGCTCATTAGCATTTTCTCTTAAGTATATATTTATCAATTTCGGCAAATAATATTTTTTTTGGTCTTTGGAGTCCTTTTTGAAGTCAAAAACGGTCATGAAGATAGTATTTAATAAGTCTTTTAATCTTTTTGAGTGTATTTTCGTGACGTTTTCCTCGTTTGGGACAGTCTTGCTTTTTTCACGATTTTGTGGTTAGCTTCCAATGCTTCTTCAGACAAGCACCCTGAAATATATTTTCAGATACCACAATAGACGGAATAAATTTTTTTTATTTTGTAACGCATACAGAGATGGAAAACAATTTGGGTGTATTTCATTTATTGTGTTTCGTAGCACACTATATTTTCATGCGGTAAAATCTACATTCATATATAGCGCCAAAGGTTTTGTTGCTGGAAAGCATTTAAATTCGAAATTGGGCTTTGCAAAACAGAATGATATTCCCGTTTTAAATTTTCCACTGCAAATTCTACTTCCTCAAGGGAACATTTTAATACTAACTTTGCCACTCTTCGGTGTCTAGTTTTGACTGTAGTGCTACCAAAATCTTTTGTCGGTCTACCACGTTTTCTACATGAAGCTTCTGTTGCATGTAAAGCCACTGTTGTATCACATTCTGGAGTTGGAAGCAGCAAATTTTCATAAACAATTTTACTCGTGCTTGGTTGCTAAGAATTTATATTAAATATATTTAATAATATCATTGTTTTAGAATAGCAATTAAAAATTATAAAACTTACATCATCAGCATCAAAAAAAGTATTGTTTACCCATGAAGAATGTTTCTTTTTTAAATTATTAAGTTGCCCCTGCTTTCTTTCCAAAAATTTATCATTTTGTTGTAGAAAAAATAAACACTTTGTAATAATTTATTTTTGTCAAAATATGACTCGCCTATTTTTCTTTCTTTATCTTCAGAAGTTGCTTTTATTCATCATTCAACTCTATCTGAGTTACATAAAATAAAAGCCATCACTTTAATTTATTTGTTTTGACCAATTACTTGATGTTTTATTAAAATCTTTGTTTACACTATGATTAGAGATGTGACCGTAATTTTTTGAAACACGCGCCCTCACTTTCACTCGTTTGTAAAAGTAAGTAATTTTTAAGCATATACATAAATTTATTGAACATTTTATTAGAAAATTTTAGTTTTTTCTTTAACTGAAAAGTCTGTGTGCAATATTTGCGAACACTCCACCAAACAGTTTTGCTTACTACAAACAAAGGATGTTGCAAAAAAAAAAAACTTCTGTCACGTACCCATCTCCAATTTAAATAAAAAATAACGGTAAATAATATTTGTAGGTGAGAGTCAAATCTAGTGATTTTCAATTGCTTTATTAGTTTGTTGTGGTGCAAAGTTTTATAAGATTAACGAAAGACACTAAATTTTTGTCATATTTTTATCAAGTTTTTGTTATAAGTAGTCACAATCGAACTGGAAAAAACAAATTTTTTGGCAATTCATAGCTCACATTTTAAATACTTAAGAAACTTAGCTAACTTCTAGCGATTTTTTATACTAACTTAACTATATTTTTGGGAAAAAAGTTTGCACCAGTGGTGGGAGGTAAACTACACAAAGTCACATTTTGAAAACATTCTTGAAACAATGAAACACCAACGTCAATCTGTTAACTTAGCAGCATCTTAATCGTCAAAAAGAGGCAAACACAATTTTATACTTATTTTTTTTTAATTTATCTCGTTAATTAATATAATCTAATAGTATCAATTTGGTTTTATATGTTATTATATTGTAAGTTTTTTTTTGTTTTTAATTCCAGAAAACTGTCGAAATTTGAGAAAAAATCACCAAAATAGCCATTTTTAAAAATAATTTTTTTTTAAGTTGTGGTTAATTCAAAAATTTTTTTTTTCTTGTAGTTATTAGAAAACAGTATGAATTTTTGGAAACAGAAAAAAACCCAAAGATCATATTTTTCTTTTTTTTTTAATTTGCCATCAAAGTTAAAAAATTTTTGGAGCTTAAGTGAATAATAAGCATTTTATAAACCAACAAAAACTATGTATAGGAAAATAATATAATAAAAATTTTTTCACAGTTGGTTTCGAATATAGTTAGCTATTACAAGAAACAATTTGAATTTCCTAGTTCAAAAAATTAAATTTTTACAATAATTTTTGTAAAACAATAAACAACCTTGGTAATTTGGGGTTTTAGTGTCATTTTATAGCGTAAAATACATAGAAACGCAAAAACTTTACTATTTTTGCTGTTTTTTTATTAAACAGTATTAATTTAGATTTATATTTTACAGTATTTGTAAATTGTTTTCTCTTAAACCTTAGAAAACTGTCGAAATTTGAGAAAAAATCACGGAAATAGCCATTTTTAAAAATAATTTTTTAATAAAGTTGTGGTCAAATTTTTAAAATTTTTTTTCTTGTAGTTATTAGAAAACAGTATGAATTTTTGAAAACAGAAAAAACCCCGTAGACCATATTTTTCTTTTTTTTTAATTTTCCATCAAAATTAAAAAATTTTTAGAGCTTAAGTGAATATAAAGCATTTTTCAAAGCAATAAGAAATACTTATAAAAAAAGAAATCACAAAAAATTTTTTTGACAGTTAGTTGCAAATATAGTTATTTACTACAGAAAAAAATTTCAATCTCATACTCCAGAAAATAATTTTTTTACAACTGTTTTCATGAAGCATGTAAGACGCGGGTATTTGTTTAGCTATTTTTACTTCAAATTCTTTGTCTTTGGCGCCCCCTAGCGCCACCAAAAAGAGCTTAATCGAAAAAATTCTTTAAAATTTATTTAAAAATTATTGTTATCTGTCGACCCATATATTTTTATCTACAATATAAAACATTTTTATACCCTTCACATAGTGATAAGGGTATATATCAGTTTGTCATTCCGTTTGTAATTTCTTTATTATTCATTTGCGACCCCATAAAGTCTATATATTCTGGATCCTTATAGATAGGGAAGTTGATATAGCCATGTCCGTCTGTCTGTCTGTCCGTCTGTCCGTCTGTTGAAATCAAGTTTCCGGAGTCAAATAAAAAGATACAGACCAGTTAATGGTGTCAAACTATTTAAAATATCTCGCTAACAATCGCTATTTAAAATCAGCAAAATCGGTTCACTATTGACCGAGATATAAGCGAAAACCCAAAGTGACCCATTTTTTTAGGACAAAATCCGTACATATATCCCTTTATATCTCAGTAAGTATAGTCACTATTGCCACAAAACTTGGCACGGATACTCCTAAAAAAGTGACCTAAATAACGAAAAAATTTTTTTTAGATAGGACAAGGGAAAGGGGCATTTTTCCTACAATTGCACAAATTTGGTGAAATATTTTATGCGCTATATCTCGAAAACTATTACAGCTATCGACTTAAAATGTTTTACAAAAAGTAATTGTACGCTAAGGGCTACACTTTAAAAAAAAAATTTTTTGAGTGGGGGCAAAAAAAAGGGTAGCTCCCATACAAGTTAACGATTTTTATGAAATATTCGATACGCTATATCTCGGAAACTATAACAGATATTGAAATGAAATGTTATACAAAAAGTAATTGTACGCTAAGAGCTACACTTTAAAGAAAAAATGTTTTGAGTGGGGGCAAAAAAAGGGGTAGCTCCCATACAAATTAACGATTTTTATGAAATATTCGATACGCTATATCTCGGAAACTATAACAGATATTGAAATGAAATGTTCTACAAAAAGTAATTGGGCCATAAGGGCTACGCCTTAAATAAATAATTTTTTGAGTGGGGGCAAAACAAGGGGTAGCTCCCATACAAATGAACGATTTTTATGAAATATTTGATACGCTATATCTCGGAAACTATAACAGATATCGAAATCAAATGTTTTACAAAAAGTAATAAGGCAATAAGGGCTACGATGTTAAAAAAAAATTTTTTGGGTGGGGGCAAAAAAAGGGGTAGCTCCCATACAAATTAATGATTTGTATGAAATTTTCGATACGCTATATCTCGGAAACTATAACAGATATCGAAATGAAATGTTCTACGTAAAGTAATTGGGCAATAAGAGCTACACCTTAAAGAAAAAATTTTTTGGCTGGGGGCAAAAAAAAGGGTAGCTCCTATACAAATTAACGATTTTTATGAAATATTCGATACGCTATATCTCGGAAACTATAACAGATATCAAAACCAAGTGTTCTACAGAAAGTGATTGGACATCAAGGGCTACGCTCTTGAGAAAAAATTTTTTGGGTGGGGGCAAAAAAAGGGGTAGCTCCCATACAAATTAACGATTTTTAAGAAATATTCGATACTCTTTATCTCGGAAAATATAACAGCTATCGACATCAAATGTTCTACTAAAAGTAAATACATCAAGGGTTATGTTTTAAGGAAAACATTTTTTGGGTGGGGGGTGAACAAGGGGTAGGTCCCATACAAATTAACGATTTTTATGAAATATTCGATACGATATATTTTGGAAACTATAACAGATATCGAAATCAAATGTTCTACAAAAAGTAATTGGGCAATAAGGGCTACGCTTTAAAGAAAAAATTTTTTGGGTGGGGGCAAAAAAAGGGGTAGCTCCTATACAAATTAACGATTTTTATGAAATATTCGATACGCTATATCTCGGAAACTATAACAGATATCGAAATGAAATGTTCTACAAAAAGTAATTGGGCCATAAGGGATACGCCTTAAATAAATAATTTTTTGAGTGGGGGCAAAAAAAGGGGTAGCTCCTATACAAATTAACGATTTTTATGCAGTTTTCGATACGTTTAAAGTCTAATAACAATACTTCTGTTTGGCTGATATATTCAAACTGAAAAATATATTTTATTTCCTTTGGCATATTTTCAAAAGTTAATACATATACAAATTAAAATAGTTTAAACAAGTAAAACGTAATTACTCTAAATATTACAGTTCGGCCAACCTGAAAAATTGATTGACCTCAATCAAAATTTAAATAAAACAACTCAAAAACTAATCAAACAAATTAATACTATATGAGGGAGTATTGGCTTTTTTATGTAAATAATTCAGGAAGAATCTGCATACATTCTTAAGATATCCATTTCTTTAAGTTGCTTGCCTCAATAATACCTTCATACGGTAACTGTGTTAACTGACAATTATCGATATCCTTTATCACATACCTATCTTTACCCAAAACTTTGTTTATCACGTAAGGTCCACGATACTTTTTGCACAATTTCCCATTATTTACCGCAATTTTATGTTTCTGTCTTATAACGACATAGTCACCAACTGAAAATTTTTTTGGAGGTATACTATGTTTCTTAAAATAGCTTTCGTTATATTTTTGAGATGTTTCAATTCCCTTTAAAGCCCTTAATCGTTTCTCATATAATTTCCTATTAATTGTTTCTCCATTTTTATCTTCTAAATACTCACTTAGTTCATCAATAATAACCCCACGTTGATTAACCCAAAAAAGAAGTCTACTAGGCGTTTCTTTGGTAGTTGTGTAAATGGAATTATTAATTGCAAATTCAATTTCAGATAATTTTGAACCCCAGTCAGCATGATTCAAAGGTTCACAAAGTTTACTTAACATTTCTTTTATAATTCTATTAACACGTTCTACTTTACCATTTGCTTGTGGCGATACAACTGCAGTTTTTATGTGTTCTATATTGTTGTCATCAATAAATTTTTTGAATTCATTTGAAGTAAAACAAGATCCTCTATCAGATATAACACGCCTTGGTCTACTATAGTAATTGAAATACTTTTCCATTGCAAAACATACCTCCTTTGTGCTTGTTGATTTGACTGGGTAAAGGCGTACAAATTTTGTAAAGCCATCCACTATTACCAAAACATGTCTCCATTTTGAAGATAAAGATGATAATGGACCAAAGTGGTCAATATGAAGAGTATCAAATGGTAAAGCGATTTTGGAAATACTATATAAATTTTGTTCATGTAACCGCCTTGGTGCAGAATACATTATGCATTTTAAACAATTTTGAATAAAACGTTTGATCTTCTCCCTCATTTTTGGAAACCAGTAGTTAAACTTAATTTGATCAAAACACTTATCAACACCAAGATGTCCAATTTTCTCAAGAATTAAACGTATAACATTTTCTTCCATTTCACAAGGTACATATAAAAGTAAACGATTCGATTCGTCTCTACGAAACACTAATCCATCTGATAACTCAAAATTTTCATCGTTCTCATTTTGTAGCTTATATGCTAACTTATTTATATTCTCATCGCGATTCTGTAATATCTGGATTTGGGTATCTATTTCACTTGAATCAACTGCTGGCTGAATCAATTATTGGCTGAATACACAAATTGTCAACTTTCCTTTCATGGCATCTACTTAAAGTGTCTACATGGCCCATTGATATTCCACTTCGGTGTTGTATTGAATAGTTATAGTTTTCGAGCTCTAACGCCCACCGTGCTATTCTTGGGTTTACCTGCTTTTTGCCCAAAGTCATGGATAGTGAATTGCAATCAGTAATAATTTTAAAAGGAATACCTTCCAAGTATACACGAAAACGACGAAGGCCATATATTACTGACAAAGTTTCTAACTCGAAACTATGCTATTTTGATTCTTCATCCGATGTGGATTTTGAAAAGTACGCAATAGGATGAAATTTTCCATCATTTTGGCGTTGTAACAAAACAGCTCCAAACCCAAGTGTACTAGCATCACAGTGCATTTCTGTTTCAAATTTCGGATTAAAAATTGATAAAATAGGTGCTTCCATAAGCCGTTGCCATAATTCATTGTAAGCGCTTAGACAATCATTTGAAAAATTAAATTCCTTATCTTTTTTCTTTTTTAATAAATCCAGCAAAGGTTTTGCAATCTTAGAAAATGAAGGCACAAAACGTCGGAAATATGAAAACAGGCCAATACATGATTGCAACTGTTTTCTATTCTTAGGTATTGGATATCTTTCAATTGCAGATAAATGTCTGTTAGTAGGCCGTATTCCACGACAGTTTACCACATACCCTAAACATTGAATCTCATTGTATCCAAATTTACATTTTTCAATTTTAAGCTCTAAACCCTTTTCGTATAATCGCTTCAGTACTTCTGCTAAAGTTTTGAGATGAGAATCTAAACCTTTTGATGCTATAACAATATCATCTATATAAACAACTATTTCATGTGAATCAATTAAATCACGAAAAATATTATAAACAAATCTTTGAAAATTCGCCGGTGCATTTTTCAATCCAAAAGGCATTCGCATATACTCAAATTGGCCATATGGTGTAACAAATGATGTTAAGGGCACCGATTTCTCATCCATCTCAATTTGATTAAGCCCATCTTTTAAATCTAGTATACTAAACATTTTCTTTCCCCCCGTATATTCAATACAATCATCAATTAGTGGTAAAGGGAAATTATCACGAATGTTTTTTTTATTTAATGAATCATCAACATCAGTATTACTTTGTGATTGAGGCAATTTTTTATAAAGATTTCGTAATTGAGATATTGTTGCCTGTTCAGGGAAACATATTCCAGCACAGTTTAATGCATCAACAAGCATTTGGCGGTTGGGTCGTAAATCCATTTTTTTAGTTTTTACCCCACACCTGAATTTTAAAGTCTAATAACAATACTTCTGTTTGGCTGATATATTCAAACTGAAAAATATATTTTATTTCCTTTGGCATATTTTCAAAAGATAATACATATACAAATTAAAATAGTTTAAACAAGTAAAACGTAATTACTCTAAATATTACAATACGCTATATCTTAGAAACTATCACAGCTATCGACATCAAATGTTCTACTAAAAGTAAGTACATCAAGGGTTATGTTTTAAGCAAAAAATTTTTTGGGTGGGGGGCGAAACAAGGGGGAGGTCCCATACAAATTAACAATTTTTATGCAATTTTCGATACGCTATATCTTAGAAACTATAACAGCTATCGAAATCAAATGTTCTACAAAAAGTAATTCGACAACAAAGCCTACGATTTGAAGAAAAAATTTTTTGGGTGGAGGATGGACAAAGGGGATCTCCCATACAAATTAACAATTTTTATGAAAATTTCGATATGCTAAATTTAGGAAACTATAACAGAAATTGACTTCAAATGTTTTGCAAAAAGTAACAGGATAAGACCTACATTCAAAAAAATTTTTTTTTGGGCAGGGGAAGGTGTAGCTCTAATACAAATTAAGAATTTTTATGAAATTTGCGATACGCCACATCTGGAAAACTATAACAACTATCGACTTCGAATATATCACAAAAAGTAATAATCAAATAATTCATTCATTTTGGAAAAAAAAGTTGGAGAGGAGCAGGGGGACTAGAACATCTCATAAAAATTAACAACTTTTATTAACCTTTTAATATAAATAATGTCAAAAACTTGCATTACTGTCCACCTCAAACGTTCCTCATCTATTTCTATTATTCACACGAACGTTAAAATTTTGTAAACTTTCTATGGACTTTAAAACCCGCACAAGGATTTTTATTATATTATTTGCAGTACAAAATTACTCGGCTGGGTATATTTAAAGACCAATGTGAAGGGTATATAAGATTCGGCACGGCCGAATATAACGATCTTACTTGTTTTTATTGTATTTTTGTCTATGGGACACAGCACTTTGCGTCGCATCTCCCATACAACGAAAATAGTTTTTTTATATATCTTAATAACTGTAACAGTTGAACTCTCAAAACTTTGTAAAGATGTTTATAATGGTAATATGCATAACTCAATTGTGTATGGGTTAAAGTCTCCAAATTTTGTGTAGGTGTTTACAATGTTAATTTTTACAATTAAGCTGAGTTTGGGCGTGAAGATAATAATAGGCGTAGCACCTCCTTTACAAGAAAAAAATCTTTTACATGTACATATGTCAATAAATGTAACAGCTGAAATCTTCAAATTTTATATGAGTATTTATTATGCTAATATGCATACCTAAGATGAGTATATGCAGGAAGTGAATTATGGGTGTGGAACATCTAATAGCATTGAAATATTTATATTAACTGTGACATCTAAGGTCTCCACCTCCCGTACGATTGGATTTTTTTTATATGTACTTCAATAATTATTATAGCTAGGGTCTCAAAATTGTCTGTTGATGTTTATGTTTGCTAATATACATAATTGAAGTTAGTATACTAAGAAGAAAAGAGAATAATGGGCATGAAACCTCCCAAACAACAAAAATACTTCCTTATATAAGTCTCAATAACTGTAAAAAAACTTCAAAAAACGTGTTCACATTTTTCTTAAACCAGTTGAACGCAATTTAAATTATTAGTTTAAAAGTAACAGAAACAACATAAAAATTACCAATAAAATGATTATCTCTTTTTACCCCTTAGGATCAAAATTATAAAAATTTTATGTTCATATTTTTTCGAGACCTATCGAACGCAATATCAAAATTTCTTTTCGATTCCGAAGGTACAAAATGGATATAAGCAGTTTCAAAATATGGTTTTTTACCCTGTTTTGCCTCTTATGGTCTAATATTTCAAACAAAAGTACGAAAAATGCATTCATAACTTTGAAACCTGTCGAGCGTAAATTAAATTATAATTCTATCTTTTTTTAGTTCAGAAGCTTTAAAATTAACCAATACATATTTCAAGTTTTGCTTTAAGCATTTAGGCTTTGCAATGATAAATCTGCCTGTCATTTAGCGAGTCATTAACGCAATTTTTTTTTCTATACATTGTTTTGTAAGCACAACAAACATTTAAAAAAATTTAAAAAAATATTTACAAGTGTAATTGCATCTTAAAATATTTAAGCCATTATAAACTGAACTGTTTGTGAAGTTTTTCTTGGTAGTAGCTTCCCAACATGAAAGATGCGATAGGCTACAGCTTTTCTATTCACGCTTTTTCAGCAATTTTCAATAATTATCAAAGAAACAAACAAAACATGTTTATAAAGTTATTGACGTGGTATTAAGAATATTTTGTGAATTGTGTGTGTTTAGGCAAAAAGTTCGTTTGCTGATTATATATATTGTTAGGCAATACGTGTTCGGAGATACTCGATGCTGGATGTATTCAACAAAATGGCAAAAACGAGGCTTGCCGCATGCACACATTCTTATTTGGTTAGTCGAAAAAGTTCGACCAGACCAGATAGGTTATAATATAAGTGCCGAGATTCCTGATCCTAAAACAGATCAAGAACTACATGATGTTGTAATTACAAATATTATTCATGAACCGTGTGGCACCATCAACACCCAATCTCCGTGCATGTTTGACGGCAAGTGTTCCAAACATTATCCACGAAAATTGACGGCTGAAACTATCATTGGCAATGACGGTTATCCACTGTATCGGCGTTGATCGCCCAATGATAACGATCAAACTATTACAAAGAAAGTAAAAGGAAACGATTTTGTGATTCACAACAATTGGACTGTGCTATATTCGCCACTTTTTTCCAAATCATTTAAGACATATTGCAATGTTAAATATTCTAATTCAGTAAAGTCGATCAAGTACATCTCCAAATATGTCACGAAAGGCAGCGATATGGCTGTTTTTAGCATCCAATAGCAACGATGAAATTACGCGTTATCAAGTTGGGCGATATGTGAACATTTAGCAGGGCATCTGGAGAAGGGCCAACGAGTATATTTCACTGCGGCAAATGTTGTTCAACGTGCTGAAATACCTCCAGCGACAACATTGACAACTTTCTTTGCTTTTTGTCAAAGCGATCCGTTTGCACAAACTTTACTTTACACAGAGATGCCACAGTATTGCGCTTAGAACGCTTTTTCAAAAAATTTTTAACGTCAAAAGAAAGGCACTATGGTTCCTGGGCATCCGGATGTGCGTTTAAGTGATGCTCTTGGTCGCATTTATACAGTTCATCCGATGATTGATTAATGTTTTTATTTTCGGTTGTTGCTGGTGAATGTTTGTGGTCCAGCATCATTTGCAGCATTTCGTACTGTTTATGGTATAGTCTGCCCAACATTTCATGCTGCATGTCAAGAACTCAATTTGCTTAAATACCATGCTCATTGGGATACGACAATCGCCTAGGGAATAATTTCTGCATATTCAAGCCAGATACGAACATTATTTGCTATTATCATTTCGACATGCTTCCCATCAAATCCAAGGATACAAGAACAATATGTCAAAAGACACTTTACATCAATATCGTGTCTGCTCGAGAAATCCAAATCTTGAAGTCAATGCGAAGATGCATAACCGGCCTTGCTCTTAATTGAAGACATGTGTTACCTTATTTGCGGCAGTTTGTTAGTCAGGTTAGGACTGCCAGCACCAGAGCAAGAAATGAATGAGCTACTAAATCGACAATTAAGGCGTGAACGTGAATACGATCGACATGAGTTGAACTAATTAGTTCAAACCAATGTTTTTCTCTTTGAAGCCTTCAACAGGGAAGGCTATGATATAATATTAAAGGCAATTGATGATGGAAATGGTGTTTTTTTTTTCTTGGATGCCCCCGGTGGAACTGGGAAGACATTCGTCATGTCATTGATTTTAGCCACTGTTCGTGCGAGATCAAACTTTGCTGCAGCGGAAGCTTCATGTGGAACAGCGGCCATATTGTAAGAAGGATGCCGCACAGCTCACTCAGCGTTAAAATTACCATTAAACCTTCAAAATATGGAGCAACCGACATGTAACATTGCGAAAACTCCGCCATGTCCAAAGTTTTAGTAACGTGTAAAATCATTATCTGGGACAAATGCACAATGGCACACAAACGCGCATTAGAACCTCTTGAAAGAACACTTAAAGATATCTGCGCAGTGACTCAAGATGTTTTGGAGGTGCAATGATTTTACTGTCTGGTGATTTCAGCCAAACACTGCCAGTCATTCCAAGATCGACGGTTGCTGATCGAATAATTGCTTGCATTAAATCCTCAAGTCTGTGGCGTTTTGCAAAGATACTGCAGTTGACAGAAAACATGAGAGTTACATTGCTTAACGATTTATCAGACAAGATTTCTCCAACCATTTGTTGACTATCGGTAATGGCCGTATTCCTGTCGACGAATCAAACAGATTGATTTCGTTTCCTTAAAATTGTTGTAATTTTGTATCGTCAGCGGAAGAGCTCATCCAGAAAGTATTCCCCAACATAATTGCTAACGGTAAAAATTATGACTGGTTAAGTGAACGGGCAATTTTAGCAGCTAAAAATATAGATGTGAATGATTTAATCTATACTCTGCATTCTTTTAAATATATTGATTGTGTAACAAACGAAGATGAAGCCAGCAACTATCCAACTGAAGTTTTAAGCTCCTTTGATGTGCCTGGCTTACGACCGCATAACTTACAACTGAAGGTTAGCTCGGTAATTATCGTGCTTCAAAATTTAAACTAACCAAAACTTTGCAAGGGAACGCATTTGGTAATAGCAAAACTGATAGTCCATGTTATTCACGCAATTATACTAAGTGGAAAATTCAAAGTTGAAGAAGTTCTCATACCGAGAATTCCGATGATACCAACCAATATGCCTTTTGAGCTTAAGCAAATTCAATTTTCTCTTCGCTTTGCATTCGTAATGATGATTAACAAATCACAAGGACAATTCTTGGGTATTTGTGTCTTAATTTAGAAAAACATGTTTTTCTCATGGTTGCATGTTCACGTGTGGGAAAATCATCTGCTTTATTTGCACTTGCGCCTGATAATAAAACGAAAAATGTCGTTTTTTTTTTGTTCATATATTTTATTATTGAATCTTCGCTTAAGCGAACTAACAATAAGTATTCAGATCTTAAAACTAAGTAGTTAATACTAGTCCAGTCAGTACCAGACTAAAATTTAAGTTCTCACAATAAAATTAACTAATTTCAAAGGTTTCATCTAAGAGCAATTGTATCCCTTCTTTTTAGGCGGGTGTGCCCACTATGTTGCAGGATGCTTCGAGCGAGCGGATTTGGATGTGATTCCAGCTTATTTAAATACTTGTCCACATATTTCAGGATTTCACATTTTACAAGTGGAACTTCTAGATCCTTGTGGATGTTGCTGTTTTTGATATACCAAGGAGCACCAGTCATCATTCTTAGAATTTTGTTTTGACGGCGTTGGATTTTTTCGATGTCAGAGGCGGAAGCAGTACCCTATAATTGTATACCGTAGCACCAAATTGGTTTTAAAATATATTTGTAGAGTAGAAGCTTACAATCAAGACGTAGCACAGAGTTTCTACCAATTAGCCAGTGGATTTGAGCAGCTTTAAGTTTCATTTGCGTCAGCTTAGCATCTATATGAGGCTTCCATGTAAGGCGGCGATCTAGGTGAATACCAAGATAATTTGTCTCAGATCGTTGAGGCACATTATGGTTGTTGATAGTGATTGGAGGGCACGTTTCTTTGCGTAAAGTAAAAGTTACGTGGGTACATTTTTGTTAATTTATCTTTATTCCCCATAACTTTGCCCATTCCTCAACTTGGGTTACGTGTTGTTGCAGCTGGTTCGAAGCCTCTTTAGGGTCTTTGTGAATACTAAGAAAAGCAGTGTCGTCAGCAAATGTCGACGTGTGTGTAAAACTATTGGTTGGCATATCTGCCGTGTAAAGCAAGTACAAAATTGGACCTAGTATACTTCCTTGAGGGACACCAGCCTCTATTGGTTGGGAACAACTTATTTGGTTTCCTTTTTTGATCATAAATTGTCGGCCTGTTATGTATTTTTCTAAAAGGTTGAAAATATTAGCTGGAAGGTTGAGCTTTAGTTTGTTTAGAAGGCCTTCATGCCATACTTTGTCGAAAGCTTGTGAGACATCGATAAAAAGCCCGGAGCAGTACTTCTTTTCCTCAAAGGCTTTTCTTATAACCTGTACCAACCTGTGAGTTTGTTCAATGGTACTATGTTGACTTCTAAAGCCGAATTGGTGATTTTGAATGCAGTTGTTGTCATTCAGGATCGGATTAAGCTTGTTTTTTAACAGTTCTTCGAAAAATTTTGACATTGTGGGTAACAAACTTATGCGCCTATAAGATTCTACCTTCGAGGGATCTTTACCAGGCTTAGGAATCATCTTTTTATCGCGTTAAAAATAAAAAGAATGATTCTTTTAGCAGTAAGAGGCAGCTCTATGAGCATTTTGTTGCTTATTTTGTCAACTCCAGGAGCTTTTTTACCATTAAGGTTAGCGATAGCCTCTACAACATCTGCAAATCGGAAACGTATTTCTAAAAGACGTCTAGCAACAACAGGCGGTAATTCCCTCACGTCAGTGCATGTATTGGGAGTAAATACGTTTTTGAAGTGATTTGCGAACAGATCGCATTTTTCTTCATCATTTCTAGCCCAGGATCCTCTCAGATTGCGCAGTGGTGGTTTTGCGATAACAGGTCTTTTAAGGCGTCTGGCTGATCGCCATAAGGAATAATTTGTCTGAGGAGTCGCGTCTAGACCTTCCAGGTACTCTTTCAGTGATGCCATTCTGTGAGCCTCCAACAAGCTTTTTAGTTGGGTTGTATATTCTTTCAGCTTAGTTTTAAGTTGGGGCGATCTATGTTTTTGCCATTCCCTGCGGGCTCTTCTTTTTTCGGATACCAGCTTTTCCACATCTTCAGAGAAAATTTTGTTGAACCTAGCCTGGCGGTAGGTAGAAGACGCATGTTCAACTGCTTTTTTAATGTTTTCATTTAGGACGCTCAAACAATCATCTATGTCTCCGGGAGTTTTTAGCGGTTGGTTCTCCGCGCAGTGGGTACTAATATATTTTTTATATATCAACCGAATAATTCTTTTAGATAGGAAAAACTCACTAGCTGCTATTTGGTGAGGACTGCAAATAGTGATTATTGTGGGTGAGTGGTCAGAAGGTAAATCCAAGGAGGCTTGAGCCTCAATGAGCTCCGAGGATATACCTTTTGCTACGCCAAAATCAATTACGTCAGGAATTTTATTGTGGTCTGTTGGCCAGTAGGTTGGTTGTCCAGTTGAAATAACATAAAGTCCCATTTCAGACACGGCATCATACAACACACGACCTCTGAGACTAATTAGTCGGGAGCCCCAGTACGTGTGCTTGGCGTTATAGTCTCCAGCAGCTATGAAGCGGGGACCTAAAGATTTGTAAAAACTGTTGTACTGATCCTTCGTTATGGAGAATCTCGGTGGACAATAAACTGACGAAATACGTAGGTTATTGAAAAATTCATTAATGCAGACGTTTGTTGCTTGCATATAACATTCAAATAAGCCATCCAACCATTGGTGCTTAATTCTTGATTTGATTAAAATAGCAGAGCCACCACAGGATCTATCCCTGGGATCTTTTGAATCATAAAAATTGTATCCACTAATTTTAAAAGTGCTTCTAGATGTCATATGAGTTTCGGAAATCAACATGACATCGATTTTTTGGTGTGTTAAAAAGTATTCGAGCTCGTTTTTGTGTTGGCGGATGCCGCTTGCGTTCCAGAAACAAACCCTGAGGCAGTTCATGTTCTTTTAAGCATGGCTTGCAGAAGAGCAGACTGCATTTTCTGCATCTCCTGCATCATGCTAGCCATTTGCGCCATTATCTGCGTAAATTGTTTGACCATATTGTCAATTACGGCTTCCAGGCGGCTAAAATTGGGACCAGTTGGTTCACTTGTTGGCACTTGTTGTGTGGTTGGTTGGTTTGGCCTTTGTGCATTGGACTGGTTTGACTTTAGTGCGTTGGCGTAAGAAATTTGACTTGTAGTTGGCTGTGCTAACTGGGGAATGTTTGTTGTTGGTATATTTAACGGCTGGGGAGGGGCAGGAACTACCTTCGGCTTAGATGAGCGCTTAACTAAATCAAAGACAGGACAACCTCTGTAGTTAGCAGTGTGGTTTCCACCGCAATTGCTGCACTTCTTCACCCTAGGGTCATCTTTTGGTTTGTCGCACTTGATTGTAACATGCAGATCCCCACATACAACACAAACAGAAGGCAACTTACAGTAAGTTTTTGTGTGGCCATATTCCTGACAATTTAAGCACTGTACAGGTTCAGATCGCTTACGCGAGACTTCCACTGTAACTCTACGGTGCATAATATATCTTAAACCATAAATGGGGTGAGTTTCGTTTTTCTTTAATTTGGCATCACCAGGCTCAAGTTCAACTCAAAACAATGGTTGAGGGTATTTTTCCCTGTTTCTTATATTTGTCACAGTCCTTACCTTAAATCCTTCGCTGCACAAACTGGTCTTCATCTCCTCCGGGTCAACATTTGAGTCAATTCCTTTTATGACTACCTGGAGGCCTTTTGCGTTTTTTAGCTGGTAAGTGTAAAAGTTCTTTTTTAACTTCTCGAATTCCGACACCGTGGCGCGGTAAGCGTTCTCTTGATTTGCTTGAATTTTGGTCTCATATATGTTACCACGTTTTATGTTCGACACATAAAAGTTCTTTTCGCCTATTAATGCAACTAAAAATTTAATGAGGTCGTTCGAGTTTTTTTCTCTTAAATAAATTGGAGGAGGCTTATAATTTTTTTCCGTAACGGGGCCATCATTATCATCTGTTTGCAGAATGGCAAAACGATTTTGCGATGTGGTTGGCCTTTCACCGTCTTTTAGAATTTTCGCAGGTTGACTTACTATTGCCGACTTCGGACTTCTCCCCCTTTTAAGAACTGTTACGTACCTGTCCATCCCTACCTAGATCTTGGGAGCACACGCAGAAATTGGGCCTGGAGCGCCTTTAGCACTTGTAGGTGCGACACCAGAACTTGATAAAGAAGACCGCGATAAAGATAACACCTCGGTATTTTTTTTTATAATTTTTAAACAGAGATTGGGCTAAATTTGTCCCTTGTTCAGTATTTAAGTTAGGCACACTTGCACTTAAATTATTTGTATTTGTTTTCGGTTTTGCACCTAAATAGTTTCTATTATATTCAGGGTCTCTAATGTTTTCATTGCTAACGCTTTCTGAGCTTAACACAATGTAAGCATTTCGGCTATTAGGCCCACTGTCACTATGATTACTGTTACTCATTAACCGTTTGGTTTTTTTGTTTTGTTTAGTTTGTTTTTATTTTCGATTCTCACTTATGTCTTGTAGGTTTGTATATTAACAATTTTTTGTTTTGTAACTTATTACAAATATCACCTATTACAAATATACACTCGCGTAGACACGTCCGTACACTACGAGATTAAGAGAGCAACTGAAAAATGTCGTTTATCACAAAGTACTGCACTGAAGGGAATTAACCTAAACATAACCCATGTACGAAAATGCATAGCTTCCTTAACAGCTTTTATCCGAAACGCCTTATTTTTGTAATCTTTTTGAATTTGTGTCTTCTTTATAAATATATTCCAATGAACTATTTGACTAAATAAACTTTGTACTCTTCTTAAAAATCCATATATTCAATAGTTGCTAGGTGGTACGAAGTTCACCAGGTCAGCTAGTATTATATAAAAGGTTGAAAACTTATGATATATACAGTCTCAACCACAACATTCACCAAGAAAAATGGATAATATCAATGACTTTCTACAAAAATTTGAAAACTTCATTTTTGAAGAAGATTTAGAACTTATTAATGTATTCAAAAAGCAGTACTCCCATATAAATGTATTTGATAAACCTTGCCCCCACAAAAATTCCGATGGAGATGTAGTTGGACTCTGTGGATGTTACTTTTTCCATATGAGAAAGGAGAGAGTTTTCAAAATAATTAAAAAATATCAACAACTAATTAAGAGGCTAAAAAATTATGATAAAATTTATCATTTAATTATTTATTTCAAATTTATTAGAAAAATTTAAATGTTGGAAAAAAAATGGAAAACATAAATAAAAAAATTTATTATTCGCTATATAAAGTACTTTTAAAGAAGCTAGATCATCAGTTTAAATTAAAAATTCATTGAAGATGGAGACCACAACAAAAAAATTATTTAAATTCAGTCAAGGACGAAATAATCCAGTACATGATGTTGTTTTTGAAATGGAGTACTTCTTGGATCTAAGGTTTAAAATCTCATGTGGATTTTCAACAATACTAGGATTTAAACCAATTATATGGATACACTACAAGGACAAAAATTTTGTGGGATTAGATCGAGAAGAATGGTTACATCTTATGAGCTATAAGGATCATATAAGTAATATTATAAATCAAGTTAAATTTGTGAGCTTTATAAATCTCTTTGAGAGGGAAGGTGAAAGGGAAACATTCTACAGCTTCCAGTTTAAAAAAGGAGTTTGCTATTTCATGATCAAGCAAGGTAAATACGAAATTAAGATTGATCCGGACACTTGGCGATCATTACTTCGGATTGGATCATTTCTCTCTTCAATTTTATGTTGGAATAGCATATTAAGAAAACAAATTCTTAATTTCTACTATGAATATTATATACCATCTTGCTCTAAGTTAAATAAAACTGTTACACAAATCTAAGTTTACAGATTGTCCATATGACAGAGATATAGAAATTGACTTAACACGATTATGTTATAAATTTTCTAAAAAGATGAATGATAAAATAAAAACTGAAGTAAAAGTATATAGTCTACTATCAAGAATTGATAATAAACAAGTAAGAGCGTTATATTCGGCTGTGCCGAATCTTATATACCCTTCACATTGGCCTTTAAATATACCCAGCCGCGTAATTTTGTACTGCAAATAATATAATAAAAATCCTTGTGTAAGTTTTAAAGTCCATAGAAAACTTTACAAAATTTTAACGTTCGTATGAATAATAGAAATAGATGAGGAACGTTTGAGGTCGACAGTAATGCAAGTTTTTTACATTATTTATATTAAAAGGTTAATAAAAGTTGTTGATTTTTATGGGATGTTCTAGTCCCCCTGCTCCTCTCTAACTTTTTTTCCAAAATGAATGAATTATTTGATTATTACTTTTTGTGGAATATTCGAAGTATGGGAGATCCCCTTTATCCATCATCCACCCAAAAATTTTTTTCTTCAAATCGTAGGCTTTGTTGTCGAATTACTTTTTGTAGAATATTTGATTTCGATATCTGTTATAGTTTCCTAAATATAGCGTATTGAAACTTTCATAAAAATTGTTAATTTGCTTGGGAGCTACCCCTTGTTAACCCCCTACCCAAAAAATTTTTTCTTAAAAACATAACTCTTGATGCACAATTACTTTTTGTACAACATTTGATTTCGATATCTGTTATAGTCTCCGAGATATAGCTTATCGAAAATTGCATAAAAATTGTTAATTTGTATGGGACCTCCCTTTTGTTCACCCCCACCCAAAAAATTTTTTCCTTAAAACATAACCCTTGATGTACTTAATTTAAGTAGAACATTTAATGTCGATAGCTGTTATAGTTTTTAAGATATAGCGTATCGAATATTTCATAAAAATCGTAAATTTGTATAGGAGCTACCCCCTGTTTGCCCCCACTCAAAAAATTTTTTCTTTGAAGCGTAGGCCTTGTTGCCCAATTACTTTTTGTAGAACATTTCATTTCGATATCTGATATAGTTTCCGATATATAGCATATCGAATATTTAATAAAAATCGTTAATTTGTATGGGTACTACCCCTTGTTTTGCCCCCACTCAAAAAATTATTTCTCAAGAGCGTAGCCCTTGATGTCCAATCACTTTCTGTAGAACACTTGGTTTCGATATCTGTTATAATTTCCGAGATATAGCGTATCGAATATTTCATAAAAATCGTTAATTTGTATGGGAGCTACCCCTTGTTTTGCCCCCGCTCAAAAAATTATTTATTTAAGGCGTAGCCCTTATTGCCCAATTACTTTTTGTAGAACATTTCATTTCGATATCTGTTATAGTTTCCGAGATATAGCGTATCGAATATTTCATAAAAATCGTTAATTTGTATGGGAGCTACCCCTTTTTTTGCCCCCACCCAGAAAAAAATTTCTTTAAGGCGTAGCCCTTATTGCCCAATTACTTTTTGCAGAACATTTCATTTAGATATCTGTTATAGTTTCCGAGATATAGCGTATCGAAAATTTCATACAAATCAATAATTTGTATGGGAGCTACCCCTTGTTTTGCCCCCACTCAAAAAATTATTTATTTAAGGCGTAGCCCTTATGGCCCAATTCCTTTTTGTAGAACATTTCATTTCGATATCTGTTATAGGTTTCGAGATATAGCGTATCGAAAATTTCATACAAATCATTAATTTGTATGGGAGCTACCCCTTGTTTTGCCCCCACTCAAAAAATTATTTATTTAAGGCGTAGCCCTTATGGCCCAATTACTTTTTGTAAAACATTTCATTTCGATATCTGTTATAGTTTCCGAGATATAGCGTATCGAATATTTCATAAAAATCGTTAATTTGTATTGGAGCTACCACTTGTTTTGCCCCCACTCAAAAAATTGTTTATTTAAGGCGTAGCCCCTGTGGCCCAATTACTTTTTGTGGAACATTTCATTTCGATATCTGTTATAATTTCCGAGATATAGTGTATCGAATATTTCATAAAAATCGTTAATTTGTATGGGAGCTACCCTTTTTTTTTGCGCCCACCCAAAAAATTTTCTCTTTACAGCGTAGCCCTTAGCGTACAATTACTTTTTGTAGAACCTTTTAAGTCGATAGCTGTTATAGTTTACGAGATATATCGCATAAAATATTTAACCAAATTTGTGCAATTGTAGGAAAAATACCCCTTTCCCTGGTCCTATCTGAAAAAAACTTTTCCGTTATTTAGGTCCCTTCTTTAGAAGTATCCGTGCCAAGTTTTGTGGTAAGAGTGACTATACTTACTGAGATATATAGGGATATATGCACGGATTTTGTCCTAAAAAAATGGGTTACTTTGAGTTTTCGCTTATATCTCGGTCAATAGTGAACCGATTTTGCTGATTTTAAATAGCGATTGTTAGCGGGATATTTCCAATAGTTTGACACCATTAACTGGTCTGTATCTTTTTATTTGACTCCGGAAACTTGATTTCAACGGACGGACAGACAGACAGACGGACATGGCTATATCAACTTCCCTATCTATAAGGATCCAGAATATATATACTTTATGGGGTCGCAAATGAATAATAAAGAAATTACAAACGGAATGACAAACTGATATACATATTCCCTTATCACTATGACCCTTCACATAATAAATAAAAAATTAAACAAAAAATTTATGTTTTTGCGTTAATTTATTGCTTTCTTTATTTCTCATATTATTTAAAAATTTTAGACATAAATGACCACAGTTAAAGGTATTCATTCTTTGATATCTTTTATTGTTATACTTAATATTTTTCCTAAATATCTTAAAACCTCTAAGGGAGGTTGAAGATTGCCAAAGCTATCAAAATATTCAATATATTTGTTATTTTTGTAATAGGCTACCCAATGTGTGCTTTTTCCGCTTATATTATCCCAGTTTATAATACCGCATTCTTTTTTTCCTAGAGTTTTAGGTGGCGTATCTCTCATATAAACTCCTCTAAAACTAGGAATATAATTTTTTCCAAAACTTTTCAAATCGACGTCTGTTAGCGGTCTATTAGGTAGCTGATCTAATAAGTTTTTTGATTTATTATCATAAAAAATTACTTATCCCTTTTTATGTGGTTTCAGGTATAAACCTCTTCCCATTGCAATTGATGCCAATACTCTATTATGTCGTTTACGTTCTTCAAGTTGTTGTCTACCATTTCTGGCGGTATTTACAGTTCTAGCAATTGATGATCCTCCAGAAGATAATGCTCCTAGTGCTCCAAGTGCAGTTAATATAGAAACTAGAGGAAGAAAACCACCAATTTTTGGAATTTGATTATTCTTGGAACCTTAATGCTGAATTTTTTTACCACGAAAACAATTTTTGATAACTTTTCGTGCAGTTTTTATAGCATTTTCAATAGTTTCATGTTTATCTTTTTTTAAGAGAGCTGTTGCTATTTTAATCGCTTTTTTAAAAATGTTTTGTTATAAACTCTCTTTGTAGATTTCATAGTTTAGTTTAGTTTTCCTCCAAGTGTGGTATATTTAGCTTTAACTCGTTCCCAAGCCTTTTCTGCTAGTTCTTTATCTGCTTGATGTCTTTTATTAATATTAGTCTTTTGAGAATAAGCAATATCATGAACTTTACAAGCTGCATCCAGAGGGTTTATCCCCTTATCCCCTCTTTCTAATCGCTTTTCAAGGTTTGTCCCAGGTCCACAGTATTGATACCCTGGTAGGTGTAGTTCAATTGGTAGTGAATTAATTAATTTATTTATCAGTCGTTTTTCGCGAACGTGTTGTTTTTTAATGCATGTTAAAAGCAGAGTAATATAAGATCAAACTTCTGTATGGGAAGACATATTAATATTGATGCCTTCTCCCTATGTCAAACGTATACACGATTTAAACTTAAAGCATAAATATAAAGATCATGTTGAAAGTGATATGAGCATTGATGTATTTTCTAATATATGTAAAGAATGCTGAAAGGAAAAATATGGGTTCTTAGTAATTAATCAGGATGATGAAATACATAATGGACGTTATAGAAGAGGTTTTCACATCTTCATTCAGGTTTAGTTTCATTCGTATAGCTACATTTATCTGACGCGTATCCACTGTAATATTTAAAAGCCAGCAGTTTTATACAATTTCTTCTGTTAAGCTGTTTAATATAGCTGTTTAGGTGTTTATATAGCTGTTTAGCTGTTTGATATAGCTGTTTAGCTGTTTTAATATAGCTGTTTGGTATAGCTGTTTAGCTGTTTTAAATAGCTGTTTAATATATCTGTTTAGCTATTTGAGGTGATCATATTATATTTAATACTTTTAAATATCATCATGGAAGAAAACGTAATGAAGGAGTTGGTAAAATCAAGGAAAATTTTGAAAAAAGTTTGAAAGTATCAAACGTGGAGAAGCGGAAGCTTTTAATAAATTGGAAAATACATTTAAACCAATAACAGAACCTTTGAATAAACTAGTAAAATTATCTAATACATACTCAGTTAAGCCTTCAGTATTCAAACATGGCTGTTTATATGAACTCACTTTAGGAATCTGGTTGGAATTTTAGAGCATAAGATTAGAATAATCTCTAAGCCTAGTGACGAATTAAAATAGATGAATGCTTATTTTGTTTTTTCAGAAACACCGCAGTAGGAAATGAAACGAAAATTGAAAATACCAAATTACGAAATGGAAATTGGAGAACAATTTTTATTTCATATTTTAAATTGCTATAACTAAATGTACCTTTACTTTTGGCTGCCTTCAGTATTCAAACATGACTGTTTATATGAACTCACTTTAGGAATCTGGTTGGAGTTTTAGAGCATAAGTTTAGAATAATCTCTAAGCCTAGTGACAAAACAAAATAGATGAATGCTTATTTTGTTTTCTCAGGAACACCCCAACCAGAGCAGTATGACTCATCTGAACTGGAAATATATAAACGAATCTTGATTGATACAAATGCATACAGAAGAAATTATGATCCTAGTAATCAACTTAAAGGTTATAGAGGTTATAAATATAAAAAAAAATAATAAGCAAACTGTTTCCTACCTCTACGCATATTGGCAAGGGCTTAATGAATTTTAATCTTAAAAAAAATAAAATATATATACTGGGATAATGAATGAAATAGTAGAACGATTAAAACTTTTACTAGCATCACAACACGCCGGTAATAATAATAATACTAACGAAATTTTTTCAATAATTGAGGAATTAAGAGAAGCGAATATAATTGAGAAATATTAGCATATACTTAAAAAAAATAAACCATCAAGACTGAAAAGAAAATATGACCGTGGATAAGTTTGATCATTATAAATTATTTGTATTGTCTCAGATTGAAAAATCAGAAAAAGAATTTAATAGAAATTTAAGAAAGGAAGTTGGTGAAATTCACGAAAAAATAAAAAAATAAATCTAATTCTAAACAAGGCTATAAAAAACTTTAATCAAAAAATTTATGAAATTGAAAAATTTTTATTTTCATCAGAAAATAGTCTAAAATATATACCACTAGATGATGGTAAAGATCACAACAACTCATCTGAAAACAACATAAATTATAAATATATAATACACTAAGAATGTCCACAAAAAGAGAAAGTTAATGAGCTTTATTCAAGAGCACGCAGAAATTTCTGAAGACGTAGAGTTATTACAAAAGGAATAGATGATCTATGGAAAGCCGATTTAGTAGAAATGGGCGAATATTCGTCTGGTAACAAGTGTATAAATATATGTTAACAGTTATTGATACATTTTCAAAATATCCATGGGTTAAATCAATCAAGTCGAAAACTAACTCTGAAGTTTCTAAAGCATGTCAAAACAAACTTCGTTTAGGACGTGTGCCAAAAAATTTGAAAACAGATGATGGCAAAGAATTTTTTAATAAAGAATTTGGAGTGCTGATGCAAAAATATACTTTTAATCATTACTCTACATACAGTGTAATGAAAGCTTCAATTGTAGAACGATTCAATGGAACATTAAAAGGAATGATGTGGAGAGAGTTTAGCAATAATGGGAACTAAAAATGGCTTAATATATACAAGAGCTTAGTTAAACAGTACAATTATAAAACACATCGCACAATAAAAATGGCACCTGTTCACGGTTCAGCTTAATATGATAAGCATCTGCTTAACACAGTATATAGCACTTTAAAAATTTTTAAGCCATCACGCTTTAATGTAGGAGATTACGTTTGCATAGGTAAATGTAAACACATTTTTGAAAAAGGATATACTCCCAACTGGACAACTGAAATATTTAAAATTAGATCAATACAGAATACTTACCCCATCACATTTTTGCTAGAAGACTATCAAGGCAATGAAATAAGGGGAGGATTTTATAAGGAGGAGATACTACATACACGTTATCCAAACACATATCTAGTAGAAAAAGTATTAAAAACTAAAGGTACGAAAGCATATGTTAATTGGTTGGGTTTCTCAAATCAACACAACTCTTGGATTAGAAAAAGTGAAATATTGTAAAATTATATAAAATAAAAAATAAATAAATAAAGAAAAAACCAAACATTAAAGCATTTTTATTTTCATTACTAGTTGAGAGGTTAATATGTCATTAACAATAGAATTAAGCGGAAAGTCTTCAATCCTACCAGCAAAGTACTTTCCACCCATACAATTAAAAGATGATTACGAATGTTGTCTAATTGACATTCATTCATACAATTCTGTTTCGAATGTAGATTATGATAATAATCTTTTTCATATAGAAGATAAAGTTATTGAAATTCCTATTGGATCGTATGAGTTACAAGATATTGCTGATTATATTATCACACAGTATAAAGCAGTGCACTCTAGCAAATCAGTTGTAATTAAAGCTAATAACAATACCTTACAAGTTGAAATAACCTCTTCACATGATACAATATTCTTTGATCGGAATCGTTCTATTGGTAGTTTATTTGGATTTGATAAAACATCTTTAATGTCGAATTTTAAACATTTATCAAAACAACCAGTAAATGTTTTAAAAGTTAATGTTATTTAAGTTAAATGTTATATCATAATGGGAGCATATATGAATAACCTACCAGCACACATACTTCATGAGTTTGCACTGGATGTTCCTCCAGGTTATAAATTAGACGTGATCCCCAATAATCTTATTTATTTGCCAGTAAACGTCAAGGAAATAGCACACATAACTATTTGGATTGTTGATCAAAAAGGTCGCTTAATTAATTTTCGAGGTGAGGAAATAACACTAAGACTACATCTAAGACCAAAAGAATATGATTATTTACAATACAACAACAAAACAGAACAAAATCAATTAGGGCATTACAGTTAAATCTAGCAAAGAACTTTAACACAAGTTAACTGAAAAGAACAAAGAATTTTTAAAATTACTCAAATTTAAAGTAAAAAAACGATGTCTGACATACTTAATGTTTTGGAAAAACCTATTCAGATGAGAATATAATTAAAAAAGATTACCATAGCTATTTACCCTATATTCAATCAATTAGAAATAATGATGAAATTCGAATTACACTACAAAATCAAAACTTGTATGTTCTTCCCTCAGAAAGCTATTTATATATAGAAGGAAATATAAAAAAAGTAAATGGTGAAGCATCAATAAATGATCGCCTAAGGAACAATTGTGTAGCGTACCTATTTGAAGAAATACGTTATGAGATTAATGGTGTTGAAATTGATCGAACTCGATACTTGGGAACAGCAAGTATTTTAAAAATTATATATCTTTAAATGAGTTTGAAAGCAATATGATGAGAAATGCTGGCTGGTCTATATCTCAAGACTTGTCGATATCAAATTTTAACTTTTATATTCCCTTGAAACTTTTAATGGGATTTGCCGAGGATTTTAATAAAATAATATTAAACAGTAAACACGAGCTAATTCTTTTACGTAGTTCAAGTGATGTAAACACATATTACTCTACAGATGCAAATGAAAATCTTCAGTTAACAATAACAAACCTTACATGGAGAATTCTACATATTCACTTATCCGATTTTAAAAAAACGCAAATAATGAAAATTATAAAAGATGCAATTTCCTTACCTATAGCTTTTCGTAGCTGGGACTGTTATTTAAATCCTACATTTGTTGGTGGCAGAAATCATTACTGAAATGTTAAGATGCCAGTCGATAGAGAAAGATCACGTTTTTTGGTTTTGTTTTAGAAAAAGATAATAAATATATTTACTCTGAATTAAAAAAATATTAAAGTACATTTAAATTCCGATGGGTATCCATATGATGACTTAAATTTAAAGTTTAAAGAGAATCGTAATGCTATTTTATATGATATGCATGCAAAATTTCATTAACAATACTATACGAAGGAAGCACAGCCACTGAAATAAAATAGAACTCAATCAATTTTTTTTTCTTTGCTTTAAAATACAATTTTGTTTTTATTTAAATTCTCTTCTTAATTGTTTTAATATTATATATATTACAACTTGTATATATTTTTAAATTTATTATAAATTATTAATTAAACTATTTAATTCTAACTGAAAACTTTCTCTTTTTATTTGCGATATTTCATGTGCTAACAAGTTTAATTCTACATCTTTATTTTCATTATCTAATTCGAATATTGCACTTATTGATCTATTTAAATTTTCTTCACCATTTCCAGTATCTAGCTGGTAATGGTGCCAGGCATAATTTTTATACTATCATTCTTAACTTTACGTTTAGTACCATTAAAGCTTAAGGCTACCTTATTTACTTCGTTAGTAAGTACATTATGTAATTTGGATGTAAATGTATACATACACGCTGAAACTATTTCCTTATTATATAAAACATTCTTATAAATATCTAAACAATAATTATTTACAATGCATTTTTTAACTCCCTTAGCTTTTTTAGTACTTATATCACCTTCAACTGTATAGGAATAGACTTTAGGTGCTAGGCCAACAAATTCTGTTATGAATTTACCTTCACTTACATCTTTCATCATACCCAGAACTTTTTTATTCAATAGATCAAAGCGATCTTTTATATCTGGCCGAATGTCATTATAAAAATCATTAGTTAGAATAGAATATATGAAGGAGTCTGTGTCCATATAATTTAAGCTAAGATTTCCTTCATATTTTGGATTCATGTATGCATAATGAAAATAATTCATTTTCCATTTTGATAATTCTAGAACACAGAAACTTAAATAACTCGGCTTGTTATAATAAGTGAGGGTTCTTTTCATTTGCACAGCCCATAGTGTGTCAGTAAACTGAGAGATGCTAAGAAAATTAGGTTTTACAATTAATTCCCCAATACCCAGTTTGTTGCAGTTTAGTCGGTCCCAATTGCTTAGTAAACGTACATCTTTTCTTTTATCAACATTTTCCATGGTCTTACCATATACTGCATTATTTAATAGTCTGGAAAAATCTTTTTCAAAATAAATAATAATAAAATATATTCAGATGGCTTAGCTTCATCGAAATTGCTTAAATATTTATGGTTTGCTTAACTGTATCTCTTACTACATTGAGTAAGACCACCTCGAACACCACGTTTTACAAAATTATGCTTCTCCAAATCTGTGAGAAGCTCCAACTCAATTTTTGTATACTTTAACATGGAATCCCATGGCAATCCAGGGATGGTATAGTAATGGGCATCTAAGTTATAAATTTGCTTACAAACATTCCTAATGTTTTCAAAAACATCAGTCAGTAACAGTACATCTGTCTTTAAATATAATTCCATATTATCCCTTAGAGTATAACAATTGAAAGTCTTCCATATTTTTTGTGCTCGTAAATAATCTTCGTCCGAGCAATGACTGTCATTTAACTTACTGTAAAATTATTCTATGGCAGGTAATTTACTTTCGTCGAGTTTTAAAAGAGTTTATATACTCATAAGGAAAAACACCTTTTTGCCTCATAAGAATAAACTCTTCAGAGCGTGTAAAATATTTTTGAATTGCTTTCAAGTTATCATCAGATAAGTTGTTAGCCAGTGAATCTAAGCTAGATGCCATAAATCTAAAGTAGTCTAAAAATCTTAACTCTATTTTCTTTTGAGTTTTATGGTTCTTAATGTTTTCAAGGTTTTTTTTCAATAACAGCTTGAGGAATATTTTGTTTTTCTTTTTATAACCTCAACTCATCTAATAAGGCTTGAATTTCATTATTACTATACACACGTATTGTATGTGTGATGAAATATATTACTCTTTATTAAGAGGAATAATTTTTGTTTCTCCTTCAACCTTTAAAAGGTCTTTTACAAATAAGTGACAGTCGTATGCAGAAAAATTGTGAAAAATTTTTTATAAAATTTGGAACTTTATAATTTAAGTTGCACGAACTGGGCGCTGGTCCCCTATATTTTCTGGACAAATGACAATGGTCCTGAACTACTGGCTCGTCACCTAAGGTCTTACTACAAATATAGCAGTGAGTAGCTTCTCTAAAATTTAACTCTTCTAAGGGAGTTAAAGGTTGCATTGGTACAACAAACTCTAAATTTTTTTTATATAAATCCCTACATTCTTTAATTAAACTTTCAACAAAATGTTGACCTACACTAACTGAACTACTGCTAGTTGAAAATATCTTAAATCTATCTAAGCTATTATTAAAATTACACTTAATATTAAACGCGTACGCACATGGAATGTGCTTGTTTAAAAAATTGGTGTTGTTTAGATTGTTGAAACTACCTGCGTCCTGAAGTATGCATTCAAAGTCCGCATATACCGAGAAGGGAACATCCATCTGCCTTTCATAATGATTATACATTAATGTGGATTTTTCCCCCTCAGGCATTTTTGATATACACTTTCCACACTCTAGTTCCTTGTGGGTTGCTAACCTCTCAGGAAGGTGAGTGTGGTAAAAACATACGTTGCAAAACAGAATACTACCCTTGTTAAGCGAAAACTGGCTTGATAGCAGTTTGAATAAATTAGAAAACGCAAATAAAAGATTAATTAGAAAAGTTGTTTCACTATTTATAATGAATAAAAGATTTATTAAAAACACTTATTTACAAAAAGTTAACATAATATATAAAACTTAGAATTTGTTTAATTAATTACCTTGAAATGCTTTTAATTAGAATATAATGGCGGCTTTTTCCATCCTTACTTTCAAGCAGAAGCAGATTAACATGAAACTGCTTCTCACTTCCTGTAATGTAGTAAGGTCCAATTACACTTTTTTGCTTCGGGCCATATTCAAATACATTTATACTGATGTCAGCATTATTTTTTCAAATTTTCTTATCTGCTTAACATCAGTTGGAAAAGTCATTTCTGTGAAATCCAAAACTCTTCCACACTCTAAACCTATAGTGCTATTAGCAATTTTAGCAATATTGTAGGTTGAGGTTCTAAATGTATTTATATTACTCCCATTATAAAATGCTGATATGAGACACCACTTGAAGCAATATACATCATTGTTTCTCACGTTAATACATGCCCGCTTGTTGACAAGTTCCTTAGGTGTTGGCAAATATAGTGAGTCTTTAATTGGTGATGCTTTGTTTATATTAATGTCAAGCCAATTTATTTTAATTAATGTCCAGCCTGAATCTCTTTCCTGGAATTCGGACATCTTTGTTTTAATTAAGTCCAACTGTAGTTTTAAAGTACTATCCATATCATCTGCTCTAGATAATCGGACCATTTGCGTTACATGGAACATATCTTTTTCAGGTTTGTGTATTTGAGCAGGAAGTAGATATCGAGCTGTAAGCTCCAAATTAAACTTAATTAAAACATGTTCTGTCAAGCTCTTTCTCAGTAGATTTTTTATAATTCCAAACCGTCATGTAAAAAGCGATCGATGTTCAGATTGTCATTTTCTTTTAAGAACCGGTATGTTGACAATCGATTCTTAAAATAGCTTTTAATTTCTTTAACTATTTGTATCTAAGCATTGTCTCCTATTGTCTATATGTGTAATTGGACCGTACTTACTTTTTTTTAATTGAATTCACTTTTTAAGGAGTTTATATATATATATATATATATATATATATATATATATATATATATATATATATAGGTATATATATGTATATATATATATTAGGGTGTCCCTTATTTTTGGACGTCATTTTTTTTTTGCGCATACCCGCTAAAAAGTTTCTAAATAATCTAAGAAGCCACCAGAAAAAATTTTACATTGATACAAGAATGGTAAACCGTGGCGACTTGCGATTTAATTTAGTGTCATAGGTATATGCAGTTTTGTTGTCAAGTGTAAAAGGCCTCTTTGTACCTTTACAGAATTACGAACTCTTACAGCTTTCGTTTACATTGCTTTCAAAAAAATAAGCTTTCATATATATTTGTTTATCTAAAAAGGTGATTCCCCTTTTTGCTCAACTGTCAAATTAATGTATTGTTTGCGGTGGCAATTTTCAATTTCAATAGTGTGTTTTATAAAGTTCGGTGCCTTAACTAAAAAAATGTCCGTCGAATTACGAAGTGGAAAACAAAAAATTTTTCTCATCGGATTGCCTTGTCATCAAATTAATGGTGCTAAACTACCATCTAATAGACAAGTTCTCGCTGTGCTTTTTTACAATATGCGCGAAGTCAAGCTCGATCTTAGAGAAAGTGCAAATCTAGTAATTAGAGAATGTGTAATTTTTTGGGAGAAGGCAAGAATTCCTACAAAGGCAATTCCGAACTGTGTCAAGAAGCTTTTAGATAAATATACACTTTGGAAAAAGTTGCAAAAAAATTGTAAGAAAAGTCTCGATATTTATAGGACCCGTGAAAGTAATTTTGAAAGTGATCTTGATAACCTATTTGATATTGCTCATGCTGATGCCCTTCAAATTATCAAAATAGAAGAGGATAAAGCATTTTTGAAGCTACAGAGAGAGCCGGGTAGACCGGGTTGCTTTGCTGGCATAGATAAAAACTTGGCAGACAAAGAGGAAAGATCTAGAAAAAGGTTATTACTCGAAGAAACAAGAAAATTAAGGCAACAAGAATTTTCGGAAGTTGCATCGACTTCTACATCATATGCTGAATGCAGACAAGTTTTAGACTTGGAAGAAATATTAAATTCTGATACCGAAGATTCACAATATTCCCACGACGACGAAATCCAGCCAGAGGCAAGCACAAGTTTGCAGAGCGACAGTTCAAAAAGAGGAAGAAAAAATCTGATAACACCAAAGGTAGTCGCAGTTTTAGACAGGTGCCAGCTAAGTATAAGAGATTCTGTCTATATTATTCAGGCAATCCTAGAGGCACTGGATCTGAAATACGACGATTTTGCAATAAATAAATCTTCCATTCAGCGAATTCGTACACAAATGAGAAAATCACGTGCAGAAACTATAAAAAGTGACTTTAAGAACAACGTACCTGATATCATAACCGTCCATTAGGATGGCAAACTTTTACCCGGCTTAGACGTGAGAAGCTCCAAAGAGGAGAGGTTGCCAATTATAATTTCTTATAGCGACAAGGAACAACTTCTAGCAGTACCAAAATTGGAGAGTTCGTCTGGTAAACACCAAGAAACAGCTACTAGAACAGCTCTATATGACTGGAATCTCATTGACAAGGTGCAAATAATCTGTTGTGATACAACATCAACGAACACTGGCCGTTTTAATGGCGCTTGTGCTCTTTTGGAGAAAAGTTTGGGCAGAGACCTGGTGCTTTTCGCTTGTCGTCATCATATTTATGAGTTAGTGCTTAAAAGTGTATTTGAAGCCAAAATTAAGCAAAATGTTCGATCTCCAGAAATACCACTTTTTAAAAAAACTAGAGACAATTGGAAAAATATAGATTCGAATAAGATTGAACCATGCATCGATTTCGTTAGAAAGCACATTCCTGATGAACAAATTTTATCCATCTTAAAGTATTACGAAGCGGCATTGGAAAAAACTTTTATAAGAGAAGATTATCGTGAATTAGTAGAACTCTGCGTTGTGTTTTTGAATGGCGATCCAGAAAAGAAAATAAAAATCAAGCCCCCCGGAGCCTTACACCAAGCACGATGGATGGCCAGAGCCATTTATTCATTAAAAATATGTTTGCTCCAGTCCCAGATCAACATAGATGCAAATGATAAAAGTGCTCTGCAGGACATTTGCTTATTTGTTGCGATAATTTACGTAAAGCCATGGCTCGAGTGTACAGAAGCTGTAAAAGCACCTAATCAGGATTTGGGTTTTTTGAAAGCTGTCAAAGGCTATAATGAAATAGACGAAACAATTTCGAATGCTGCTCTAAGTAAGTTTTGTAAGCACTTATGGTATTAAGTGAAGAGGCAGTCATTTTATCACTTTTTGATGACGAAGTGGATGACAAACAAAAACAAATATGGTTGTTAACTTAAACAGGGAGGAAATATCGGATTTTAACAAACGATATATTCCAAACAGCGATGAAATGTCAGGATCGTTGTTTGGTGAGTCAAATTTATTTTTTTTTAATGTTATCTTTGTGTTAAATCATTTTTTTTTGAAAAATTAGTACTGGATACTTTTATAACAACTTTTATTACAACCTTTCTTTATTTCAGCTACAACACTTGATTGCTTTGTATCAGGTAAAAGCAAAGTATTTCTTGCAAGATTACAGATCGATGATAGTTTTCTTCGCACAAATGTGGCGTCTTGGATAAACAACGCTGCATTTCTGGAAGCCAAACGAAAAGTAAGTCTTTTACGAGTGGTAAACGATGCTGCTGAAAGAGCAGTCAAACTTATGGAAGATTTTCACGGACTTATTACTGCTGATGAAGAGCAAAAACAGTTTTTGTTGCGCTGTGTTGAGGAACACAGAAACCTGTATCCAGACTGCAGAAAAAACACTTTAAAAAGAAGTTATCCCATATAATTTGGAATATTAAAATATTCTTAATAAAATATTCTTAATGCATCTTTTCATTTTTTCATTGTTCTCATTTACTGTATTATGTAAAACTTCTTGCCTTAGTCGCCACGGGTTACAATCATGATAGAAGAGTAAAATTTCATATTTAGGTATAATTTTCTATATATAAAAAAATTATAGGGTATGCGTTTCGAAATTCGAAAAAAAAAATTTTTTTGTCTTATAAGGGACACCCTAATATATATATACAGGGTGCTTCAAAAAAAATGTATACACACTTTTAACTTCCATAGAAAATTTATTTACCGTTCTACAAAGTTAAATTTCAGGAAAATAGAAAGCTGAAAGTCCAATGTAAATGAAACATAAATAACAAATGTTAATACTGTTCAAATTAGTGACCTGCAGCATCAATACAATTCTGAGTACGAGTCACCACTGATTCTGTACATCGTATCAAAACGTCCAATGAGATTTCTCTACACACTGCTTGAATCTCATTCCAAAGAATGTCTAGGTTACGTGGTTTACGTTTGTACCCCTCATCTTTTACTGTGCCCCACAAGAAGAAATCCAGTGGGTTCTATCCACTGTCCCGACAAATTTTGATCCAGGTAAGCTCGTATGTTCCTGTGATAGTGCGGCGGAGCACCATCTTGTTGAAAATAAAAATCATCATTACCGTATAATGCACGAATGGCAGGAAATATGGAATCAGCAAGTATTGTTAGATAATTAATACCAGTTACAGTGCCTTTCTGTGTCATACTCCCTTCTCCACTGTCTTTGAACTTCATTTACATTCTCAAACTTCCAGTACCACTTAATATCCTGCTTACGTTCTTCAAAACTCAAACGTACGTCCCCCATGTTGATATAACAAATTCCAACTGATAATATAACATAGAGGGACGATTATGCTGGCACCTGGCAAAGAAATATAACATTAGCCTTGTAGAGCGGGAAAACTACAATAGTTTAAAGTGTATATATATATATATATATATATATATATATATATATATATAAACTATTTTCTTTTATATATTTCATTTTATTTTCACATCGAAAAATGTTTACATCTCCTAATTTCCTTAAGCAAAACTAATATAGATTCTCACACTTGTCTTACTAGGAAGAAAATTTGAGGGAAAGAAACAAAAGACAAACCCATTGAACAAGAAAAAAAGGAAAAAAAATTTGAAAATTGTTTTATTTATTTATTTTATAATTTTTATATAATTCTGAAATTATTAAAATAAAATAATTTATGAGTCTTTTTTTAAGTACTTCTTAAACATTAGTCCCATTTACATCTCTGTTGTAAATGGGTTGGTTACATCTTCCATTGTAGGAGAATTTTTCATCCCAATTTCCTTCCAAAACCAGGTGAGCCAGGAGGTTTTCAGTAACTCTTCAGCTTCTTTTTTACTATTTTTTTTAATTGGTCTATCCATCGCGTTTAACTTTTCTGGAGTTCGTTTTCAAATGTCTAAGATGTTAAATTATAAAACCTTATATAGGAAAATATTTTACTTTCTCTTTTTAATTTCCTAAAATTTTCAAGTATATTCCCACACTTTATTTAAAGTAGCGTAAAAGAATTTTCCAAACGGAAAACTATTAAAATCAATAAACTAATATTAATTTCTTTTTCGTTATTGATATACACTGACACATAAATATTAACAATAAAAAATGAAATATCAACACTCATAAAATCTAAAATAAATGAAATCATACAGCATACCATTAAACTAACTAGTACATTCCCACATTTTATTTAAAGTAGCGTAAAAAATTTTTCCAAACGAAAAACTATTAAAATCAATAAACTAATATTAATTTCTTTTTCGTTATCGATATACACAAACATACATATAAATATTAAGTGTAAAAATAAAATATTAACACTCATAAAATCTGAAATAAATGAAATCATTCAGCATACACGCAAAGTAATCTACATCTTGTTAAAGCATATACCTACAGGCACAATACAAAATCATAAAACTAACATAAAATTTTTAAATACTCTATAAATAAACGCGTGCCAAACATCGCTTAAATAAACAATAGAATTTTCACTTGTAATGGTCCATACCAAAAGTAGCAGAAAAAAATTACATCTGTTGATTTTGATTCTTAAGCATTTTTATTTTGCCTATAGGTCGATTTGTCTGCCTATGTATGTACTAGTTGTACACCCTTTCTATCTTGAAAATAATTTTATTTTCCCACACTTGGTTTTCTTTACATATATTTTACGCAATAATTTTTATTTAAAAATTTTTTTTGCCTATTTGTCTGATACATTTATTATAAAAAAAATATCGACTACACACCAAAAATATAACGTTTTTTATTTTTAATAAAGAAAAACGGGTATAGTGGTATGGAGCTTATGAAAAGCGCATATATTTTACATTTTAATACAAAGACAGATTCTATTATTAACTAAACACCCCCTTCAATATTGACTTGTAGGAAAATCCTATTGATTTGTAAGAGAAAAAAAAGTGATATGGCTCTGCCACAAGCATAAAAAGATCATTAGTTTAAAATGGATTTGAAACACACTAAAAAGAAGATCTTTAGTATAGAAACAACACTGAAAGGAATGAGCGCCCCCTTACACTCTTACATACCCATATAACATGTATACATTTCCCTATGTATTCACAGTATAATATCGTCCATTATAAACATGGAGCATATCTACACCTGCACAATAGTTGTCAAATCAACAAGGATGCCACCTTGCGGCAATAAGTGCAACTAAGTCATAATAGTTACTTAGCGTAGACAGAAAGCCTTATGTATTTATGGTATAATATTGTCTATTAAAGTTATATACCATATTTACATCAGATAAACAACGGCGCCCCCTTGTGGCAATAAGTACAATTAAATCACAATAGTTACTTAGCCAATACACAAACCAATCACATACGCTCTTGAAACAGACGGTGGTACTGTTAGCGGATACACAATCCAATCACATACACTCTTAAAACCAGGCGCAGTCAAGTTGAATTAGAACCCGCAGTTCCTATCTACTCTTCTTTTATTTCTTTCCGAAAGAGTGCATTTTTGTATCTAATTATATTGTTAAAAAAGGGGATAAACCTTGATTGCTTTCCATATTTTCATTTTTTCCTCCCGTAGGTCGTTTTAGTATTTATTCCACCAAAAGGCGTTGTGTTTTTTTATGTGGGTGACTAACCGGTATGCTTTTGCTTGCGGCTGTGATCATTGATTTTGTTATTAGAGCGGCCTCCTTGTTGGTGTTAGACAATGCTTGCCTTTTTAAAGATTCTTCATCCAGTTGTTGTGAAAAAAAGGGCCAGTTAGCTTTGTCTGTCTTAAATTTTGGATTAAAAATCGGTGCATGATTTACCCTTTCAAATTAAATTATAATTGGATTGTGGTCGCTGCCATGTTGGTCGTCGATTGTTTTCCAGGAGAGTTTTGCAAATATGTTAGGACTGCAAAACGCAATATCCACTTGCTGTGAAAGTGTGATGTGTGGAGAAATGGGTGTTTTCTCCTGTGTTAAGGATACAGAGGTTGTGCATGTCTTGGAAGTACACACGTTTTTGAAATGATTAGTGAACAGATCGCATTTCTCTTCGTCATTTCTAAGAGGTCTTTTAAGACGTTTGGCTGATAGCCATACAAAATAATTTTTCTGAGGAGTCGCGTCTAGACCTTCCAGGTACTCTTAAAGTGATGCCATTCTGTGGTCCTCCAGCAAGCGTTTAAATTGGTTTGTACATTATTTCAGCTTAGTTTTAGCCATTATCTTCGGGATTTCCTTTTTTTAGATAAAAGTTTTCCCACATCGTCAGGAAAATGTTGATGTACCTGGCCCGACAGTAGGTAGAAGACGCATGTTCAACGGCTTTTTTATTGTTTTCTTTTTGGATGCTCAAACAGTCATCGATATTTCTAGGAGTTTTTACAAATTTTTTCGTTTTAATTAAAAATTTACTAAAGAGTTTAAGAAATCATTACTTCATTAAAAAAAAACACACACAGTAAATAAGTAGTTTCTTACTTATTTTATTGCAGCATTTTCAACCTGTGGTGTCCATGGGCAACCGCGTATGTCAAGGAATAAAATTTTTCAGGAGAGCCCAAAAACGATTCTAGGTAAGGTAGTTAGTCAGGTATTAAATTTGTTAAAAAATTTTTTATAATAATGTTAATGTACTCCCTACATTATATTTTGTATGGCAACCCCCTCATGGCGTGGAGATAGGGGGTAAGTATGTTCTAGAAATATCTTTGGGAGAAGAAACTGATAGCGGTCGGTCGCACACTTTATTGCTCTTAGGCCAACTCTAAAGAAGTTGTGGGCAATTTCATATCGTTTTTGTGAATTTTGTATGGCAACCCCCTTAGGGCGAGGAGATAGGGGGTAAGTATGTTCTAGGAATATGTTTGGAAGAAGAAACTAATGGGGGTCGGTCGTACACTTTATTGCTCTAAGGCCAACTTTGAAGAATTTGTTGGCATTTTCATATCATTTTTGTAAATTTTGTATGGCAACCCCCTCAGGGCGTGCAGATAGGGGGTAGGTATGTTCTAGAAATATGTTTGGGAGAAGAAACTTATAGGGGTCGGTCGTACACTTTATTGCTCTAAGGCCAACGCTAAAGAAATTGTGGGCAATTTCATATCATTTTTGTAAATTTTGTATGTCAGCCCCCTTAGGGCGTGGAAATAGGGGGAAGTATGTTCTGAAAATATATTTGGGAGAAGAAACTAATAGGGGTCGGTCATACACTTTATTGCTCTAAGCCCAACTCTAAAGAAGTTGTGGGCATTTTCATATCATTTTTGTGAATTTTGTATGACAACCCCCTTAGGGCGAGGAGATAGGGGGTAACTATGTTCTAGGAATATGTTTGGAAGAAGAAACTAATGGGGGTCGGCCCTACACTTTATTGCTCTAGGGCCAACTCTAAAGAAGTTGTGGGCATTTTCATATCATTTTTGTTAATTTTGTATGGCAACCCCCTTAGGGCGTGGAGATAGGGGGTAAGTTTATTTTAGGAATATGTTTGGAAGAAGAAACTAATGGGGGTCAGTCGTACACTTTATTGCTCTAAGGCCAACTTTTAAGAAGTTGTTTGCATTTTCATATCATTTTTGTTAACTTTGTATGGCAACCCCCTTAGGGAGTGGTGATAGGGGGTAAGGATAGTCAAGGAATATGTTTGGAAGGGCAAAAAAATAGGGGTCGGTCGTACACTTTATTGCTCTAGTGCTAACTCTGAAGAAGTTGTGGGAATTTTCATATCATGTTTGTAACTTTTGCATGGCAACACCCTTAGGGCGCGGATCGGTCGTACACTTTATTGCTGTAAGGCCAACTCTGAAGAAGTTGTTGGCATTTTCATATCATTTTTGTAAATTTTCTATGGCAACCCCCTTAGGGAGTGGAGATAGGGGGTAAGTATTTCTAGGAATATATTTGGAAGGGCAAACTAATTGGGGTCGGTCGCATACCTTATTGCTCTAAGGCCGACTGTAAAGAAGTTGTGGGCATTTTTACATAATTTTTGTAAATTTTGTATGGCAACCCTCTTAGTGCGTGGAGAAAGGGGGTAAGTTTGTTCTAGGAATATGTTTTGGAGAAGAAACTAATGGGGGTCAGTCGTACACTTTATTGCTTTCAGGCCAACTTTGAAGAAGTTGTGGGCATTTTTACATCATTTTTGTAAATTTTGTACGGCAACCCCCTTAGGGCGTGGAGATAGGGAGTAAGTATGCCCTAGTTACGGTTCGGGAGGAAAAACTAATGTGGGTTCTGTGATACATTTTTTTCCTCTAGGGGCGACTCCGGGAAAGTTGTAGCAGCTTTACCTTATTTTCTAAAATTTTGTATGGCAACCATGTTACGGGCTGGAGATAGAGGGTAAGTATGTTCCACAAAAATGTTTGGATGGATAAAATAATTTGGGTCGGTCTTTACCACATGTAGGAGAACCCTGGAATCCGTAGGAGCAATTAAAAATGTTTAAATTAAGCTTTGTATGGCAACCCTGTTATATGTATGAACACTTATACTAATATAATTTTCGTTTTGGGTGGGTTTCAATAATATCAACATGACTGATTCTGTTGTTTTCTTTTTTGTTGTTGTCGTAGACTGAAAAAAAGGAGGTAGTCTTGGTTTTTTGCTTTTATCGCGGTCATTTATCGGGCGATTTTGTTGAATTTCAATAATGATTTTTTCGCGACTATCTCTGACAGTTTGATACCACTTACGGGTCTATGCGATATGAGGGGGCTTCAGAAAGTTTATTTTAACCATAACACGGACAGACGGACAGATGGACAGACGGACATCGCTAAATCGGCTTTCCTATCTATAAGAATCCAGAATATATGTACTTTATGGGGTCCCAAATGGATAATAAAGAAATTACAAACGGAATGACAGACTTATATATACCCTTATCACTTATGTGAAGGGTATAATTATGGTGTCGTGGTTTTTAAATATTTTTTATAACTTCTTTACTTAGATAGGAACTAGGGTGACCAGTCTTACTGATTTTTCATTTAGTTTACTGATTGAAATATAGCAAAAAGTATTGATTTTACTGAGTTTTTAAGATAATTTCATATTAAACATGTGTTAAACTATAGCAAAACTATATAGTTATGTAGTATTTTTCGAGCAGCAGGAAGTTTTTTTGTCATATTTTTGTTATTAAATCTTCGCCTTTGGCGAACTAACAAAACGCATTCAAATCTTAAAACTAAGTAATTAATACTAGGCCAGCCAGTGCCAGGCTAAACTTTAAGATCTCCTAATAGAATTTATTGACTTCATCTAAGCGCAACAGTATCCCTCCTTTTTAGACGGGTGTGTCTACTATGTTGCAAGATGTTTTGAGCGGGCGGGTTTGGATAACTTTCAAGATTATTTTAATACTTGTCCACATAGTTTAGGATTTCGCATTTAACTAGTGGAAATTGGAGATCCTTGTGGATGTTGCTGTTTTTAATACACCAAGGAGCACCGGTTGAATTTTTCTATGTTGGAGGCGGAAGCGGTGCCCCATAATTGTATTCCGATGTCTCCGGGTATTTTTAGTGTTTGGTTTTCCGAGCAGTGGGTGCTGATATATCTTTTATATTTCAACCAATTTACTCTTCTAGATAAGAAAAAATCACTAGTTGCTATTTGAAGAGGACTGCAAATAGTGATATTGTGGGTGAGTGGTCAGCAGATAAATACAAGGAAGCTTGGGCTTAAATAAGCTCCAGGGATAAACCTTTTGCTACGCCAAAATCTATTACGTCTGCGACTTTATTGTGGTCTGTTGACCAAAAGGTTGGCTGTCTAGTTAAAATAACGCAAAGTCCTGTTTTAGATACAGAATAATACAAGACACGACCGCCGGATCTAATTAAGCAGGATCCCAAGTACGTGTGTTTAGCGTTTTAGTCTCCAGCAGCTATTAAGAGAGGACCTAATGATTTGTAAAAACTGTTGTACTGATCCTTCTTTATGCAGAAACTGGGTGGACAATAAGCTGATGAAATAACTAGGTTGTGGAAAAATTCATCAATGCATACGTTCTTTGCTTGGATATAACATTCCGAAAAGCCACCCAACCATTGGTGTTTAATTTTTGATTTGATAAATATAGCCGAGCCACTACATGATATGTATATCCCTGGGATCCTTCGGATCATAAAAAGTATAGCCACTTATATTAAAAGTGCCTCTAGATGTCATATGAGTCTCGGAAATCAACATGTTCGTGTATCAAAAAATATACGAGTTCGTTTCTGTGTTGGTTGGTGCCGTTTGCGTTCCAGAAACACACCCTGTGGCGGTTCATGGCCTGCAGAAGGGCAGGCTGCATTTTTTGCATCATGCCTGCCATTCGCGCCATGATCTGTGTAAATTGAATAACCATATTGTCAATTTCGGCTCCCGGCGGCTAATATTTAGATCAGTTGGTTCAATTATTTGGCGCATCTTGTGGTTTTTTTGGATGGATAGGCTTACTTATGTTGGGCTAGTTATACTGTAGTGTGTTAGCATAAGAAGCTTGATTTGCTGTTGGTTGCCTTAATGGAGGCTGTATTTAGCTGCTGTAAAGGGGCAGAAATTATTTTAGTCTTAAATGCGCGTCTTACTAAACCTAAAACAGGGCAACCTCTATAGTTAACACAATGCTGCATTTGTTCACCCTGGGGGCATCTCTGGTTTAAAAAATGTACATACAAACGTAAGAAAAAACTAAAAAAACTCTTAAGATGCGTTGGAAAGTCTTTTGCATGTTTTATTTTGCTACATATAAACATATTTATTTAAGGAAATCTCCTATTAAAAAACCTTAAGTAGCAATGTCTATTATTTTAACAAGGCAAGTCGAACTCCTAAGACAGAAAAGATAAAAAATGTTATTCTAATACCGGACATTTAAATTTACAGTATTGTTACAACATAAAAACCAAGAGTCGAAAGACGCCCGTTTGGCGTTATCATTTTAACATCGAAACATCATTGTTAACTTGCTAAATCTACGTTATTTTGATATTGAGAGTCCTCTCCCAACGTCAGGACAGAATCGGTTTGATTGTCTTTTTCTGCCTGGGAAAATAGTTTCATCTAAGTGCAATAGTGTCCCTTCTTTTCAGACGAGAGTGCCCACTATGTTGCAAGATGTTTCGAGCGAGCGGATTAGAAGAGTTTCTAGCTTATTTAAATACTTGTCCACATAGTTCAGGATTTCGCATTTAACTTGTGGAACTTGTAGATCCTTGTGTATGTTGCTATTTTTAATATATCAAGGAGAACCAGTTATCATTCTCAGGATTTTCTTTTGACGACGTTGAATTTTTTCCATGTTGGATGCGGAAACAATGCCCCATAATTGTATACCGTAGCACCAAATTGGTTTCAAAATCGATTTGTATAGTAGAAGTTTGCAATCAAGACGAAGCACAGAGTTTCTGCCAACTGGCCAATGAATTTGTGTAGCTTTAAGTTTCATTTGCGTCAACTTCGCATCTACGTGGGACTTCCATGTAAGGTGACGGTCCAGATGAATGCCAAGGTATTTCGTCTCAAATCGTTGAGGCACCATATGGTTGTTAATAAGGATAGGAAAGCATGTTTCTTTGCGTAAAGTAAAAGTTATGTGAGTACATTTTTGCTCATAATTCTTATTCCCCATAATTTTGTCAATTTCTCTACTTGGGTTACGTGTTGTTGCAATTGGCACGAAGCCTCTTTAGGGTCTTTATGAATACTGAGAAAAGCGGTATCATCAGCAAATGTAGACGTGTGCGTAAAACTGTTGGTTGCATATCTGCCGTGTAAAGCAAGCACAAAATTGGAGCTAGTATACTCCCTTGAGGTTTACCAGCCCCTATTGGTTGGGAACAACTTATTTGGTTTCGCTCTTTGATAATAAATTGTCGACCGGTTATGTACTTTTCTAATAGGTTGAAAATATTAGCTGGAAGGTATAGCTTTAGTTTGTTTAACAGGCCTTCGTGCCATACATTATCGAAAGCTTGAGAGACATCAATAAAAGGCGCGGAGCGGTACTTCTTTTCCTCAAAGGTTTTTCTTATAACCTGCACCAGTCTGTGGGTTCGATTGTGCTATGTTGACTTCTAAAGCCAAACTGGTGATCTGGAATGCAGTTGTTTTCATTCAGGATCGGAGTCAGCTTGTTTTTAAGCAGCTTTTTAAACAGTTTTGACAAAGTTGGTAAAAAACTTATAGGCCTATAAGACTCCACCTTCGAAGGAACTTTACCAGGCTTAGGAATCATCCTTACTAAGGCAACTTTCCAAGTTGATGTAAAATGTTCAAGCCGTATTATGGCGTTAAAAATAAAAAGAATTATTCTTTTTGCTGTAAAAGGTAGCTCTAAAAGCATTTTGTTGCTTATTTTATCAACGCCAGGAGCTTTTTTATCATCTAGGTTAGCAATCGCTTCTACCACATCTGAATATGGGAAACGTATTTCTATAAGTCGTTTAGCAACAACAGGCGGTAGTTCCCTCACGTCACACGGTGGGGCCAAACGCAAAAAAATGGTAATAAATCTGTATCTTCGAAAGTATTTGTCCAATTATAAAAGAATGTATGAAGCAGTCGTATAGGAGGACCCAAGGTCTTAGAAAATAAAATTTGGGACTACCCTGTATATACATACGTTTAGGTACAGGGTGCCAAAGTTGACCTCCTCGGGACTGCAAAACATTTCTATGCTCATAACTTTTGCAAATATTTACCGATTTCAATGATTTTTGGATTTATTTGATGAAAATTAAAATCTAAAAAGAAAACAAGTTCACTCTTTCTTGTTTTCTGTTACAGTTTAAAAGATATTTGGGTTTGAAGTTTAAAACTGTTGTTTTTGACCTTGACTTTATTTGGTTTTTTGCAAATGTCTGCAATTGTAGTTATGCTAAAAATATTTGTAAAAATATTTTTGTATTTTTAAAAAGTTTGTTAAGCCTATTTGAAAAAATTTATTTAATTATCTTTATTCGTCTAGCCGTGAAAAATATTCAAAGTCAAAATTTTCAAGGTGATTCCAAAAATGGCATAATTTTGACAAAAATTGAGCACAATTGATTAACTTTTTTTTGCAAATATTTGTAAAACTAATTATTTCTTTCTTAACGTTTTTGGAACAAGCAGGCTTAAAAATATATTAGTAGTATATTTTTGAAAGGCTTTGGTCGAAAATATGGATTTTTTCAACGAAATTTCAAATTTATTGGCCGAGAAAAAAAAAACGCAAGCCAGTTTTTGTAAAATTGGTCCAAAGTTTAAATAACTGATCTTTTGGGGTTTCAGTTTTAATTAAGTTATTCACCGCCCGCTCAAAAATGGGGTCACGAGGGTAAATGTTATTAATATAGGCAAATTTTAAGATGCGTGTAATATAATAGCTCAGAAAATAACTTAAAGTTTACTTAATTATTTTTGTTTTTTGTTTAAATAATAAATAACATAATATTATTATAAAGTTTTAAAACCCATTACGTTATCATAAATCAACAATATTTTATTAACTTTCAAACATAAAAAATTTTCACAAAAAAAACTGTAAATATAATATTTTAGAATTTTTTTAATCTGACCCGTTATTTTTTTTCTATAGGTAAAATATATGATATGTATGCAAATTCCCATCTGTTTACCTTTTCAATGATATATAATATTTGAATATTATTAGTTATTTAATACTATATTAATTGCCCTTAAAACAGCTATCTTGCGTCAAATTTGTTGAAAGTCCATTATTTTGTAGGGTGTGTATATACATTAGCTATGGCATAGTGATATATGAAAATTTTTGCAACGAGATTTTGAAGTGCCCCCGGCTTTTATTTTGTTAAACTTGGGAAAAAAATACATATGGCAAAAAATGGGGGAGTTTGGTTGTGGGTAAATAGCGCCTCATCGAGGTCAAAGTTCATCGTAAAAGCAAAAAAAATCATAAAATGTCTAATAACTGCCGCGGAGTAGCTCCTAGAGTAGTAGAATGTAAGATTGACCCCCATTAAAATTTCCTCCCCAACATTTTTGTAGAACATACTTACACCCTATCTTCACTCCTTAGGGGGCTTGCCCTACAAAGGGTTAGATTTTCATAAATTTTACCCCAACCGTCCTAACAAGTTTTGGAGCGCCTCTTAGGATTCAAAGGTACAACAAACCCCCATTGATTTTTCCAGTTCGACATTATTGTAGAACATACTAACCTCCTATCTCTGCTCCTTAGGGTACTTCCCCTTCAAAAAAAGATAAAGAAATTTGCCTTCTCCTTCTTACTACTTTCAGGGCTACTATGGAGGACTCAAATCTATAATCGACCATTGATTTTTCTTACCTACCTACCCAATCTGCTCCTTTGTTCGTTAGGATACTTCCCTTCAAATAAGTTTTTTTTTAAATTTGACTTCTTGCCTAAATACTTTTGGCGGAGTCAAAATTATATACAAAACCTCTTTCTCTGCTCTTTAGGGTCCTATACAAACAAAATTTTATATCTTTCATTTTATATTAAATTTAATTCAGTAACAAGTTTTGAGGACTTTATATTTATTACTTAAATTGATTAATTTATTTTTGCAATGAAGCGAATACTTTTTTCTATTTTCGGCAAAGACTTGCAGTAGAAATATTTTTTCTTCCTCGTTGCAGCACAAAATTTTGTAGTTTTTAATTAGTTTTACACCTCTTTCGGCAGAATCGCTCACAACATGCAATTTTCGCAGTGTTTCTAGTGCTTGTTGGTAACCTTCATATTTTTCCCAAGTTTTTGGATCACTATCAAGAAAATCTTTTGACAGTCCGAGTAGAGTAAAAATTTTTCCTGTGTCCGGTGTAACATAATGATCCAAACTTTTCTGCAAGAACTCATAGTTTACTTCCTTTTGGGGTCAATAAAAATCTTTGAACACTTTCCAAGTCGCAAAAATTTACTGGAGAGACATTCACTCTACCCTCTTCTGCCACGCTATCCTCATCGTAAGATTCCTCCATGCGACTGTCCGGCAGTTCTTCGGCGTATTTTTCTATATCTGTCGCTCGGTATCAAAGGGTACTTTTTGATCAAATAATGCAAAAGCAACAGCTTCACCCCTTAAATACCAGAGATGTCCACAGAATCTCTTCACCAGCTGACGTAAAACTGTCTCATCAACTGAAGCATAATGGATAATCTCTTTTAAAAAGTTGAAGTCATTGTAAGGGGCTTCTACAGTTTTGGCAGCGCTGAACCAAGCTTTAATATAAAGTGTTACAATGAAAATAGTAACATCGCAAAGTCCGTTAGTTCATTTTCGCTTAAATCTAGAACTTTTCTGAATAAAAACATTTTTACACAGTATATGCCTTTGGCCATCCATCGCACCCATCGAGCATGACTGGAAGGTCCTGGTTGGCTAAACATATAGTTGGGAATATTTACACCACTGAAAAGCAAAAAAATTTGTAAAAATTCCTTGTGGTCGCATCTGGGTTGTTGTTCGTTTAATTGAGCCAAACACAATGATTCGGTATCAATTAGAACTTTTGCTGCACCTTCATCATCTTTTATACCAGGACTATATGTTTTATCTTTAATATTTTCCCACTGATCTTTTAAATGCGAAAATATTGGCACCCCAGGTCCAGACATTTTTCCAAGTTTGGCTTGGAGTGGTGATAGGGGGTAAGGATAGTCAAGGAATATGTTTGGAAGGGCAAAAAAATAGGGGTCGGTCGTACACTTTATTGCTCTAGTGCTAACTCTGAAGAAGTTGTGGGAATTTTCATATCATGTTTGTAACTTTTGCATGGCAACACCCTTAGGGCGCGGATCGGTCGTACACTTTATTGCTGTAAGGCCAACTCTGAAGAAGTTGTTGGCATTTTCATATCATTTTTGTAAATTTTCTATGGCAACCCCCTTAGGGAGTGGAGATAGGGGGTAAGTATTTCTAGGAATATATTTGGAAGGGCAAACTAATTGGGGTCGGTCGCATACCTTATTGCTCTAAGGCCGACTGTAAAGAAGTTGTGGGCATTTTTACATAATTTTTGTAAATTTTGTATGGCAACCCTCTTAGTGCGTGGAGAAAGGGGGTAAGTTTGTTCTAGGAATATGTTTTGGAGAAGAAACTAATGGGGGTCAGTCGTACACTTTATTGCTCTCAGGCCAACTTTGAAGAAGTTGTGGGCATTTTTACATCATTTTTGTAAATTTTGTACGGCAACCCCCTTAGGGCGTGGAGATAGGGAGTAAGTATGCCCTAGTTACGGTTCGGGAGGAAAAACTAATGTGGGTTCTGTGATACATTTTTTTCCTCTAGGGGCGACTCCGGGAAAGTTGTAGCAGCTTTACCTTATTTTCTAAAATTTTGTATGGCAACCATGTTACGGGCTGGAGATAGAGGGTAAGTATGTTCCACAAAAATGTTTGGATGGATAAAATAATTTGGGTCGGTCTTTACCACATGTAGGAGAACCCTGGAATCCGTAGGAGCAATTAAAAATGTTTAAATTAAGCTTTGTATGGCAACCCTGTTATATGTATGAACACTTATACTAATATAATTTTCGTTTTGGGTGGGTTTCAATAATATCAACATGACTGATTCTGTTGTTTTCTTTTTTGTTGTTGTCGTAGACTGAAAAAAAGGAGGTAGTCTTGGTTTTTTGCTTTTATCGCGGTCATTTATCGGGCGATTTTGTTGAATTTCAATAATGATTTTTTCGCGACTATCTCTGACAGTTTGATACCACTTACGGGTCTATGCGATATGAGGGGGCTTCAGAAAGTTTATTTTAACCATAACACGGACAGACGGACAGATGGACAGACGGACATCGCTAAATCGGCTTTCCTATCTATAAGAATCCAGAATATATGTACTTTATGGGGTCCCAAATGGATAATAAAGAAATTACAAACGGAATGACAGACTTATATATACCCTTATCACTTATGTGAAGGGTATAATTATGGTGTCGTGGTTTTTAAATATTTTTTATAACTTCTTTACTTAGATAGGAACTAGGGTGACCAGTCTTACTGATTTTTCATTTAGTTTACTGATTGAAATATAGCAAAAAGTATTGATTTTACTGAGTTTTTAAGATAATTTCATATTAAACATGTGTTAAACTATAGCAAAACTATATAGTTATGTAGTATTTTTCGAGCAGCAGGAAGTTTTTTTGTCATATTTTTGTTATTAAATCTTCGCCTTTGGCGAACTAACAAAACGCATTCAAATCTTAAAACTAAGTAATTAATACTAGGCCAGCCAGTGCCAGGCTAAACTTTAAGATCTCCTAATAGAATTTATTGACTTCATCTAAGCGCAACAGTATCCCTCCTTTTTAGACGGGTGTGTCTACTATGTTGCAAGATGTTTTGAGCGGGCGGGTTTGGATAACTTTCAAGATTATTTTAATACTTGTCCACATAGTTTAGGATTTCGCATTTAACTAGTGGAAATTGGAGATCCTTGTGGATGTTGCTGTTTTTAATACACCAAGGAGCACCGGTTGAATTTTTCTATGTTGGAGGCGGAAGCGGTGCCCCATAATTGTATTCCGATGTCTCCGGGTATTTTTAGTGTTTGGTTTTCCGAGCAGTGGGTGCTGATATATCTTTTATATTTCAACCAATTTACTCTTCTAGATAAGAAAAAATCACTAGTTGCTATTTGAAGAGGACTGCAAATAGTGATATTGTGGGTGAGTGGTCAGCAGATAAATACAAGGAAGCTTGGGCTTAAATAAGCTCCAGGGATAAACCTTTTGCTACGCCAAAATCTATTACGTCTGCGACTTTATTGTGGTCTGTTGACCAAAAGGTTGGCTGTCTAGTTAAAATAACGCAAAGTCCTGTTTTAGATACAGAATAATACAAGACACGACCGCCGGATCTAATTAAGCAGGATCCCAAGTACGTGTGTTTAGCGTTTTAGTCTCCAGCAGCTATTAAGAGAGGACCTAATGATTTGTAAAAACTGTTGTACTGATCCTTCTTTATGCAGAAACTGGGTGGACAATAAGCTGATGAAATAACTAGGTTGTGGAAAAATTCATCAATGCATACGTTCTTTGCTTGGATATAACATTCCGAAAAGCCACCCAACCATTGGTGTTTAATTTTTGATTTGATAAATATAGCCGAGCCACTACATGATATGTATATCCCTGGGATCCTTCGGATCATAAAAAGTATAGCCACTTATATTAAAAGTGCCTCTAGATGTCATATGAGTCTCGGAAATCAACATGTTCGTGTATCAAAAAATATACGAGTTCGTTTCTGTGTTGGTTGGTGCCGTTTGCGTTCCAGAAACACACCCTGTGGCGGTTCATGGCCTGCAGAAGGGCAGGCTGCATTTTTTGCATCATGCCTGCCATTCGCGCCATGATCTGTGTAAATTGAATAACCATATTGTCAATTTCGGCTCCCGGCGGCTAATATTTAGATCAGTTGGTTCAATTATTTGGCGCATCTTGTGGTTTTTTTGGATGGATAGGCTTACTTATGTTGGGCTAGTTATACTGTAGTGTGTTAGCATAAGAAGCTTGATTTGCTGTTGGTTGCCTTAATGGAGGCTGTATTTAGCTGCTGTAAAGGGGCAGAAATTATTTTAGTCTTAAATGCGCGTCTTACTAAACCTAAAACAGGGCAACCTCTATAGTTAACACAATGCTGCATTTGTTCACCCTGGGGGCATCTCTGGTTTAAAAAATGTACATACAAACGTAAGAAAAAACTAAAAAAACTCTTAAGATGCGTTGGAAAGTCTTTTGCATGTTTTATTTTGCTACATATAAACATATTTATTTAAGGAAATCTCCTATTAAAAAACCTTAAGTAGCAATGTCTATTATTTTAACAAGGCAAGTCGAACTCCTAAGACAGAAAAGATAAAAAATGTTATTCTAATACCGGACATTTAAATTTACAGTATTGTTACAACATAAAAACCAAGAGTCGAAAGACGCCCGTTTGGCGTTATCATTTTAACATCGAAACATCATTGTTAACTTGCTAAATCTACGTTATTTTGATATTGAGAGTCCTCTCCCAACGTCAGGACAGAATCGGTTTGATTGTCTTTTTCTGCCTGGGAAAATAGTTTCATCTAAGTGCAATAGTGTCCCTTCTTTTCAGACGAGAGTGCCCACTATGTTGCAAGATGTTTCGAGCGAGCGGATTAGAAGAGTTTCTAGCTTATTTAAATACTTGTCCACATAGTTCAGGATTTCGCATTTAACTTGTGGAACTTGTAGATCCTTGTGTATGTTGCTATTTTTAATATATCAAGGAGAACCAGTTATCATTCTCAGGATTTTCTTTTGACGACGTTGAATTTTTTCCATGTTGGATGCGGAAACAATGCCCCATAATTGTATACCGTAGCACCAAATTGGTTTCAAAATCGATTTGTATAGTAGAAGTTTGCAATCAAGACGAAGCACAGAGTTTCTGCCAACTGGCCAATGAATTTGTGTAGCTTTAAGTTTCATTTGCGTCAACTTCGCATCTACGTGGGACTTCCATGTAAGGTGACGGTCCAGATGAATGCCAAGGTATTTCGTCTCAAATCGTTGAGGCACCATATGGTTGTTAATAAGGATAGGAAAGCATGTTTCTTTGCGTAAAGTAAAAGTTATGTGAGTACATTTTTGCTCATAATTCTTATTCCCCATAATTTTGTCAATTTCTCTACTTGGGTTACGTGTTGTTGCAATTGGCACGAAGCCTCTTTAGGGTCTTTATGAATACTGAGAAAAGCGGTATCATCAGCAAATGTAGACGTGTGCGTAAAACTGTTGGTTGCATATCTGCCGTGTAAAGCAAGCACAAAATTGGAGCTAGTATACTCCCTTGAGGTTTACCAGCCCCTATTGGTTGGGAACAACTTATTTGGTTTCGCTCTTTGATAATAAATTGTCGACCGGTTATGTACTTTTCTAATAGGTTGAAAATATTAGCTGGAAGGTATAGCTTTAGTTTGTTTAACAGGCCTTCGTGCCATACATTATCGAAAGCTTGAGAGACATCAATAAAAGGCGCGGAGCGGTACTTCTTTTCCTCAAAGGTTTTTCTTATAACCTGCACCAGTCTGTGGGTTCGATTGTGCTATGTTGACTTCTAAAGCCAAACTGGTGATCTGGAATGCAGTTGTTTTCATTCAGGATCGGAGTCAGCTTGTTTTTAAGCAGCTTTTTAAACAGTTTTGACAAAGTTGGTAAAAAACTTATAGGCCTATAAGACTCCACCTTCGAAGGAACTTTACCAGGCTTAGGAATCATCCTTACTAAGGCAACTTTCCAAGTTGATGGAAAATGTTCAAGCCGTATTATGGCGTTAAAAATAAAAAGAATTATTCTTTTTGCTGTAAAAGGTAGCTCTAAAAGCATTTTGTTGCTTATTTTATCAACGCCAGGAGCTTTTTTATCATCTAGGTTAGCAATCGCTTCTACCACATCTGAATATGGGAAACGTATTTCTATAAGTCGTTTAGCAACAACAGGCGGTAGTTCCCTCACGTCACACGGTGGGGCCAAACGCAAAAAAATGGTAATAAATCTGTATCTTCGAAAGTATTTGTCCAATTATAAAAGAATGTATGAAGCAGTCGTATAGGAGGACCCAAGGTCTTAGAAAATAAAATTTGGGACTACCCTGTATATACATACGTTTAGGTACAGGGTGCCAAAGTTGACCTCCTCGGGACTGCAAAACATTTCTATGCTCATAACTTTTGCAAATATTTACCGATTTCAATGATTTTTGGATTTATTTGATGAAAATTAAAATCTAAAAAGAAAACAAGTTCACTCTTTCTTGTTTTCTGTTACAGTTTAAAAGATATTTGGGTTTGAAGTTTAAAACTGTTGTTTTTGACCTTGACTTTATTTGGTTTTTTGCAAATGTCTGCAATTGTAGTTATGCTAAAAATATTTGTAAAAATATTTTTGTATTTTTAAAAAGTTTGTTAAGCCTATTTGAAAAAATTTATTTAATTATCTTTATTCGTCTAGCCGTGAAAAATATTCAAAGTCAAAATTTTCAAGGTGATTCCAAAAATGGCATAATTTTGACAAAAATTGAGCACAATTGATTAACTTTTTTTTGCAAATATTTGTAAAACTAATTATTTCTTTCTTAACGTTTTTGGAACAAGCAGGCTTAAAAATATATTAGTAGTATATTTTTGAAAGGCTTTGGTCGAAAATATGGATTTTTTCAACGAAATTTCAAATTTATTGGCCGAGAAAAAAAAAACGCAAGCCAGTTTTTGTAAAATTGGTCCAAAGTTTAAATAACTGATCTTTTGGGGTTTCAGTTTTAATTAAGTTATTCACCGCCCGCTCAAAAATGGGGTCACGAGGGTAAATGTTATTAATATAGGCAAAATTTAAGATGCGTGTAATATAATAGCTCAGAAAATAACTTAAAGTTTACTTAATTATTTTTGTTTTTTGTTTAAATAATAAATAACATAATATTATTATAAAGTTTTAAAACCCATTACGTTATCATAAATCAACAATATTTTATTAACTTTCAAACATAAAAAATTTTCACAAAAAAAACTGTAAATATAATATTTTAGAATTTTTTTAATCTGACCCGTTATTTTTTTTCTATAGGTAAAATATATGATATGTATGCAAATTCCCATCTGTTTACCTTTTCAATGATATATAATATTTGTATATTATTAGTTATTTAATACTATATTAATTGCCCTTAAAACAGCTATCTTGCGTCAAATTTGTTGAAAGTCCATTATTTTGTAGGGTGTGTATATACATTAGCTATGGCATAGTGATATATGAAAATTTTTGCAACGAGATTTTGAAGTGCCCCCGGCTTTTATTTTGTTAAACTTGGGAAAAAAATACATATGGCAAAAAATGGGGGAGTTTGGTTGTGGGTAAATGGCGCCTCATCGAGGTCAAAGTTCATCGTAAAAGCAAAAAAAATCATAAAATGTCTAATAACTGCCGCGGAGTAGCTCCTAGAGTAGTAGAATGTAAGATTGACCCCCATTAAAATTTCCTCCCCAACATTTTTGTAGAACATACTTACACCCTATCTTCACTCCTTAGGGGGCTTGCCCTACAAAGGGTTAGATTTTCATAAATTTTACCCCAACCGTCCTAACAAGTTTTGGAGCGCCTCTTAGGATTCAAAGGTACAACAAACCCCCATTGATTTTTCCAGTTCGACATTATTGTAGAACATACTAACCTCCTATCTCTGCTCCTTAGGGTACTTCCCCTTCAAAAAAAGATAAAGAAATTTGCCTTCTCCTTCTTACTACTTTCAGGGCTACTATGGAGGACTCAAATCTATAATCGACCATTGATTTTTCTTACCTACCTACCCAATCTGCTCCTTTGTTCGTTAGGATACTTCCCTTCAAATAAGTTTTTTTTTAAATTTGACTTCTTGCCTAAATACTTTTGGCGGAGTCAAAATTATATACAAAACCTCTTTCTCTGCTCTTTAGGGTCCTATACAAACAAAATTTTATATCTTTCATTTTATATTAAATTTAATTCAGTAACAAGTTTTGAGGACTTTATATTTATTACTTAAATTGATTAATTTATTTTTGCAATGAAGCGAATACTTTTTTCTATTTTCGGCAAAGACTTGCAGTAGAAATATTTTTTCTTCCTCGTTGCAGCACAAAATTTTGTAGTTTTTAATTAGTTTTACACCTCTTTCGGCAGAATCGCTCACAACATGCAATTTTCGCAGTGTTTCTAGTGCTTGTTGGTAACCTTCATATTTTTCCCAAGTTTTTGGATCACTATCAAGAAAATCTTTTGACAGTCCGAGTAGAGTAAAAATTTTTCCTGTGTCCGGTGTAACATAATGATCCAAACTTTTCTGCAAGAACTCATAGTTTACTTCCTTTTGGGGTCAATAAAAATCTTTGAACACTTTCCAAGTCGCAAAAATTTACTGGAGAGACATTCACTCTACCCTCTTCTGCCACGCTATCCTCATCGTAAGATTCCTCCATGCGACTGTCCGGCAGTTCTTCGGCGTATTTTTCTATATCTGTCGCTCGGTATCAAAGGGTACTTTTTGATCAAATAATGCAAAAGCAACAGCTTCACCCCTTAAATACCAGAGATGTCCACAGAATCTCTTCACCAGCTGACGTAAAACTGTCTCATCAACTGAAGCATAATGGATAATCTCTTTTAAAAAGTTGAAGTCATTGTAAGGGGCTTCTACAGTTTTGGCAGCGCTGAACCAAGCTTTAATATAAAGTGTTACAATGAAAATAGTAACATCGCAAAGTCCGTTAGTTCATTTTCGCTTAAATCTAGAACTTTTCTGAATAAAAACATTTTTACACAGTATATGCCTTTGGCCATCCATCGCACCCATCGAGCATGACTGGAAGGTCCTGGTTGGCTAAACATATAGTTGGGAATATTTACACCACTGAAAAGCAAAAAAATTTGTAAAAATTCCTTGTGGTCGCATCTGGGTTGTTGTTCGTTTAATTGAGCCAAACACAATGATTCGGTATCAATTAGAACTTTTGCTGCACCTTCATCATCTTTTATACCAGGACTATATGTTTTATCTTTAATATTTTCCCACTGATCTTTTAAATGCGAAAATATTGGCACCCCAGGTCCAGACATTTTTCCAAGTTTGGCTTGGAGTGGTGATAGGGGGTAAGGATAGTCAAGGAATATGTTTGGAAGGGCAAAAAAATAGGGGTCGGTCGTACACTTTATTGCTCTAGTGCTAACTCTGAAGAAGTTGTGGGAATTTTCATATCATGTTTGTAACTTTTGCATGGCAACACCCTTAGGGCGCGGATCGGTCGTACACTTTATTGCTGTAAGGCCAACTCTGAAGAAGTTGTTGGCATTTTCATATCATTTTTGTAAATTTTCTATGGCAACCCCCTTAGGGAGTGGAGATAGGGGGTAAGTATTTCTAGGAATATATTTGGAAGGGCAAACTAATTGGGGTCGGTCGCATACCTTATTGCTCTAAGGCCGACTGTAAAGAAGTTGTGGGCATTTTTACATAATTTTTGTAAATTTTGTATGGCAACCCTCTTAGTGCGTGGAGAAAGGGGGTAAGTTTGTTCTAGGAATATGTTTTGGAGAAGAAACTAATGGGGGTCAGTCGTACACTTTATTGCTCTCAGGCCAACTTTGAAGAAGTTGTGGGCATTTTTACATCATTTTTGTAAATTTTGTACGGCAACCCCCTTAGGGCGTGGAGATAGGGAGTAAGTATGCCCTAGTTACGGTTCGGGAGGAAAAACTAATGTGGGTTCTGTGATACATTTTTTTCCTCTAGGGGCGACTCCGGGAAAGTTGTAGCAGCTTTACCTTATTTTCTAAAATTTTGTATGGCAACCATGTTACGGGCTGGAGATAGAGGGTAAGTATGTTCCACAAAAATGTTTGGATGGATAAAATAATTTGGGTCGGTCTTTACCACATGTAGGAGAACCCTGGAATCCGTAGGAGCAATTAAAAATGTTTAAATTAAGCTTTGTATGGCAACCCTGTTATATGTATGAACACTTATACTAATATAATTTTCGTTTTGGGTGGGTTTCAATAATATCAACATGACTGATTCTGTTGTTTTCTTTTTTGTTGTTGTCGTAGACTGAAAAAAAGGAGGTAGTCTTGGTTTTTTGCTTTTATCGCGGTCATTTATCGGGCGATTTTGTTGAATTTCAATAATGATTTTTTCGCGACTATCTCTGACAGTTTGATACCACTTACGGGTCTATGCGATATGAGGGGGCTTCAGAAAGTTTATTTTAACCATAACACGGACAGACGGACAGATGGACAGACGGACATCGCTAAATCGGCTTTCCTATCTATAAGAATCCAGAATATATGTACTTTATGGGGTCCCAAATGGATAATAAAGAAATTACAAACGGAATGACAGACTTATATATACCCTTATCACTTATGTGAAGGGTATAATTATGGTGTCGTGGTTTTTAAATATTTTTTATAACTTCTTTACTTAGATAGGAACTAGGGTGACCAGTCTTACTGATTTTTCATTTAGTTTACTGATTGAAATATAGCAAAAAGTATTGATTTTACTGAGTTTTTAAGATAATTTCATATTAAACATGTGTTAAACTATAGCAAAACTATATAGTTATGTAGTATTTTTCGAGCAGCAGGAAGTTTTTTTGTCATATTTTTGTTATTAAATCTTCGCCTTTGGCGAACTAACAAAACGCATTCAAATCTTAAAACTAAGTAATTAATACTAGGCCAGCCAGTGCCAGGCTAAACTTTAAGATCTCCTAATAGAATTTATTGACTTCATCTAAGCGCAACAGTATCCCTCCTTTTTAGACGGGTGTGTCTACTATGTTGCAAGATGTTTTGAGCGGGCGGGTTTGGATAACTTTCAAGATTATTTTAATACTTGTCCACATAGTTTAGGATTTCGCATTTAACTAGTGGAAATTGGAGATCCTTGTGGATGTTGCTGTTTTTAATACACCAAGGAGCACCGGTTGAATTTTTCTATGTTGGAGGCGGAAGCGGTGCCCCATAATTGTATTCCGATGTCTCCGGGTATTTTTAGTGTTTGGTTTTCCGAGCAGTGGGTGCTGATATATCTTTTATATTTCAACCAATTTACTCTTCTAGATAAGAAAAAATCACTAGTTGCTATTTGAAGAGGACTGCAAATAGTGATATTGTGGGTGAGTGGTCAGCAGATAAATACAAGGAAGCTTGGGCTTAAATAAGCTCCAGGGATAAACCTTTTGCTACGCCAAAATCTATTACGTCTGCGACTTTATTGTGGTCTGTTGACCAAAAGGTTGGCTGTCTAGTTAAAATAACGCAAAGTCCTGTTTTAGATACAGAATAATACAAGACACGACCGCCGGATCTAATTAAGCAGGATCCCAAGTACGTGTGTTTAGCGTTTTAGTCTCCAGCAGCTATTAAGAGAGGACCTAATGATTTGTAAAAACTGTTGTACTGATCCTTCTTTATGCAGAAACTGGGTGGACAATAAGCTGATGAAATAACTAGGTTGTGGAAAAATTCATCAATGCATACGTTCTTTGCTTGGATATAACATTCCGAAAAGCCACCCAACCATTGGTGTTTAATTTTTGATTTGATAAATATAGCCGAGCCACTACATGATATGTATATCCCTGGGATCCTTCGGATCATAAAAAGTATAGCCACTTATATTAAAAGTGCCTCTAGATGTCATATGAGTCTCGGAAATCAACATGTTCGTGTATCAAAAAATATACGAGTTCGTTTCTGTGTTGGTTGGTGCCGTTTGCGTTCCAGAAACACACCCTGTGGCGGTTCATGGCCTGCAGAAGGGCAGGCTGCATTTTTTGCATCATGCCTGCCATTCGCGCCATGATCTGTGTAAATTGAATAACCATATTGTCAATTTCGGCTCCCGGCGGCTAATATTTAGATCAGTTGGTTCAATTATTTGGCGCATCTTGTGGTTTTTTTGGATGGATAGGCTTACTTATGTTGGGCTAGTTATACTGTAGTGTGTTAGCATAAGAAGCTTGATTTGCTGTTGGTTGCCTTAATGGAGGCTGTATTTAGCTGCTGTAAAGGGGCAGAAATTATTTTAGTCTTAAATGCGCGTCTTACTAAACCTAAAACAGGGCAACCTCTATAGTTAACACAATGCTGCATTTGTTCACCCTGGGGGCATCTCTGGTTTAAAAAATGTACATACAAACGTAAGAAAAAACTAAAAAAACTCTTAAGATGCGTTGGAAAGTCTTTTGCATGTTTTATTTTGCTACATATAAACATATTTATTTAAGGAAATCTCCTATTAAAAAACCTTAAGTAGCAATGTCTATTATTTTAACAAGGCAAGTCGAACTCCTAAGACAGAAAAGATAAAAAATGTTATTCTAATACCGGACATTTAAATTTACAGTATTGTTACAACATAAAAACCAAGAGTCGAAAGACGCCCGTTTGGCGTTATCATTTTAACATCGAAACATCATTGTTAACTTGCTAAATCTACGTTATTTTGATATTGAGAGTCCTCTCCCAACGTCAGGACAGAATCGGTTTGATTGTCTTTTTCTGCCTGGGAAAATAGTTTCATCTAAGTGCAATAGTGTCCCTTCTTTTCAGACGAGAGTGCCCACTATGTTGCAAGATGTTTCGAGCGAGCGGATTAGAAGAGTTTCTAGCTTATTTAAATACTTGTCCACATAGTTCAGGATTTCGCATTTAACTTGTGGAACTTGTAGATCCTTGTGTATGTTGCTATTTTTAATATATCAAGGAGAACCAGTTATCATTCTCAGGATTTTCTTTTGACGACGTTGAATTTTTTCCATGTTGGATGCGGAAACAATGCCCCATAATTGTATACCGTAGCACCAAATTGGTTTCAAAATCGATTTGTATAGTAGAAGTTTGCAATCAAGACGAAGCACAGAGTTTCTGCCAACTGGCCAATGAATTTGTGTAGCTTTAAGTTTCATTTGCGTCAACTTCGCATCTACGTGGGACTTCCATGTAAGGTGACGGTCCAGATGAATGCCAAGGTATTTCGTCTCAAATCGTTGAGGCACCATATGGTTGTTAATAAGGATAGGAAAGCATGTTTCTTTGCGTAAAGTAAAAGTTATGTGAGTACATTTTTGCTCATAATTCTTATTCCCCATAATTTTGTCAATTTCTCTACTTGGGTTACGTGTTGTTGCAATTGGCACGAAGCCTCTTTAGGGTCTTTATGAATACTGAGAAAAGCGGTATCATCAGCAAATGTAGACGTGTGCGTAAAACTGTTGGTTGCATATCTGCCGTGTAAAGCAAGCACAAAATTGGAGCTAGTATACTCCCTTGAGGTT